>VZQC01000887.1:2400294-2509586 GCA_009823505.1 Rhizomys pruinosus | reverse complement strand
TCTCCTCCAAGGGGTTCCCATTGTAGCTATCTCCTACAGGTTTGGTAGAGCCTGGTGCAGGATTATCCTGTGCTTTTCCCATGTTGTCCCTTCATTATGTCCCTGGCATGTGGGCTTCCCTTTTGTGGTTCAGATCACAAATACCTTTTCACTATGTTAGCAGATGGTTTTGCTTTCCTCCTTCAGATGCTTTTTTTTTTTTTTTCGTTTCCTCCTCCTTGTTTATGGAGTATTGACTTGTCTAGTTTTCAGGCTTTCAATTTTGTTTATTTATTGGATATTGGAGGCCAAAGCACTCTTCTCTTCTTGTTCTGAAGGTTCTGCCTGAGTGACTTCCTGCCAGCCCGCACAAAGGTGCAGAGGCACTGATCCAAACCCACTGACCCTCTGGTCCTGACTCCAAAGGTGAAGGGCGGTCCCGCCCAGAAGTCCTCAGAGACACGACCCCCTAGCCGCAGCCACATAAAAAAAATTTTAAGACAAATTAATGACTGTAGACTCAAATAAATGAAAAATTTGCAAAATTACAGAAACAGATGCAAATTTAGAGTAAATTTTCAAAATAGGCAAAATGAATCAACATACTATTTAGGAGCAAGTATTTTTGTGATGAAACTCTACAGAAAAGCAAGGGAGAGGTTGCACAGCAAGTTAGGAGAGGGCTGTGGTCTCAGAGGTGCTGGGAAATTTGGTTCCTAAGTGAAGTTTTGTCATTATACTTTTTTTGGTCTTTCTGAGTTGTCATTACACTTTTATGTTCATGATACATCTTATAACTTTTACAAGTTGAAAGAAGACAATAGCCTTATCTACAGTGTGTGAATACATAGTGTGTTCATTCTTCCTATATGCCAGGTGCACCTTCCTGTCCATTGACAAGACAGACCTTGGAGCCTTTTAATGGTTGGAATCCAGGAGGTTAAGAATCAGCTTAAATCCCAAACCTTCAATTCTCCCCTAAATTACTAAAGTTTATGAGGTAGTGGTCAGAGCTGCAAAGAACTGCACTTCTAAAACTGAGTAGAGTGTTGACAAGAAAGTGGAGAAGCTAAGCCAGGTGCGGTGGTGCACACTCTGATTCCAGCACTCAGGAGACGGAAGCAGGTGGAGCTCTATGAGTTCAAGGCCAGCTTGGTCTACATAGTGAGTTCCAGGTCAGCTGGGGCTATGGGAAGACTGTCTCAAAAGGACCAGAAAGAAAGTGGGAGAGGGAGAGGGAGAGAGAGAGAGAGAGGGAGAGGGAGGGGGAGGAGGAGGGGGAGGGGAGGGAGGGAGGGAGGGATGGAAGGAGGGAGAGGGAGAGAGAGATAAAGGCTAGTATTTATTTTGCAGTGTTGTATGGGGAGTAAATGAAATGCTCCATGCAGATAAAGACACAGGGTGTTCGAAGGACAAAGGCTCAGCCCCAAGGCCTTCAGCATCCATCACTCTTATGGCATCTTGCAAGTGGGGAGCTTCTCCTAAACCAGAGAAGCCACACAGGGGGCCATGCAGATAAGGATGAGAAAGAGCTCTAAACAAATGGACCAGTGATGGGACAGGTGTCTTCGACATCCCACCGATTTCCGTCCCCTGGCTCTGGTGTCTTGTTAAATCTGGTTCTAGGGGCAATGAATCACAGAGGGTTAGCAAAATGACCTAAAGGAAATTAGAAAGCAGTGACCAAAACTTGAAATCTCCCTACAGATAACTTTATGCATTCATTTTATTTTAAATAGCACTGAGTACTAGTAATCTCAGAGATATCAGAACATGAATATCTTCACATTGATCCAAATGTCTACATGAGTGTGTCCATTAATTTTATTGTTTTATAGTCATCATTCCTACTGTTTATTGCTCCTTATAATTATCAAGTCATATATTTTTGTGTGGGTCTTCATTTTAGGTGTGTTTTGATTTACTTTGTTTGAGACAGTGCCTCACTGTACAGCCCAGGTTGGCCTGGAACTAGTAACCCTCCTACTTCAACCCCAAGTGTGATTATAGGCATGAACCACTATACCTGGCTTCTGTGTTCATTACTAAAAGTCCATATGGAAAATAGTAATATTGAACATGAAATTTCAATTCTTTGTTACCATTCTTTATATATGTATTACTGAAGGGGTTAGAGAGATGGCTCAGAGGTTAAGAGCACTGACTGCTCTTGCAGAAGACCTGGGTTTGATTCCCAGGACATACATGGTAGCTGATAACTGTCTATAACTCCAGTTCCAGGAGATTCAACACTTCCTTCTGACTCCCAAGGGCATTGAGCAACACAGGTGCACTTGCATACATGCAAGAAATACACTCATACACATAAAAATGAAACTAATGAATAAAATGCTTTTTTAAAGATATTGAGGAAATTTTTTGGTCTTTTCTTGAGACAGGTTCTCTTTGTAGCCCCAGCTGACCTGGAACTTGCTATGTAGACCAGGCTAGCCTCAATCTCACAAAGCTCTGCCTCCTGAGACAGGGAGGCATGCAACCACCACACCCTTTAAGGATTTTTAAAAAATTCTTCCAGGTCAGTTGGTACATGAGTTTCCAATCTCTTCTTTTTTAAGCATTATACTATACCAGACTTCTCTGTAACTTGTTTTTCTTCCTAGGAGCTTTTCTGAGCAACACCTCATATATGCACACGTCTACTTCTTTCTTCTGTAATACTTGATATGATGAAAATCCCTTGACATATGTTATAAAGGTATCACATCAAAATATGGAGAATAAGCAGAAAATGTTAATATGAAAAAGAAAATTCCTCAAGTAATCTCTCACTTCATAACCTCATCCCCTAGAGCTATGTTTGTGGGGGAAGGGTAAATGTTTCTTTTTTATTACACTCCATACATATACCAAATTTACAAAGTCTGAAAATGAACTATAGGTTAATTCCAAAATACATTTAGGGATTCACAGTTTAACCATAAGCTTGCAGGAAGGTGAAAAGAAATATAACTTTACATCCCTAAATTACATAGCAAGTTGGTGTATGTCTTAATGTACTTTAAAAAAAAAGATTTATTCTTTCTACTAAATCTTAGAACCGAGGAAAACAGAGACATATACTTCAAGCTATATCTATAGTGATATCAGTCAATGAGGTATTATTATTTTTACTGACCAATTACCTGCTTTGACTTACATATAAGAATTTGGTGTTGGGATCCACAAATGAGGGATAACATATGTCGTTCATTTTTCTGAGACCATGTAACTTAGCTTAGGATAACAGCTTCTATTCCATCCATTTACCTGGAAATTTCACGATGTCATCTTTCTTTATAGCTGCATAGAATTCCATTGTGTACCACATTTTCATTATCCACTCATCAGTTGAGAGATACTTGGCTTCCAGCTCTTTGCTATTATGAAAAGAGCAGCAATAAACATGGTTGTGCACATATCTCTGCTCTAGGATGAATCCTTTGGATATATGCCCAGGAGTGGTATAATTGAGTCAAATGGTAGGTTCATTTTTAGTCTTTTAAGAGTTCTTCATACTGCTTTCCATAGGGGTTGCATGAGTTTGCATCCCCACCAGCAGTGAATGAGTGTTCCTCTTTCTCAATACCCTCTCCAGCATTGGTATTATTTGTTTCCTTCATCATAGCCAGTCTTACCAGAGTAAGATGAAATCTTAAACTGGTTGTAATTTGCATTTCCTTAATTACTAACGATGTTGAGCACTTTTTTAAGATGCTTCTTAGCTATCCTTACTTCTCTTGAGAACTCTGTTCAGATATTTAGCCCATCTTTAATTGGATCATTTGTTTTCTGGGTCCTTTGTGTTTTGAGTAATTTCTATACTCTGGATGTTAAATCTCTGTCAGATGTGTCATTGGTGAAGATTTCCTCCCACCCTGTGGGTTTTCTTTTCACTTCTTTGATTGTTTATTTTGTTGTACAGAAGCTTTTTAGTTTAATGAGTTTCTGTTTGTTGATTGTTGACCTTATTTCCTGTGCAACTGCTGTCTGATTTAGAAAGTCTTTTCCCTTTTTAAAAATTTATTTATTTATATATTTTTTTTATCAAATCTAGACCCATGTCCTCCCCATCCCCCCACCCCACCAGAGCTCATGTATTCTGCCAAACATGCTTTTCATCTCTTTCTCAGTCTTAGAAAGTCTTTTCCTATATCTTGTACATTACTACCAATGTTTTCTTCTAACATTTTCGGGTTTCAGTTGAGGTCTTTGCTCCATTTAGAGTTGACTTTTGTACAAGGTGAAATGTAGGGGGTTCATTTTATTCTTCTATAAGTGGTGATCCAGTTTTGCCAACACCATTTGCTGAAGATTCTGCCTTTCCTGCATTGAGTCTTCTTGGCCCCTTTGTCAAACATCAGGTAGCTGAAATTGCATGTACTCAAGGTAGGGTATTCGATTTTGTTCCATTGATCTTTGGGTCTATTTTTGTGCCAGTACTATGCTATTTTTTATGACTATAGCTCTGTAATAGAGTTTAAACTCTGGTATAGTAAGTCCCCCTCCATGAATGGGTAGATGGATTTGTGAGTGGGTTCAAGGCCCACACCAGCTCTGGTTATAGTCTAACTAAATCCCAATTAAACTGAGTTTTCAACATTTACACAAGAAAAGGGGGTCTACTCGCCTTCTCATCTTCTGAGCCTCATGCCTCCTCCCTAGAAACAGAGATATATCAGAAAGCACCCTTTTCTTTCACTCAGTCATGAGAAATCATAATGAAAAGCTACTTTGGGGGCTGGAGAGATGGCTCAGTGGTTAAGAGCACCAACTGCTCTTGCAGAGGACCCAGGTTCAATTCCCAGTACCCACATGGTGGCTAAGAACCGTCTTTAAGCCGGGTGTGGTGGCGCACGCCTTTAATCCTCGCACTGGGGAGGCAGAGGCAGGTGGATCTCTCTGAGTTCAAGGCCAGCCTGGGTTTACATAGAGAGTTCGAGGCCAACTGGGGCTATAGGGAGACCCTGTTTCAAAAAAAAAAAATTAAAGGATACTTTTACAAATCTAAAGAATTATTTAAACCTGGGACTTTTTTTAAATTTTATTTATTTTTTTATGTGTATGAATGTACTGTCTGCATGCAGGTTTGTGCACCCGTGTCGTGCAATGCCGTGGAGGTCAGAAGAGGGTGTCAGATTCCCCTGGAACTGGAGTTCTCCTGGAATTGGAGTTGCAGACTTGCAGACGGTTTTTAGCCACCATGTAGGTGCTGAGGATCGAACCCGGGTCCTCTGCAAGAGCAGTCGGTGCTCTTATCCGCTAGGCTATATCTCTCCAGCCCCTAAACCTGGGACTTTTTAAAGCCAAAGACTTAGTCCCAGATTATGCTGATTTCATGGGCTATGAGATGGAGTGCTGGAGAGAAAGGAGGGTCTCAGACTTCTTCTGTTTCCTCTCCTTGCTTGATACTGTATAACCGTGAGGAAAGGAGAGAAATGTGGCCATTCCTAGGGAGGCTGCCCAACAGGAAGTGAGGCAGGTAAGTGTAGGAAATACTTTGGTATGTACCTTCATTTGTTTTGGGGTTGTGCACATATGTTTCATCTCTCTTATAATAATGCACTTAGAAGCCAAGTTCCTTCACCTGCACACACACACACACACACACACGCACGCACGCACGCACGCACGCACGCACACACACACACGCACGCGCGCACACCCCTCACCTCTGTGCATAGCAACCTTAGACCTTCCTCAGCTCCCACCCACACTGGGATACACATGCCCCCACCTCTGAACAATGGTACAAGTTTCCCCACCTCTGGTAAAATTCAAGCTTAGTTTCTATTCAAGTGTATTTCCAATATATCCAGGTATGAACAACCAACTAGCTTTGAGTGTACGCACAGCAAGACTCTGGCCTCTGATGACATTTAAGAAGAATACCCATATGCATAACTTGGTATGAATGTGATGAAATCAGATGCATTATGGGAAGACATGAGTGTTAATGAAACAATTACATAACCTAATGTATCAGTTCAAATAGAGAACCACCCAAAGTACTCCCCTGAGTAACCAGCCCTTCCTCTCCTTGAATCCCATAAAATGAAGCTCCAAACAATAACCAAGCCCTTGAATATCCCCATTCATGTGGCCTGCTATCAATCTCAACAGTGTATTCTTCCTTGACCTATGCTATTCCTTTACTTGAAATAAAATTATCTTGCTGTGGTGAATCTGTGTGAGCCCTTATTTTTGATTCTCTGGTTAAGAGGCCAACAAACTGAAAAAACACTCAATACAAGCCCAGACCACAGGTAACAATGTCTACCATGTCATGTGCATGTTTATTAAGGATATGGTCATTTTAGACATTGACATACTGCAATCATTTATATAATAAAGAACCTAGAATATATACAAACACCTCCTACCTTCACTCTGTCTACAGAGCAAATCATTTGCAAATTCCCTGTTCAATTAATGAGAATGCTTTAAATGTTTTATATTTTGATAGGGTTAACCCTTTGGATTGGTCTCTTACCATTGAAAGGGCTAGGGCCCCCTACAGGCTTTATAACCAACCTTCTTTGGGATCAGCCACATGTCACCCTTTGTCCCTTCTAAGTCAGCTCCCTGTCTACCCAAGTCCTTCCTGCTTACCTCTCTCCCCACTTATAACTCCACAAGTTCTTCTAAACTGAAAACTAGTTAGGCAGAAGCCTAGTGACCCATGTTTCACATCCTTAGTGTGTACAGTGATAGGTTGATCTGTGCTTGGAGGAAAGGCTAAGAGGACAACTGAGGCCTGGAGGAACAGGGAGGCAAAGGGAGGTGGACTGGCTCCTGCTGGCTGGACCTACCTAGAACTCAACTCTTGTCTCTTGGCATGAAAAGTGATTTTTGCAACTATGCCTTGCAATTCTTCTGCTGTATATAATAGGACCCAATAAGAGATTTTTATTATTTCAAAATAAAATATATTCCTGAAATAAATATACTTACACATATTAATATACATTATATTACATATATAAATTTTTGATGACTTAAAAACTTCAGACATTTCTTGGTAGTGTTTTCTGGGATCCCCAAGGTTCCCCCTTCTGCTAGCTTAGCACTTCTGAGTTTACTCACCCCAAAGCTAAGATTGTAGCTATCATCCTCCAAATCTTGGGATAGAGGCTTTTAATGGAGACTCAAGTTTACTCACCTCTAAGGGCAGTGACACAAGGTACTGGCTCTTCAGCTTCCTGAAGGTATTCAGGCTTCTTCCTCCCTGCCAGACTTTCCAGCATCTATAGAAGCAACTGACAACCAACCCTATGGGGCCTTCCTTCCAACACAGAAAGGGGGTAATAGGAATCACACGCAGGAGCACTCCTATCCCTAAAAGTTGCTCGCTGCCATGTGGGTGCTGGGAACTGAACCTGCGTCCTCTGCAAGAGCAGCCAGTGCTCTTTACTGCTGAACTATCCCCAAATTGTGCTATTTCTTATGCACAGAGAAGCACGCAAACTTTAAGTGTGCAATTCAATGAAATTTTACATTTATAGTGCGTGTGTGTGTGTGTGTGTGTGTGTGTGTGTGTGTGTGTGTGTGTTGTGGGAACTTCTGGAAACTAGGAAACCATCAGCCAGTCTAGGAAAAGGAGGAAAGTTTATTCACACCTGCACCAACAAGTTGACTCTCGGATCACTCTGTAATAGCACCAGCCCTGCGCTCACATCTGTAGGGAACTTTATAGTCAACTCATGCACAAGCAGAGGGTGACCCAGGAGCAAGTGGCTACAAGCTGCAGCAGTTTAGCAAACACTTCTCTTATTTCTTCCTATTTCATCTTGGAGGCTTTCCACTGATCAAGGTTCTTTGAAACTACTTCACTGTCAGTCACTACCTCTGTGTTCCCTGACAATCACTGCACAAATCAAGTCATGAAACATTTCTGTGACTCCAGAATGTTTCCTCACAACACGAATCTGCACAATTTGGAGTTCATCACTCAGATGATTTTTACTATTCTTGAATTTCATACAGATTAACAGACATGTCTATCTGTGTTTCAATTCTTTCATGCAGTTTCTTTACTTGCCATTCTGATTGTTACACATATTAGTAGTTTTTATTTTTTATTTGTTTCTGTTTTACTGAGGGGAACTCTCTGATAGGAATAATCTACAACGTTCGTGTCAGGTCTGGCTCTCCCAGGATTCCAAGGAACACACAGAAGCTGTCAGTCAGTGACCTCACTTCCTCTTTACCTGAGGAAAGGACCTGCCCTAGCCACCATAAGGGGTCCCTAGCTAAGTGCCAACAGGCTTGCCAGGCCTGACCATTCCTAAAATAAATATGTCCTGGAGTGACCTTAAGCCAGGTATGTCTGTCTTTTATCTTGGGCTTCCACCTGCATAGATCCAACTATGTTTTCTAACAGTTTGTTCTGTGGATAGTGTCTAGTTACTCATTTGTCTGGATCTGAATGTCCCCTCCAAGGCACACATGTTAAAATCTTGGTCCCCAGGGTGATGCTATCAGGAGATGGTAGAGTCTTTAGGAGCCATGGCCTAGTGGGGAGATCCTCAGGCTATTGGATACCTCATAGAGTAGTAGTTGGAACCCAGTCCCAACCTTTCTCGTTTCTTACAAGTGGCAAGGGCAGTGGCTTTGTCCTCCACACACTCTCCTCCATATTGTATGGCCCCACACAGTGCTACATCCACAGGGTCAATCAATCATGAGGCAGAACCTCTAAAACTGCAAGTCAAAATGAACCTTTCTCTTCACAAGTTGATGATCTCGGGTATTTTGTTACAGTGATGGAGAGGTCCCCAGCCCATCTCTAGTTCCATGCCTTATGTTGTCCTCTACTGTCAAACATGTCTACCAAGTTCTTAATTTGGTGTTACCATCTTTTTCATTTTAAAAATTCTCGGGCTGGAGAGATGGCCTAGCGGTTAAGAGCGCAGATCGCTCTTACAGAGGACCCAGGTTCGATCCCCAGCACCCACATGGTGGCCAAGAACCGTCTGAAACTCCAATTCCAGAACTCCAGTTCCAGGGGAATCTGACACCCTCTTCTGACCGCGGCATTGCACAACACGGGTGCACAAACTTGCATGCAGACAGTACATTCATACACATTCAGAAATAAATAAAATTTAAAAACTTAAAAAAAATTCTCATCTATTTTTTGACTTATTTATTTTTGTTTTATGTGTATGAGTGTTTTACTTGGATGTAGGCAAGTGCTCCACACGCTCGCAAACCTGCAGAGGCCAGAGTTAGCTGCCATGTGGGTGCTCGGAACTGAACCCAGATCCCCTGGAAGAGCAGTCAGTCCTGTTGAACCATCTCTACAGCCTCTCTCTGACTAATTTTTAAAAAGGATGGTTATCTTGTAAAATTCTCTACTCATTCTTCTATTTTTTTGAATTAGTTACTTCACAGTTCTTATCAGTTCCTCCTAACATCTTAGTGGAAACTACATTTTATGTGTTCACTATATAAGTTCCCTGCGCTTCAAACTCAAAGCAGTAAAATTCAAATGTACCACTTTTGAGCTTCACAGAAAAATTCATGAAAGAATTTCCACCAGGTGACTCTGGTCCCTTCACAAGCTGACCTAGGAGCTGTTCCTTTGGAGACTAGATGACTCCCTGAGATCCTTAAACAAATCACCTTGGCCAGGTTAATAGGTCAGATGTGTCTGAGAGCACGTTAAGTCATCTCAGGGCTTCCAGAAGCTGTTCGAAATGGAAATGGGATGTGGTTTTACTCTAGCGGGTCATAAAACATCAGAATCACATGGCTTCAAGGTTCCTGTGACCACCCCTCTCCTTTCAATCTAGCTCTTCTTCCCAGTTTTGTAATTTCTGAGTCTTTGCCCTTCAGGCAGTGCTCCCTGTGGAGCACCTTCTACTTTCAGTCAGTGCTAGATATGCCTCAGGAACCTTGGTTTTTCTAAACCAGGAAAGGATAATAGTAACGTGAAAGATAGGAATATTTCTGAAATGAAACTCTTATCATGCCAATGTTCCCTTTCTTTGTTTGACCTTTTTGAGACAATCTCAGTCTGGCTATAAAATGTAGGTGGGGACGAGGGTGACTCTGAGCTCCTGCTCCTTCAGCCTCTTCCTCCCAAGTGCTGGTGTTATAGGCATGGGCCACCACACCTGGTTAGGGTGTTACTTTCTTGGTCCCAAGTACTTACTCTGGGAGTGGTAGTGCATGTTTGTACTTCCAGTACAGAGGAAGGAGGATGAGAAAGCAGAAATGCTGTGAGTTCAAGGCCAGCCCAGGGCCACAATGTGAGAACTTGTTACCGAATCAAAACAAACAACAATAGCAAGCTAGAGATATGAAAATGGACTATTCCAAATCCCATCGGCTATATGTCCAGAAGGCAGACCCTCCCAGATCACAAGCCTACTACTTGGGATTACAGCACTTAACGGGGACCCACAAATGCAGGGTTGGTAGAGGGTCTCATGGGAATGAAAAGTGGTATGAAGAAACCTGCTGACTACAATCGGTCAGAATGGGTGCTCAAGAAAGTGAGGAAAATCATGCCCCACTTCCCAGCAGGCTGGTGGACGCATTTACAAAATTAAGATTATAATGCCCAAACCAGAAAATCCAACAAAAAAGAAAATGACAGGCCATAATACAAGTGAAGGAGATGAAGGAAGAAGTCAGGATCCTTACGTACAGATGATATGATATAGAATCATATAAAAGACATAAAAGACCCTAAAGACTCTGCCAGAAAACTGCTAGAGTTTATAAACCATCCAGCAAAGTAGCAGAATACAAAGTGAACACACGCAAATCAGAGGTCTTCCTATATACCAACAACAAACACAACGAGAAAGAAACAGGTAACTGATCCTATTCATGATAACCTAAAAAATAAATCCTGGAATAAATCTAGTCAAGTGTTCTAGTTTGTTTCTATTGCTTCCTAGCCTGCTCCTCTGGCCCATGCTCACCCTGCTTTCCTATACAACCCAGGATCTCCTGCCCAGGGGTGGCACAACCCAAAGTGGGATGGGCCCTCCCACATCACTCAGCAAGAAAATGTTTCCCAGACATGGCCACAGGCTAGTCTGATAAAGAAAGTTCCCCATTTGAGGTTCCTTCTTCCCAGATATGTCAAGTTGACAATTAAAGCTATCCACCAAGGAAGTAGAAGAATTATATAATAAGATATTAAGACACTGAAGATTGCAGAAGAGACCTCCCATGCTCATGGATCAATAGGATTAATATTATGAAAATGGCCATCCTACTGAAAGCAATCTATAAATTCAACATAAAATCCACTAAAATTCCAACCGAATTCTTCACAGATGTTGAAAAATAATCTAAAATTTCATATTGAAACACATAAAAAAAACAAGATAGCTAGAATAATCCTGAACTGGAGGCATCACCATCCCTGATTTCAAATTATATTACAGAACCATAGCAATAAAAACAGCATGGTACTGACAGAAAAGCAGACACATTGATCAGTAGAATAGAATTGAGGACCTAGATTAAAATTCACACACAACCATCTGATTTTGTACAAAGGGGCCAAAAAATGCATATTGGAGAAAAGAGAGCATGCTCAACAAATGGTGCTGGTCAAACTAGAAAGCTACATGTAGAAGAGTGAAACTAGACCCCTATCTCTCATCTTGCACAAAATTCAACTCCGAATGGAGCAAGGACCACAGCATAAGACCTGACACCCTGAGTCTGATAAAAGAGAAAGTAGGGTGCTCACTTCGGCAGCACATATACTAAAATTGGAACGATACAGAGAAGATTAGCATGGCCCCTGCGCAAGGATGACACGCAAATTCGTGAAGCGTTCCATATTTAAAAAAAAAAAAAGAAAAAAAAAAGAGAAAGTAGGAAATACACAGGAACTTACAGGCACAGGGAAGGATGGAACACAACAGCACAGGCATCAAAAGACCAAATATCGATAAATGAGACCTCATGAAACTAAGAAGTTTCCATACATCAAAGAACACCATCATTCAGGTGAAGAAGCAGCCTACAGGATGGGAAAAAATCTTTACCAGCTGCACATCTGACAGAGGGTCAGTGTCTAGAAGATATAAAAAAACTCAAAATTAAACATAAACAGCAAACAACCCAACTGATGAAACACAAATGGCTGAGAAAGACTTTAAAAAGTTTTAAAATCATCAGGGAAGTGCATATTAAAACTACTTTGTGATTTCATCTCACTCCAATCAGAATGGCTAAGATAAAAAAATGATGACAAATGCTGACAAGGAAGTGGGGGAAAGGGAAACATTTATTCATTGCTGGTGGGAGGCTGTATTAGTCACTTTTCTGTTGCTGTGATAAAACACCAGACCAAGGAACTTATAAAAGGAAGCGTTTATTTGAGCTTACGATTGGCGGTTCCAGGGAATTAGTCCATTGTGGCGGGAGGTGTGGTGGCTGGATCTGGAGCAGCAAACCGAGGGTCACATCTCACCAAGAGCACAGGAAACAGAGAGGAAGCAACTGTAGAGCACGAGGCTTGTTAAGCTCACTAAGCCTGCCCCCAGTGACACACTTCCTCCAGCACGGCCACACACCCCAAGACCTCCAAAAACAGCGCCACCAACTGGAGACAAACGTCTGAATACCTAGAGCCTATGGGGGACACACATTCAAAACACCACATTCCACTCCCTGGCCCCCATAGGCTCCTGACCATATAAAATGCAAAATGCATTTAGTCCAACCTTAAAAGTCCCATAGTCTTTACCAGACTCAATGCCATTCAAAAGTCCACAGTCCAAGGTCTCTTCTGAGACCCAGGCAATCAATTTACTGTAAGCTCCTGTAAAAAACAAAAGGCAAAGTATACAATAATGCCAACATACAGTGGGAACCGAATACATTTCCATTCCAAAAGGTAGGAATAGAAGGCATAGTGAGGAAACTTTAAAGAATGACCCAAACAAGACGAAAACCAGAGGGCAAACACCAAGTCCTGTAGCTCCACATGCAACTCTTCGGGACTTGACTCCAAGGGCTTAGATTGGCTCAGTCTCTTCAGCTTTGCTTGCAAAAACAAAATACACGCTTTCTAGGAGGCCAGCGTACCACTCCAGATGCAGTTCTCGCTTGGCAAATATCGTCAAGCTCAAGGCAGCTCTCGAATTCCCTTCTTGGGGTCCTCCCCGACTGCCAACAGGCGTCACACTCATGAGCTTCACTGCAATGGCCTACAATGGGCCTCTTTATTCAGGGACGCCCCTGCTATACTCTGCCTGGCCTCGTTTGGCTCCTTCGAAACCGTGGAGGAAGAACTGATGACACTCCCGCTGCTCTGCGAACTTCATGCCTCTAAAGCAGCCAGCACCACGTGAAGAATTGAATGATTGCCGAATCATGGCTGCAAGTTGCAGGATCAGACCTGTGCCTCTTTAACCACATTTCTAAACGTTTTCTCGCCCTGGACTGCTGGAGGATTAGCGGGAATGTGGTCCCTGGCCCTGAAGGTACTGATTCTTTTGTTTACTTGTAGATCTCCAGGCCTCTCCTCTCTTAATGCTTTAATCTCCTTATGAAACGGAGCCTCTCCTTCACAAGTTTGGTTGGCTCGCACTTTAATCTTCTTAGTGGTTTTCGATCCAACTGTATATGCTCGGCATTCTTTCTGCCACATCCTGCTCTTCACTGGAATCTGACAATATTCACCATCAAAGCCATGACAATTTTCCGAAAACCATTCCACACCTTAGAGCCTTCTTGAAATACCTCCCCAAGAGCAGTCCAGTTTGGTTTCAAATGCTTAGCCTCAGGCAAGCATTTGGCGCTGTGGGGCAAACTCCTGCAGGACTCTTTAAACAAAAGATAGCCAAGTTGGCCGGCCGTAAGTTCTTTAATTTTTTCCCCTGGAACGACATCTTTTGGCAGCCATGTCTTCTCTTCCAGGCTCTCCACTAGAATGGCCCTTTAAGCTCTCTGCTTACAATAGTCACAGCCCCCCCCATGTTTCCCATGCCCAAAGTTCCAAAAGTCCTATCCACACTTCTCACAACATACTACATGGTCAGTTACGTCACAGCCAACACCCACTGTCTGGTACCAAAACTGATTAGATCACGTTTTCGGTTTGTGTGAAAAACACAACCAGTACAAGGAACTTATAAAAGGAAGAGTTGTATTTAGCTACCGATTTGGTGGTTCCAGGGAAATAGAGTCATTGTGGTTAGGAGGGGCGTGGCAGCTGGACTGAGGCAACAGCAAACGAGTGTCACATCTTGCAAACACAGGAACAGAGAGAGAGCAACTGTAGACACGAGGTTGTTTAGCTCACTCTAAGACCTGCCCCCAGTGACACATGCCCTGGCAGCATGCACACACACCCCAAGACCCCAAAAACACGCCACCAACGGCTTTGGAGAACAAATTGTCTGAATACCTAAGAGCCTATGGGGGACACACATTCAAACCACCACAGAGGCCAAACTGCTGAGCCACTGTGAAATCAAGTGGGATCACCTTAAAAATCTAGAAAAGTCTAATAAACAGAGAAAAACCAGCCAGTACCACTGCTGGACATAAAATCGAATGACTCATATCTTACTACAAGGTTCGGTCCATGTTCCATGTCCGTGTGTCACAAACAGCAAGGAAAGTGAGAACAACCTTAAGATACGAAGAGTCAATGCATTTGTTACACAATGGAATAATTATGTCAGTGTTTAAAAAAATGAGGGGGGCTGGAGAGATGGCCTAGCGGTTAAGAGCGCCGACCGCTCTTACAGAGGACCCGGGTTCGATCCCCAGCACCCACATGGCGGCCGAGAGCCGTCTGAAACTCCAATTCCAGGAGAACTCCAGCTCCAGGGGAATCCGAGACCCTCTTCTGACCTCCGCGGCATTGCACGACACGGGTGCACAGACCTGCATGCAGACAGTACATTGATACACATACAGAAAAAATAAATAAAAAAAAAAAAAAATTTAAAAAAAAAAAAAGAAAAATGAAAATATGAAATTCACAAATAAATGAATGGAACTGAAAACAATCATCCTAAGTAACATAACCCAGACCCAGAAAGACAAATGTCACATGTTGTCTCTCATAAGTTGATGGTAGCTTTTAATCTTTAGATATGTGTTTCAATTGGAAAATTCACAGAGATGGGGAAACTAGTAAGAGGCCACGGGCGGGAGTGTCGTTTCATGCAAGAAAGAGACATAATGTAGTGATATAAAGGGTAACTTGAAATAATGGAACAGGAAGGATCAAATGGAGTGAGGAATGGGAGGGCAGGGCAGAGGGGAAAGTAGGGAGAAGGACATCTCACACTAAAGACCTTCTGAAAATGTCATACGGAATCCTACTACTATAGAAGCTTCTTAAAATGTATACATATACAATATAAAAGGGGTGGAAATGGATTTACTGTATAGCAGACATTCAATGACAGTATAAGACACCACAGGCTAGAGAATAATAAGCTCAATGCCAGGAATGGGATTCGTGGTTCAAAAGGAACTCTTTTGGTGTTATTGACTAGTAAGGTCTCATAGAGCCTCAAATAATACTAGCTATTGCCGCTGCCCTTGATTCCTTCTTGGTTACCATGCTTGTAAGACTATTGCTGAAGACCCTACATACACGAGCCTTAGAACAAAGATGGTGAGATCAAGTTGGCTCTGACCCCTAGGCTTCACCCCTACCGGCTAGCTTGCATGGTGCTGGAAGATTCTATGCCTACTACTGGAAGAGGGAAGTAATCATCAATATTACTCAGCGGTGAGCCCTCTGGGATACAACAAAACTGGCATATCAAAACATACCCACTGGCACAATAGTGGCATGGATGTTATAGAAGTAATCCAATGCCTTCTGATTGGATTTAAAGGCAGCTTCACAAGAGGGAGCCCATGCCTGCCACTCTTATCAGGGTCAAAAACTTGTAGTTAGACAGATCACAGGCCAAGGGAAGAACCTACTACTATTATTCTGCTAGACAGACAGTATTAAACTGACTTGCGGTTATGCCCATAGACTAGTGCATTTCTCAATTCTCATCAAAGAATCCTTTTCTTGCAGCAGATGGCAATTAACACAGAGGCCCCCAACTGGTCGACATGCAAAGAATAAGAGACTGCAGAGTGCTCAACTCTAAATGGGACACCTATATTATACCTATATCACACCTATACACACCTATATCACACCCTCTTCCCAAGGATCAGTGATTATTGCAGAAGAGGGGAAGGAAGGAGTGTAAGAGCTAGAAATAGTGGACGAATATAGGAGACCATGTATTCTGGCACAACAGGGCAGTTGCACATAAGAACTCACCTTGCTGGTGACAGTAGGCACAAGACCTGTGCATTTTCAAGTCAGACAAAAACTCAGCATGGATGGCAAAAGTAGAAAAAGAATCTCCAGCCTTAGCTGAGGAATGATTGGTAGCTGCTGGGAAAGAGAGAGTCAGTTGTCCCTAAGGGTGTGATACCTGGCAGGTTGACCTGGCTCCAAAAAAGGACCCACGCCCAAGAGCATTTGGGGAACACATAGTACATCTGATAAGCCATTAAAAAATAATAATAGAGGACACAAAGGTGGGAGGTTAGTAGGGTGGGTGGAGATGATCAAAATACATATAAGGTGGGTCAGAATATGATCAAATACATTGTGTGAAATTTTTAAAAACTCAACAAAGTTCCCTTTTTATTTATTTATTGTCTTTTTTTGAGACAGGGTCTCCGTTTAGTCCCAGCTGGCCTAGAGCTGGCTATGTAGACAAGGCTGGCTTTGAACTCAGAGATCCACCTGCCTCTGTCTCCTGAGTGCTGGGATTAAAGGGTTGTGCCACCACACCCCAATAAGTTCTCTTTTTAAAGAAAGTTATTTAAAGTTACTTTAGCTCCTTCCTCACCAACCCCCCTCCCCCCCGCCCCCAGCCATTTATCTCTTTCACAGGAAAGTACATCTACCCAGTTCTATGTGACTGCTCCACCTCATGATCTCATTTTTCCTTTTTTGCTTTCATGAGGACTTTCTTACATCTCAGAGATACAGAAATTAAAGCAGGGAACGGTGCTGCACACAACTGGCCTTTAATCACAGCACTTGGGAGCCAGAGGCAGGCATCTTGAAGACTGATACCAACTAAGGTTTCCACTCAAGGAATTTCAGATAACCATCAAGGTGCCTTGGGCAACTCTTGACACATGTAAAAAAATGCTAATTTTCTTCCAGTATTGAAGCTTTGTTCTCTCTCTTAATTAATAACTGAGGACCCTTTACCAAATGAACTTGTGTGCTAACAAATATTGAGTAATATTTCTATATCTTTGAGATGTAAGAAATTCCTAGTGAAAGCACTGTTGTCAGCCCTAGCTGTACTTACCCCTATATATGGCCTAATAATGAGGCTTAACACTAGAGCCCTGGCTTAAAAGTTATAGCAATGCAGGTAGACAAAGACGTTTTATTCAAATGCTTCCCTGTCAAGGAAAGAAATATTTTCTGCTATTTGCTGGCACCTAACAGCACCTTCTCAGGGTGGACACAGGCCTATGCCTCAGGATAGATAGGGACCTAGCCCACTCAGACTGAAACAACCTAAGTTGCTCTCTAGAACAAAATCTTTCCCTTCCAAGTTTCCACAGCCTTATAAGAATCTTAAAGACAAAGCTACTTAAACCTGCCAGCTGTCAAAAGTCTGTAAAATTCTCTTCAAACAAGAAACTCATGAGCACCTCCTATGAGCTAATTCAAAAGTTCGATCCCCAGCACCCACATGGCGGCCGAGAACCATCTGAAACTCCAATTCCAGGAGAACTCCAGTTCCAGGGGAATCCGACACCCTCTTCTGACCTCCGCGGCATTGCACGGCACGGGTGCACAAACCTGCATGCAGACAGCACATTCATACACATATAGAAATAAATAAAATTAAAAAAAAAAAAAGAAATCACATGGTCAGGACCATTACAGCAATGGCCCCACATCTCAGAACCAAGTTTGTATTTTAGTTGCTTTTCTCATTGGAAGGACTTTTTTTCACTCAAAACTTGAAGTTGTTAACTTTGTAAATATGAAAACAAGTTCACTTTATAAATCTATCCATTGTACCCTTACTTTCTGTTTGGGTTTTCTCTATTACTTTTCTTTTGACACTGTTTGGTAAACATATTAAATACAACAACCCCACACTACTTCCCTTGTAGTCTACCCCACTGGAGCCCTTAACATGGCTTTCTGCATTGTCACATTCTCAATATGCAGCCATCAGTACATGTCTACAGCCCGAGGGATCCCACTTTCAAACTCAAAAGTTGAATGATGAGGCTATCTGACTTACAAGCCTCAAAAGGAGGCTGGGAAGATAGTTCAGCCAGGCAAGTATTTGCTACATAATCAGGAGGACCTGAGTTCAAACCCCAGCTCCCACGTAAAAAGCCAGGCCAGGTGGCACATGCTGGTAGTCCCAACAGTGGGGAGCTGGATCCAGGGAGATCCCTGGAAACTGCTAGCTAGCCAGCCTTGCCTGAACAGCAAGCCCCAGGTCCTTTTGAGACAGGAGATCCTGTCTCAAAAAAAAGTAAGGTGGCCCGCTCCTGAAGAATGATATTTAGGGTTGACCTCTGACCTCCATGTACACATGTACCTGCACATACATGTGCTCGAACACATTTGAACACGCCAGCACCCATATATGCCATACACATAAACACTTGATAAGAAAAGATAAACCAAAAATCATGCAAATAGATCAGTGTATTTTTATAAAAGAAAACAAATACTTCCCCCTTGCCTATCTCCTGACTATTTGAGGTCTCATAAGGACACAGACAGCTTTGCATTCATCTCTGAAATCCCAATAATTAGTGACAGGTAGCTGTTGGGCAATCTAAATATAGGTTAAATATAATAATGTGGGTGTATAAAGGACCTGCCTCTGCCTCCTGAGTGCTGGGATTAAAGGCACGTGTCACCAGAAATTTTATTCATTCTTATGTGATGATAGACCAGTAGTGAAAAATGCCCAGCATGAAGCTAAAATGAGATGCTGTGCCCAGAAGAGAAATCTGTACTCAAGGAATAGTTGAGAGTCCCGTTGAAGAAGATGGATGAAATCCCCAAGAGATGTGTGGACAGTGGCACCAGGGGACAAGGACTCCACCTTGGATACTCTGACCCCTCATGCCACAAAATAAAATTTTAAATTCAGGTTTGAGTTTACCAGGTACATAACAAGCATCCAAGAGCTACTTTTAGCTGGTATATGCTATATTAAATAGCATAGATAGAGAACATTTCTGTCTTCATGGGAAGTTCTACTAGAGTTCCTTTTGCCAGTGAAGGGAAAACAATCAAAGCTAAGCTGTATTGCTGTACCACCTGATGCTTAGACTACAGTTGGGTTGTCACATTCATCTGCCAAAATTTTTAGTGCCTTTGATATTTGCAGCACTGACTTAATGGAAAAACACCAACTTTTTTATTATGTAATACAGGACTCTATAAAGTATGAAAAAGTTTACAAGTAAAATAAGAAAAACACTCACCACCACTCCTGGTCTACCAAGTGTTGACATTTGGTTTTGGGTTTTTTTAACTTTTTAATTTTTATTGAGCACAATTCGTACAACATTTCTTAATCAAATTTAGACTCATTCCCCGATCCATGCCCACTCCTCATCCCCCCTGCCCCCCTCCAGAGCTCATGGATTCTGTCATACATGTTAAGTCCTGTCTTGCATCTTTTTCCTCGTCTTTTTTTTTTTTTTTTTTTTTTTTTGGCTTTTTCAACGACAGGATCTCCCTGTAGCCCTGGCTGTCCTGGAACTCACTCTGTAGAACAGGCTGGCCTTGAACTCACAAAGATCCTGGAACTCACTCTGTAGAACAGGCTGGCCTTGAACTCACAAAGATCCGCCTGCCTCTGCCTCCTGAGTGCTAGGATTAAAGGCATGCGTTCTCAGTCTTTTTATAACCTTTTTGATGCACAAGTTTACTGTTTTGGGGAGTTCCTTGAATAGTTTTTTCTCTCTCTTTTTTTTCTCCTTTGGTTTTACATTATTCCAAATATGCATTTACACACACTCCACACATAAATCAAATTACAAATCTGAAAATAACTATAGGTTACTTCCAAACACATTAGAGATTCACATTTTAACAGTAAAGTTGCATGCAGGGTAAAAAGAAGTAACTTGCATTCTTTTTTTTTTAGATATGAACATTAATATTCCTATATGGTAGAACACACCATAGGATTACATAAGGATAAATTATGAATGGTTGTAACATGTATCAATAAAGAGAGAAAATTTTTTTTTGGTCTTTTTGAGACAGGGTCTCCCTGTAGCCCCAGCTGTCCTGGTACTTGCTTTGTAGGCCAGGCTGGCCTTGAACTCATAGAGATCCGCCTGCCTCTGCCTCCCAGTGCTAGGATTAAAGCATGCACACCACACCCACTGAGAAAAATATTTTTACATACAAAAATACTTTTAACTATTAAAATTAATATTTTTTAACCAAAAGATGTCATGTTTTCCCCAAGGAAGTGCTGAGGTTCCTCCTTGGCAAACCCAAACAACCATCAATCCTGCCCCCGGGCTCCACACTGGGGTCCCTCTGCCCCATGGTCACTCAAATGAGGTCCAGCAAGCACGTGTCTTGTCTTGATCTTCCTGCACTGGCATCCATGACATAGCTGGTAGTCAACAACAGCAGTCTTCCACTCTGAAGAGGTCTGAAATCCCAGTAGCCAGTCAGTCCACAAGCTGATATCTTAAGTCTCCATCTGCATTGAAGGTTGGTGAATTCTCAAGTTTAATATATGAAGTTCATACTTTTTATATATGAAGTCTCATACTTTTTATATATGAAGTTTTATATATGAAGTACATACTTTTTTTAATTTTTTTTTATTAATTTTATTATTTCTGTATGGGTATGAATAACTGTCTGCATGCATAGTCTGTGCACCCTTTTCGTGCAAGCCGCGGAGTTCGAAGAGGGTCTCAGATTCCCCTGGAACTGGAGTTCTCCTGATTGAGCTTCAGACGGTTCTCAGCCGCCATGTGGGGCTGCTGGGGTCGAACCCGGGTCTCTGTAAGAGCGGTCGGCCTCTTAACCACTAGGCCATCTCTCCCGCCCGATGTACATCTTTTTATATAGTGAAGTATCAACCTTACTGATGTAATTTATTTCTGGTTATACTTTCCTTTTGATGCTTAAGGCACCACAGTTTAGCCCAGATAAAACAAGGTTTTGGTTTCTCAACATCAGTTGAGATCTGGTCCTCAGGGGTCTCTCGGTTTTGGGGGGGGGGGTGGTTTGGTTTGGGGGGGGGGAGCCCCTGGCCCCCTTTTGGTTTTTCAGCCACCAGTTCCATTCCTATGAGGACACAGTTAGGTCTTGCTAGACCAGGCTTCTCTTTTTGAAGCATGAGCAGACTTCTTCTTTATAGGCTGGACACTAGCTAAAGTCCCCATTGGTGATCTCCAAGACTCCCTGCACAGGTAAGACTTGTGACTCACATTTTCAGGAATTTCAAGAGATGCCCCCATGCATATTTCCCCTGAGACTTAGTTGACTTCGAGGGCAAGGAACAAAGTTATCCCTTAGTCCTTGCCAAATTGGTACGGTATTAAGTATGGTCATTAAGCACCCAGAAAACGGCTAAGTTACACCAGCCTGATACATCACACCTATACTAAAATTGTATTTTATGAAACAAACTGTGTGTTATTTCCATATCATATTTCTTGATTCACCTTTTTCCATTTATAACTTCATGTTCCTTAAAATGTATACATGTCCACCATCATATCCAAAAATCCATAGTCTGAAAATAAAAGGTTAGGTTAGTTCTAGGACCTGTCTAGAGGATTCATTAATATAAGAGCACAGTTCTGTTCAGATCATGAGGAATACAGCATTAATGTTGCTCAGTTTGCCTTACAACTAGGTACTTGTGCTAGCATCCACAAATGAGGGCTACCATTCGTCTTTGTTTTTCTGTGGACTGCGTTACTTTCTTAACATTAATATCTTCTAGTTCCATCCATTTACCTGCAAATTTCATATGATGTCTTACTCTTAATCATAGTAGACTCTATTGTGTAGATGTACCACATTTTTCTCTATCCACTCATCAGTTGAGGGGCACTTGGATTGGTTCCAGCCTTTGCTCTTGTGAAGAGAGCTGCATAAACATGGCTGTACATGTATCTTTGTGGTAGATGTGTCTTGTAGGTATATACCCAGAAGTGGTATGGCTGGTCAGGTGGTAGGCTCATTCCAAGTCTTTAGAGTTTCTCCACACGCCTTCCATAATGGTTGTATGAGTTTCATTCCCACCAGCATGGATGAGTGTTCCCCTTTCCCTACAACCTCTCAGCATTTGGTTCATTTGTTTTCCTGATCCTAGCCAGCCTTATTGGAGTGAGATGATATCTTAAAGTGGTTTTGATTTGCATTTCCTTAATTATTAGCAATGTTGAACACTTTTTAAGATGTTTCTCTGCCATCTCTATTTCCTCACTTGTGAAGTCTCTGTTCAGCTCTTTACTCCATCTTTTGAGTGAGTCGTTTGTTTTCTTACTTGTTTGTTTTTTGAGTAGTTTATATATTCTGGAAGTTAGTGCTCTGTCAGATGTATCAGCAGTGAAGGTTTCCTCCCACTCTGAGGGTTTTCTCTTCACTTCCCTGATTATTTCTTTTGCTTTAGAGAAGGTTTTGAGTTTTATAAGGTCCCGCTTATCACTTGTCGACCTTGTTTCCTGTGCTGCTGCTGTCTGATTTAGAAAGTCTTTTCCTATGCCTATGTCTTGTAGGTTGCTGCCAACTTTTTCTTCTATCACCTTCAGAGTTTTGGGTTTCACATTGAGGTCTTTAATCCATTTGGAGTTGATTTTTATACAGGGTGAAAGTTAGAGGTTTAATTTTATTCTTCTACAAGTGGTGATCCAGTTTTGCCAACACCATTTGCTGAAGATGCTGTATTTCCTCCATTGAGTCTTTTTGGCCCCCTCGTCAAATATGAGGTGGCTGAAGTTGTATGTGCTCAAGTTTGGATCTTCAGTTTTGTTCCATTGGTCAACAGGTCTGTTTTTTGCCAGTACCAGGCTGTTTGTATTACTATAGCCCTGTAGTATAGTTTAAAGTCTGGTATAGAGATTCCCCCCTGTATTGCTCTTTTCACTTAGGGTTGCTTTGGCTATTCATGGTCTTTTGTTTGTCCATATCAATTTAAGGATTTTTTTCTAAGCATGTGAAGAAAGTCTTGGGGACTTTAATTGGGATTGCATTGAATGTGTATATTAATTTGGGTAGAATGGACATTTTTACTATTTTAATTTTTCCATTCCATGAGCATGGGAGGCCTTTCCGTCTTTTGAGGTAATTTTCAATCTCCTTCTTCAGGGGTTTATAATTTTTGTTGTAGATATCTTTGGTGTCTTTGGTTAGGTTTGTTCCTAGGTATTTTATTGTTTTTGAAGCTATTGTGATTGGGAAGGTCTCCTTGTATTCCTTCTTCAGTTGCTTGTTGTTGGTATAAAGAAAGGCTACTGTTTTTTTAGGATAATTTGGTATCCTGCCACTTTACTGAAACCCCTAATCATTTCTAGGAGTTTTCTGGTTGAGTTTTTAGCATCCCTTAGGTAAACTATCATGTCGTCTGCAAAGAGGGATAGTTTGACTTCTTTTTTTTAATTAGTACTCTTTAATTTCCTTTTCTTGCCTTATTTCCCTAGCAAGTGTTTCAAGCACTGTATTGAAGGGGAGTGGCAACAGGGGGCAGCCTTGCCAAGTTCCTACCTTTAAGGGGTATCCTTCTAACTTTTCTCCATTTGTGATGATGTTGGCTGTGGGTTTCTTGTGTATGGCTTTGATTATGTTGAGGAATGATCCCTCCAGTCCAATTCCCTCTAGGACTTTAAGCATGAAGGGGTGTTGGATTTTGTCGAAGGCCTTCTCTGTATCAGTTAAGATGATCATGTGATTTTTGTCTTTCAGTCTATTTATGTGTTTTATGATATTAATTGATTTATGTATGCTAAACCATCTCTGCATCTCTTGTATGAATCCAACTTGATCATGATGGACAATCTTTTTGATGTGGGTCTGTACGCAATTTGCAAGTATTTTGTTGAGAATTTTTGCATCTATGTTCATTAATGACATGGGTCTATAGCTTTCTTTTTTGCTTGTATCTTTGCCTGGTTTTGGTATTAGAGTGATGCTGGCTTCACAGAAGGAGTTTGGGAGCATTCCTTCTGTTTGTATCCTTCTGAACAGTTTGAGTAGCAGTGGTTGTAGGACCTCTTTAAATGTTTTATAGAATTCTGCTGTGAAACTATCTGGGCCTGGGCTTTTTTTGTTGGGAGATTTTTAATTACATCTTCAGTTTCCTCAAATATTATGAGTTTGTTTAAGCTGTCAATCTCTTCTTGGTTTAGCTTTGGTGATTCCCAGGATTTCAAATATTCATCCATTTTGCTTAGGTTTTCAAATTTAGTAGAGTATAGGTTTTTGAAGTATTCCTTTATGATTGCCTGGATCTTTTTGTTGTCTGTTGTGATGTTTCCCCTTTCATCACAAATTCTATTGATTTGGAGTTGCTCTTTCTTTCTTTTGGTTAACTGGGCTAGAGGTCTGTCTTGTTTATCTTGTTTATTTTCTCAAAGAACCAACTTTTGGATTCATTGATTTTTTTGTATTGTTTTCTTTGTTTCTAGTTCATTGATTTCTGCTCTGATTCTTTTCATTTCTTCCTGTCTGTTGCATTTAAGGTTCATTTGTTGCTGTCTTTCAAGTGTTTTTAGCTGCAGAGTTAACTCATTTATTTGTGCTTTTTCTATTTTTTTTTAATGTAGGTACCCAGGGCTATAAACTTACCTCTTAGGACTGCTTTTAAGGTGCCCCATAGGTTTTGTTGTGTTGTACTGTCATTGTCATTTAGTTCCAGGAATGCTTTTATTTCTTTATTTCTTCCTTGACCTATTCATTATTCAGGAGTGTGTTGTTTAGTCTCCATGCATTTGTGTAGGTAGTAGGGCTTATCCTGTTGTTGATATTGAGCTTTATTGCACTGTGATCTGATAGAATGCATGAAATTATTTCAATTCTTTTGTATTTGTTGAGGTTTTGTTTCTGTGTCCCAGTATGTGGTCAATTTTGGAGTATGTTCCATGGGGTGCTGAGTAGAAAGTGTATTCTCTTGTGCTTGGGTGGAATATTTGGTAGATGTCTGTGAGATCCATTTACTGTATCGTATTATTCAGTTCAGATGTCTCTTTGTTTATTCTTTGTCCAGTTGATCTGTCCAAGGGGCTCAGTGGGGTATCGAAGTGCCCTACTATGAGTGTGCTGGGGTTAATCCATGCCTTGAGGTTCTGTAGAGTTGTGTTTATAAAGATTGGTGTTTGTTGCTTATATAGTCATGATTGTGAAGTCTTCATGGTTAATTTTCCCTTTAATAAGGATGCAATGGCCCTCTTTGTCTCTTCTGATTGCTTTTACTTTGAAGTCTATTTTGTCTGATATTAAAATAGCAACTTCTGCTTTCTTTTTGGTACCATTTGCTGGGAATATTTTTTCTATCCTTTCACTTTCAGTTGGTGCCTATCCTTAAGGGTGAGATGGGTTTCTTGTAGACAGCATATAGATGAATTCTGTTTCCTAATCCATTCTCCCAGTCTATGCCTTTTGATTGGGGAGTTTAGTCCATTAATATTTAAGGTTATAATTGAGACATGTATGTTGCTTCCTTTCCCCTTATCATCCATTTACATTTTTGGTCTAGGTTTCTACTTTTGCAGTTATGCTTTTAATAATTTCCCTTTCAAAGTGCCTGGGGATAGCTCTACTCTCCTCTGCCCTTTGAATTGCTTCAAGTATTCTCTGAAGGTTTGGTTTTCTGGACATGTATTCTATCATCTTGTTTATGTCCTGGAAGATTTTTCTCTTTCCTTCAACTAGAATCAATATGTTTGCTGGGTATAGTAACCTGGGTTGGCATTTGCAGTCGTTTAGCACTGGGAATGCTTTGGTCCACGTTCTTCTTGCTTTCATAGTTTGCATTGAGAAGTCAGCTGTAATTCTGATAGGTTTCCCCTTATATGTAACTTGTTGTTTTTCTCTTGTGGCTTTTAGAATTTTGTCTTTGTTTTGGGTGTCTAGCATTTTAACTATGATATGGCACAGGGAGTTTCTTTTCTGGTCTTTTCCATTTGGTGTTCTATGTGCTTCTTGTATTTGTATGGGTTTGTCTTTTTTTAGTTTGGGAAAATTTTCATCTATTATTCTGTTGAAGATCTGATCAATACCATTCTCTTGGGATTCTTCTCCTTCCTCTATCCCTATGATGCAGAGGTTTGATCTTTTCATAGTGTCCCACATTTCCTCGTTGTTCCATTCTTGTGTATTTTTAAATTTTTCATAGTCTTTACTTGAGCTTTTTAGTTGTTCTGTGTTATCTTCCAGGTCTGATATTCTTTTTTCTGCTTCCTCCATTCTACTTCTGAGGCTTTTTCCCATTCTTTCCTCTTGATTGGATGAGTGTTTGATTTCCTTTTTTATTTTGCCTTGTGTTTTCTCTACTACTTCCAGTTCCTTTTGGAGGTTCTCAATCTTTTCTTGTAGCTCCTTGCTTTGCTGGTTGGTTTCCTTCTTCATTTCAGCATGGGATCTTTTCAGTGTTTCTACTTCCTTCCAGAGTTTGTCATTTTCTCCCTCTGGTTCTTTCCAGAGTTTGTCATTTTCTCCTTTTAGTTCTTTCCAAAGATTGTCATTCTTTCCTTCTAAGTCTTTTCTGAGTTTTTCATTATCTCCCCTTAGTTCCATGATTTCTTTGAATATATCTGTGACTGTTTTACAATCTGTGTCCTGGGCTACCGCCAGGAAGTTCCCATTCTAGGAATCCTCCATAGTTTCAGTAGGCTTTAGTGTGGAATTCTGTACTTTGCCCATATTGTTTTTCTTTGTGCTCTTGGCATATGGATTTCCTTTTGCCTATATTTTGATGCAAATCACAAATGCCTCTTCACCGTGTTAAAGGATCACTTTCTCTGATTATTTATGGAGTGCTTACTTGTCTAGATTTCAGGTTTTCAATTTTGGTTGTATATTGGAAGGTATAGCTCACTCCTCCCTTTCTATCCTGCAAGAACCAGGTAGGTAACAGCTGTTATGACACCCTCTGAGCCCTGCACTCCCTCTGCTGCTGCCAGCCAGTTCCTCTAGGTTGGTTGTAGGGCTTACTGAACACTCCCTCTGTAATTCCAGTTTGGGGGGAACTGCCTGCTTAGCCCACACCCCGGTAACCTGCAGCTGAGCTGGTCTGGGACAGCTCACATTTGTAAGCAAGTCCTTCCAATGTGGTCTTCTGAAAATAGTTCTGTTTAAATAATGTTGACATATATAGCATAATGGTATATATGATATACTACATACGATATTTATAGCATACCTTTATTCATCTGAAAGTATATCTTAAACATTTCCTCAACTTTAGCTCACTTCTTCCAAAATAAATTCCTAGAAGTATCCATTCTATGTCATAAACACTGAAAAGCCTTTTGTCACATAATATGATTTATTATAAAGTCTCACGAGTGTTCACTCTCACCAATAAATGTATGGAAAACCCCCAGCCATTCCCCAGATTCCCTAAATATTAGGTAATTGAATTGCCTTAACCTTTATGGGTCTGAATTGTATCACTTGCTTAAAACGTTGCTTATTGGACATTTATACTTTTATGAATTTCCTATTCGTGACCTTGTCAACTTTGCTATTTGCCTGGCATCTGTAAAACTGCACTTCATAGTAAATAAATATTAGCTCTTTATATAGCAGAAATATTTTCTTAACCAGCTTCTGATTTAAAGACCAGTTAAAATGTATAAGCAATCAAATATTCGTCTTCTCCTAGTACAAGTTTTCCTCTGCTCATTCTGTTCTATAGATGTTACCAGTCATTTTTTTCTAGTCCTCTTAGGAATTCAATTTGAGAAACAGTGTTTCAATGGAACTTATTTGCTCTCATATATCTCAGCATATTTTGATGAATTTATTCTTAAAAATGACATCAAAATATTATTTGTCCAAGTCATCTTCCTAGTGCTTCATTAGTACTCCTGTGAAGAGTAAGCATGAGCACATGGAGGGACCTATAGTCTGAGGTTGTAGATTGATAACGGGCTACTGACTCAGGATTCGAAGAGAAGAAATTAGCCTGCTGCCATAATGCATGCTTATATCAGAACACTGGGGAGGCTGAAACAGCAGTGAGAGTCTAAGGTCAGATGAGTAACACAGCGAGACTCTGTCTCAAAGGACATTTAGAAGGGGGGAAAGAAATGATAAGGCCTGGAGAGATGGCTCAGCGATTAAGAGTGCTTGCTGCTCACACATGAGGACAGAGTTCATATCCCAGCACCTAAATAAAAGCATGATCTCACTCATGCTTATAGGCCCCAACACTGAGGGCAGCAGAGAGAGAAGCATCTCCGGGGTTTGCTGTCTGCCAGCCTAGCTGAAAAAAATGCCCCAAAGGCACAAGGCAGAGAGTGGTAGAAGAGGACCCTTTGCCTTCCTCTGACCTCTGCCTGTGTACAAAAGCACATACCTATGCATGTACCACACACATATCACATACATACACATACACACCACACACACCCACTTATAAATGTAAAAAGTTTTAAAACACGCTATGAAAGAAGAATCACTGAGAATGTTCTTTAGCCTATTTTTTCAATATACACTTGTTCAGGAAGATCAGCTCCCACTCCCCCTTTCTTTATGCTGCTTTTGTTACTTTCCCTCCATCGATGAAGAATTACAAAAAGTAAGACCCATAAAGAATAAACATTAAGGGGTTGGAGAGATGGCCTAGCAGTTAAGAGCGCCGACCGCTCTTACAGAGGATCCGGGTTCGATCCCCAGCACCCACATGGCGGCTGAGAACCATCTGAAACTCCAATTCCAGGAGAACTCCAGTTCCAGGGGAATCCGATACCCTCTTCTGACCTCCGTGGCATTGCACGACACGGGTGCACAAACTTGCATGCAGACAGTACATTCATACACATACAGAAATAAATAAAATTTAAAAAAAAATGAATAAACTTTAAAAACAAAAAAACAGCAAGACCTAAGATGGTCTCAGGCACCTTTGAGAGGTGTGGGGAGCGAGCACAGCTAGTGGGCCATGGGCTCCAATGGACAGCCAAGAATGCCATCAGCCCTTGGAGTCTGGATGCTAACACTGCTAACACTGCTCCAGAGAGATGAACTCTGGTGCTATGGTTGGCATTTGAAATAGCTCACAAGCCTATGCTTTTAACACTTGGGCCCCAGTTGGTAGTACTGTTTTGGGAGGCTGTAGAACCCTTGGGAGGTGGGGCCCACCTAGAGGAAGTGGGCTCTGGGGCAGGAGATAGTCCTTAATGGTTATAGCTGGTTCTGCCTATAGCCAGAGCCCTCTCTACTTCCTGGCCCACTGAGATGTGAGGAGATCCCATTCCATGTTTGCTCTGGCATGCCTCCTCCGTCACATGACTAACTGTTCCCTCTCAAATTATTAGCCCAAAGAATCCTTCCTCTCTCTTAGGTTAATTCTGTCAAGTATTTTATCACATCACTGAGAAAAGAAAATTTTAACTAATACACTTAAAGACAAGGCCATACACCCAAGGTCTGCCCACATACTTATTGGAACTCTACCAAGAAAGATGCCCACCACCCTGCAGTTGGACTTAAGGAGCTATTTGTCATAAGAGACTGCCTAGCTTAAGTCATTTCATGCTCTGAGTCATAGTACTATATGACTCCATATATTCTTCCCCTAGCTTCATCAATGCACGTCATTACTACCTTTAAAAATATCATGCAGAGACTGGAGAAAGAATTCAAAGAGACCTTCCCACTCACAATAGCCTCAAAAACAATAAAATACCTAGGAACAAACCTAACCAAAGACACCAAGGATCTCTACAACAAAAATTTTAAACCTTTAAAGAAAGAAATTGAAGAAGACATCAGAAGATGGAAAAACCTCCCATGCTCATGGATTGGGAAAATTAACATTGTAAAAATGTCCATTCTACCAAAACTCTTGTATAGATTTAATGCAATGCCAATCAAAATCCCCAAGAGTTTCTTCACAGGCTTGGAAACAAAAGTCCTTAAATTCATTTGGAAAGACAAAAGACCCCGAATAGCCAAAGAAACCCTGAGCGAAAAGAGCTACACAGGGGTGATCTCTATACCAGACTTCAAACTATACTACAGGGCTATAGTCATAAAAACAGCATGGTACTGGCACAAAAACAGACCTGTTGAACAATGGAACAAAACCGAAGATCCAAATCTGAGCACATACAATTTCAGCCATCTTATATTTGACAAGGGGGCCAAGAAGTTTGAGAATGTGATATTGTCAAAACAATTTGCCATTGTAACCAAATGAGAGGCTGTAGGTGCTGAGACAATTCATTCATTCAGTCAACAAATATGTTCTTTTAAATTTTTTTATTTTATGTGATTGAATGATATGTATGTGTACCACATGTGTGCAATGCCCATAGAGGCCAAAAGAGGGCATTGGATCCCCTGGAACTGGAGTTACATATGGTTGTTAGCCACCATGTGGGTGCTGGGAATCAAACCTTGGTCTTCTGCAAAAGCAGCCATGCTCTTAACCACTGAGCCATCTCTCCAGCCCCTCAACAAATATTTTTGAGCACCTTTTCTGCACTGGATGCTCAGAGACCCTCAGTCACTGAGCTTATTCACAAGAACTGAGGAAACAAGTGCACAGACTTGCATGCAGGCAGTACATTCACACACATACAGAACTAAATTAATAAAAAAAAAATTAAAAAAAAAAAAGATAAAGCCAGAGAGAGAGGAGTACAATCCCAGGCTCCACATTTATGGGCTCAGTGAACTATGGATGGAAAACATTTAGAAAATATTCTTCTTTAATCCCAGCACTTGGAAGGCAGAGGTAGGTGGATTTCTTTGAGTTTGAGGTTATCTTGCTCTACATAACTAATTTTAGGCTAGCTAGGCTACAAAGTGAGAACCTGTCTCAAAAAGAAAGAATGAAGAGAATAAAAGAAAATATTCTTTTCATTTCCCTAAGCAATATAGTATTACATTTACACAGCATATATATTTTATAATATATCATAAATAACAAAGACATGACTTAAGGAATACATACCTGGAGAGATGGCTCAGTGGTTAAGAATGCTTACTGATCTTGCAGAGTACCTATGTCAGGTAGCTGACAACCACCCATAACTCTAACTCCAAGGGATCTGATGCCCCCTGGCATCCATGGGCTCTTGCATGTACATGGTGCACATTAACACACACACACAAATTAAATAAAATAAACATAAATAACTTTTGAATGAACTATACCAGAGAATTGTGTAGGTCACTTGCCAATTGATGGGGGTCTTACAGCCAGTCCCTAATGGCTACTGAAGGACAATTGTGCTCAGGAAATTAAAAGGAACATAACTCAGGCACTCATGAGGGACTTCTTTTTCTTTTAAAAATACATTATTAGGGGCTGGAAAGATGGCTCAGCAGTTAAGAGCACCAACTGCTCTTGCAGAGGACCCCGGTTTGATTCCCAGCACCCACATGGTGGTTAAAAACTGTCTTTGGCTCCAGTTCCAAGGGAATCTGATGCCCTCTTCTGACTTCCACAGCATTACATGACACGGGTGCACCGACCTACATGCAGACAGTACACTCATACATATAAAAAATAATAAGTAAATAAATTTAAAAATATTAGTTTTATTTTATGTGTATGACTGCATGTGTTTAAGTGCAATGCCCTCAGAGTCCGAAGAAGTTGTCAAATTCCCTTGGAACTGGAGTTATAGATGGTTGTTAGCTACCAAGTGGGTGATGAGAATCGAACCTGGGTCCTCTGCAAGAGCAGCCAGTGCTCTTAACCACTGAGCCATCTCTCTAGCGTCATGAAGACCTTCTTGTAAGTGGTGACACAAGACCTTCAAGAATGATGAAAAAAGGCAGTGTTAGAAGGTAAATGGGGTGCTCAGCCACAGGAACAAAGGCCAGTGTGGCCGGAGCCAAAAGAGGGAAATGCAGGTCAGCACAAGGGCTGTCATCTGGATACTGCGTAAGAACGCCTGTGGACTTGGTCATGTACCGACCAGAGCGACATTCACACAGAACGAGCAGCTGTGTGAGCATTTTACCTCGCTACTCCACTTGGCATTTGAACATGGTGCTCATTATGGATATGCTAAACTCATTGCAATGCCTCCCTATTTGAAAGGTTACATGGGTCATTTCTCCCTGGATTCTCATAACATCCCTGCAGGACAGAGAAGTCACATGGTAATCCTGCCTGAAGTGGTTAACAGTCATGTAACTAGAAAATAGCTCACTTCAGAGCTTTGATTTCTATGGTAGACTCCCTTGAGCTCCAATTAACACAGTGTCTATTCATAAAAAAAATCAAATAAACATGTTTTTCGTGGAACAGTAATGATTTGGCTCAAGTTGAAGAGGAATTTAGAGATTAAGATTTAAAACAACCTAGGTCAACATCTCAGTATATTTTAACTGTGTGTGGCTGATGCTGGATGTGTAAGTCTGTATATAGAGCTAACTAGATAACACTATCTGGAATTCCACCAGACAAGAAGTGTGACCAGAGGAGCTTATTTAGGTCATGGAAGAAGGTTGCAGAAGATGGGACAGATGGGAGCCTTGGGGGGTTTTCAGAGTATCAGCCCTGAAGAAAACATAGCAACATCACTATCCTTTTTACAGATAAGCAATTCAAGGTCCAAAGAGGACAACACGACATGCGCAGATAAGTGTTGGATGATGAAAAAGGAAGTGCTCAGGCTGGAAACAAGCAGGAAGAAAGCCACTTAAGGAGCCATTCTATCTATAAGAGAAATGGGGAGAGTAGAGAAAGGTGCATCTAGAGGTAAATGTCATGAAGTGGGGTGAAGTGGAGATGCAGCAGACTCACTGAGGCAGGCCTGCACAGTCTCCATGCTGATGCCCACTGGCAGGCACTGTCTCCTTGTGGGGGGGGGGGTGTCATGAGCAGATGTTCTCTCATGAGCATCCTCTTCTCCTTTCCTCCGCTCCATGCCTGCTTCTGCTCCACTCCTCTGATGGAGTTATTTTATCTTGATCCACATCCTTCAGCTTTTTACCATGGTCCCTTTCCTGATGTCAATCTCTCTCTGCTGCCTGATAATTCCAGAGGGTACACATTTATAGGAAATATCAGAATTAGGGGTATCTGATTGGTTGACAAATAAGGTTTTAAGACTGTAGCTGAGTATTTGGTTGCTGGCTGGCTAAAAGACACAAGCTTTATCCCCTCTCCACAGGGCATATTCTATGAATTTGTCAAGAAACCAGGCCATTTTCCCTAAGTCCTGCCAATCATAGATTTCAGAATATCTTCTTCCCCATTCGTCTCTGACTGTGAGATCCTTGACTTTAAGATAAGCGTCAACAGTAGACACCTATTGGTTTATCTATTTCACATCCATTTTTTTCTGATTTTTCACTAGAAAACACTTCTTTCTCACCTTCAGTCATGTTGTCTGTGTGTAAGCTATCTTCGCCCTGAATCCAGCTGTGTGCACATCACTCCCACCCCAGTAGGCTGTATCAGCATACTGCCCCTCGCTGCAGTATGTGAAGGTGGTCATAGGAGCTGTCTCTAGACCATCAGTGCTGATCTCAAGAGTCTGAATACAAACTATGCATGTTAAAAATTATCTACATGAATGTACTTGTTATATACAAGTATGTTTTGCATATACATATATATTATGTACTTTATATATATTTACATCATATATTATGATTATATATATAATACATTCTCTTACTCCAACATATTTCTCACAAGGAGGGTATCAAATCCAAAAATAAATGAAATAATGTAAAATTAAATGGATAATTTAAGCCATCTGGTATTTCAGAACAGAGACAGGGTTTTAATTCACCTGAATCAAATATTTTTTAAAAAGCCAATTCTTTTAATTCAAAAAACAAACATTTTGAAAGCATGTCTCAGTTCCATGTTGTGTCTGCTGAGTAGACTTGACCCCTCAAATGCACCGCTCCAACCTTTGCCCCCCATCATCTGTTCTCTCACTATGACCTTCCTAATGGCTTCTTTTTAAATTTTTTTCTATTTTATGTGTATAAGTGTATTACCCACGTGTATGTAAGTGCCCCCATGTCATACAATGGCTGAGGAGGTTAGACAAGAACTTTGGATCCCATGGAACTGGATTTAGAGACGGTTGTTCGCCGCCTTACGGGTGCTGGGAATCCTCTGCAAGAGCAGCCAGTGTTCTTCACCTCTGAGCTAACTCTCCAGCCCCCTGATGCCTTTTTGAAGTGACTCAAGTGCTTACATTGGGGACATAAACATGATGTAAGATGAACACCCCCTCTCACGGTCCTTAGTCACATCAGCAAAGTCTCCTCTGTCATGTGAGATGACATAGTATAGGTTCTAGAAGTTAATATATGGAGATCTTTGGGGGACCTTATTCAGCCACAGCACCCAAACACTGTATCCTGGTACTACACTAGGTACATAGGAGTATTAGAAGGCACTGAGTGGCTCTCATCTTTCTGACAGGTCCTCTGAGTCCCAGCAGAGACCAGCATCTGCACAAACAAGAGGACATATGGCCAAGGATAGAGCCCTCTGCTTCTTTGGCAACTTGCCTATCTTACTGACCCCCAGAATTGGAGCTGATATCATCACCAAACCAGAGCTTCCTTTATTTGTGGTTTTCCCCTATTTTTTTATATTTTTATTCCTTTTTAAATAAAAAAAACAGATAAAAGAGACTGTTCACTTCTAAACTAAAGCATACACTTCTCAGAAGGCTATAGAAGATAGTGGAAACCATACTTGCCCTCCCCAAGGTCATGGCTACAATCCAGAATGCAAAGACCTTCTTTACACCCTTGATGGGGCAAAGAAAACAAGAGAGCTCCCAAATCAGTTTTCCAAAACTTGTAAAAAAAATCAATGCTCCCTTGCTTTTTCTTAATATAATTCAGCCTCCAGGGATTTGAGAGGAAGTGTCCCTGGTTGACAATCAATGTGTCTTCCCTAGCTTTCAAGCATTATTTTCAGTCTGTAAATATAAGTTTAAAATATGCCATTTATACTGAGGTTATTTACTTCTTTCTCAGGACATAGTTATAAAACTAGGCATCTCAGGTGCATCTCAGGGGCAGAGGATGTGCTTAGCATCCATGAGGCCCTGGAGTCATCCAAGAAAAAAATCGCTGTTATTTTATGGTGCTGGGAATTGAACATAGGGATACATGCATAGTAGGCAAGCACTCACCACTGGGCTATACTCTCAGCCAAAGTGCTATTTTAAGTTCTTCCTACCATGTGGAGCCTCTGTCCCCTGTAGACTGACTGTTCTTTATGGTTAAGTACTGACCCTATGTGGATTGTCAGAATCATAGAAACATTTTCATTGCCTTTATCATGTTTCTGAATTTTTCAAACATTCCCCAAACTAGCGTAGTTCTGTCTCCTTGAAGCTTGGGGCAAAGTAGCTGAGAGCTGAGTCCTCAGTCAGATACTGTCCTCCAGTTTCCTGTATTGTCGTCCTTACTTTCTGTAAAACAAACCTCAAGGGCCTGGGGCTCACAGGGAAGACTACAGACTCCTAGAGAAAAACTCTACCTACCTGAATCCCTAGTCATGGTCCTGCAGAACAGAGGAGGAGACCCAGCTGCCTGTCAGCCTGCTGCTGGCCTCCTGGGGCTGACTCTGAGACAGCTCCAGGCAGTCCCTGACAGTGTCCCAGAGGAGATCAGGGGCAGCTGAAGGTATGATATTAAGCAAACCATTCTACAAAGGTCACATTTCCATCTCCACTGGGTGAAAGTGATTTGAGTTGGGTGTCTTAGGTGATACAAGCATCTAACAAGGTTCTCATTAATGTGGCTTTGGTAGGGAGTTGGGGTTCTTGTCCCTTTATCCTATTGTGATAGATCTCAGACTAACCAAGAACCTTTAGAAACAGTAAGGTGGCTACACTTAATGGTACATGCCTGTAATCCCTGCACTCTGGAGCCCAAGGCAATAGGCTCATGAATTTGAGGTCAGCTACACAGCAAGACTCTTAATAAACAAACAAACATGGGCTGGAGAGATGGCTCAGTGGTTAAGAGCACTGACTGCTCTTACAGAAGACCCGGGTTTGATTCCCAGCCCCCACATGGCAGCCAAGAACAGTCTTTAGTGCTGTGCATGTTGGCGCAAGCCTTTAATCCTAGCACTTGGGAGGCAGAGGCATGGGGAACTCTGTGAATTCAAAGCCAGCCTGGTCTACAGAGTGAGCTCTAGGCCAGCTGGGACTAAAGGGAGACCCTGTCTCAAAAATACCAAAAAAAAAAAAAAGAAGTGCAGTTTAAAGAAACAAACAAACAAACAAACAAAAAAAAAAAACTAAGGGCAGCTCCAGCCCTCCCGTAGGTCATAATTTTACGCTCCACCAAAGGAGCCATTCATGTCGTATTCAAGCAGTCTAGGTATGCCAATATGTGAATCATGCTGAGGCTGTGACCTGTGGCCCAGAGGCACTAACCACCCCCACACAGGAGAGAACCTACAGGAAAGAAAGTAGGATCTAGGTCGACATCAAAATACCTCTTAGAAGTTTTTACAGAATTGCTAGTTAACTTGTTAAAAATTTTTGTTCAAGGTAGGAAACACCTGGGTTTCACTGTGGACAAAAATAAATATAGGCATTAAATGAGCTGAATAGCTGGCAGATGAAGTGACAGGATCTCTAAAAATGGATCCATTCGTCCATCGCTCTTAAAGTGGAACAGAAGTATTTTATTACAGCTCCACAATCAATTCTACTTCCTCCAGCTTCCTGGGGACATGCTTTATTAACTCTCAAAGGACCTACCCTATGCCATTTGGGCTGCACTCTCAAGGCCCAAACCAAGTAGTTCTAAACTTGGATTTTGGGTCCTCAGAATGTTACTGACTTGAATCCTATGTGACTGTTAGGTCACAGGGTTCTATAATAATGATAACTAATGTTTGATGGTTAACTCATCTAGTGAAATAACTATGTGAGTGATCCTCTTATTTCTATAGATGAGAGAACTTAACTTGCCCAAAGACAAATAGCTGGTCACTTTGGAGAATAGATTTGTCTGGCATCTAAGTCTGTTCTCTTAACTACTGTGCTACTATGAACTAAAAGCTCTTGAGGCTGGGTAGATCTTCAGAGAGAAACTGGTCTAACATTAGTCAGCAGAATAGAAACAAAAACCCCAGAAAGATGAAGGGATTTCATTAAAGTCAGGAACCTTCTCAGACACAAATCCTTCCATGTTTTGTCCCCACATCAAAATGCTTCCCCTAAGGTAAAAGGAACACAGGTGTGCCACGAGGTCAGGTGGGAAACGGACACAGGCGTGCCACGAGGTCAGGAGGGAAAGGGACACAGGCGTGCCACAAGGTCAGGAGGGAAAGGGACACAGGTGTGCCATGAGGTCAGGAGGCAAAGGGACACAGGCGTGCCACGAGGTCAGGAGGGAAAGGGACACAGGCGTGCCACGAGGTCAGGTGGGAAAGGGACACAGGCCTGCCATGAGGTCAGGAGGGAAAGGGACACAGGCATGCCACGAGGTCAGGAGGGAAAGGCCCCAAAGCCGAGCTAGCCAGAACTTCAAAAATTCTGCCCTCAGATCTAAGCTTATGTAGAAGCTGCTAAAAGGCCATGCATACAAGCTCAGTTTGGGCCCAACGTGCCCTCGAACACAGCTCCACAGGCCTCATTGGGGCTTTCCTGAGCTGACCTCTGAGAGTATATCCACCATGAACACAGAATTATTTCTCAGATTCAGTACTTTGGGGCCCACAAATTCTTTTCAAGTAGGCCGTCCAAGAGGAGTTCCTCAAATATAAGGGCTCTTGGTGTCCATCTTCCATCCTGTGAAGTTGTAGAGGGCTAATCTTTGTCCTTGGCCACATCATCCACATCTGTGCCAGTCCCGATGTCTTCCTGCCAGGAAATATATGGGTACAAAAAGTTTCTGAACAAACCCCCAGCATCCACTGGGGGTCATCATGATGTCTCTCCAAGCAGGGCTTTGAGGATGTCCAGCAAAGCCACGTAGATGAGAATGTAATCCATGGAAGAATGAAAGAAACCCATACATAGGAAGAATATTGCAGAATTTAGATACAAGAAAACAAAAATGCCTGATATTTGGATCTTTGCAATTCTCTCTTGCCTGGGCTTGAAAACTGGCATGTAAGGATTAGTGATGATCATGTTCAGCATCTCTTGGGCTGTTTCGGTGTCTGACTTAGCTTAATCTAAAGAGATCCTTTTCTGTACAACTCAGGGACCAAGTTTGGAAGCATATATGAGCCATACATTTCTACTACTAACCCAGTGGTTACACACTATTTCTTCTTTCTTTTTTATTATATTTTATTGATTGATTGATTGATTGATTGCATGTGTATAGAGGTGAAGGTCAGAGGACAACTGCAAAAGTTGGTTCTCTCCACCATGTGGGTCTAGCATCAAACTCATCAGGCTTGGCAGCAAGTCTCTTAATCCACTGAGCCATCTAACCAGCCCCAACACTCCATTTTTTAATTTGTTCAGAGTAGGGCTCTCATTAGAGTTACATTACTTTTCTTTCTATTATTCATGATACATATTCATTATTTAGTTAGCTATTTCAAGGGGGGATATTTAAAGGATTGACAGCTTGCAGGAACCTATTAAGAAATATGTAAATGCTTCAAAATATGTCAAATTTACATGAGCCACAACTGCTAAACTTACTGTTTCTTATTGAAACATATCATACTGCCAAAAAAAGAGAGAAGGGAATAAATCTTGTGGTCTAGAATGCGATTGTCCTAAAACACAAAAATTTAAAAGTCACTTTGAATGCATAGAACATCATACTAAGTGAAATAAGCCAGTCTCACAAAGACAAATAGCACGTTTTCTTTCACATATGGAATCCAGGGGCAGGAAATGACATGAACGTAAAAGGGGGGCTCTGAGGGATGTGGGGGTGGGAAAGGAGAAGATGGAATAAGTAAAGGTAACAGAAGGCTGAAAACAATCACAGCACATTACATGCATGCATGAAAATGTCATAACGAAATCCAATACTTGTACAATTGATATGCACAATTTTTTTTAATTTTTTTAATTTTATTATTATTTTTGTATGTGTACGAATGTATTGTCTGCATGCAGGTCTGTGCACCCGTGTCGTGCAATGCCGCGGAGGTCAGAAGACGGTGTCGGATTCCCCTGGAACTGGAGTTCTCCTGGAATTGGAGTTTCAGACGGTTCTCAGCCGCCATGTGGGTGCTGGGGATCAAACCCGGGTCCTCTGCAAGAGCAGTCAGTGCTCTTAACCGCTAGGCCATATGCACAATTTTTTAAAACAATATCCTTGAGAAAGATCAAGTTTAGATTCTACCAGCTTTGTAGCTCCATAGGCAGCTCTGATAAACGAGGAGTTGCTGGAGATGCTTCCCTTTCAAGGAGGGTAATGCTGGCCTCCCCAGGTAAGGTGATGATAAAGCTGGGCCTCGCTGAACACAGGAACCAGAGCTCCTTGGCAGCTCTTCCCATCTCACACTTCTCTTCTCTTCCCATCCACATCTTATCTGCCACTAAAGATTGATTGTCCATGAGGTGGATACGTGGCCCTGTCCCACATCGCGACCTCACATTCCCACTGCCACAGGTGAACTTGGAGTCACTATTCTTCTCCCTGAAGACTGAAAATACACTTCTGAATAATGCACGGATCAAAAAGAAAATTAAAAGGGAAGTCAGATGGTATTTTATGTAAATGAAAATTCAACATAATTTGTGGAATGCACTTATTTTAGAAGCTCTTAGGAGACATTCATAACATTAAATATCTACATTAGAAAGAAAAAAGGAGGACTGGAGAGATGGCTCAGTGGCTAAGAGAACTGGCTGCTATTTCAGAGGACACGGGTTCAATTCCCAGCACCCACATGGCAGGTAACAACTGTCTGCAATTCCAGTTCCAGGGGATCTGACACATTCTTCTGACCCCTGCAGGCACTGCATGACACATGTGCACATGCAGGCAATGAACTCATACACAGAAAATAAAAATGATGAATAAAAGTTTTGATTTTTTTATTTAAAAAAGACAAAAGGACTTCCGATTTTTCCAGTGACTTTAACGTCCAATTTAAGAAAAAGAAATTAACTAATTAATCTAAGATAAGCAGATAATGAATATCTTAAAGAACAGAAAATGATGAGATTAAAAATTAGGAAAAATGCTAAAGGAAATTAAGGAAATTCAAAAGTGGTTTTGAAAGCCAGAAGTGCTGTACATGCCTTTTATCCAAGCACTTAGGAGGCAGAAGCAGGTGGACTCTCTGTGGGTTTAAGGCTAGCCTGGTCTTCATAGTGAGTTCCAGGACAGCTAGGGCTACAGGGAGACCCTGTCTCAAAAAAAAAAAAAGTGGTTTGGAGGTGATCCATAAAATCAAGCCCTGCTAGCCAAAGCAATTAGACAAAGAGAAATGACACAAATTCCCAACCAGGAGTGAGAACTAATGTCACTACTGCTTATTCAAAGAATAATATCAAAACATCATTTTAGTGAATTGAGCAACTTGGATGAAAGATGCAAATCCCTGAACTACCAAAACTCCCTTAAAGAGTTTCACAGTATTAACAAGTGGGCTAATGAAATGAAAAGTTCTCAAGAGATGAGACACAAATGGCCAATGAACATGAAAATGTTCACCCTCACTGTCCATGAAATCAAATAAAAACTACATTGATTCCATTTTATCCCACTCAGAATGGCAGTCAATAAGAAAACAAATATCAACAAGTGCTGGTGAAGATATGGACAGAAGGAATGAAGATATGGACAGAAGGAAGTCTTATCCATTAATGTTGAGAATATAAACCAGTCCAGCCACTTTGGAAGGCAGAATGGAGATTAAAAAAAAAGAGGAAAGAAAGGAGGGAAGAAATATAGATCTACCAAATGGCCCAACTATATTACTCCTGGGTACTTATCTAAAGAACTCCAAGTCAACATATCACAAGTATACTCACATATTAATGTTTACTGCAGTACCAGCAAACATAGCTAAATTAAGGAACCAAAAGCAGAGGAATGAATAAGAAAAATGTAGTGTAAGGGGAAAGTTTACAAGAGAAGACCACTCAGACACAAAATGAACCCAATAGGAAGTCAGCCGATGAACACACATCAGACCCTCAGTCAAGGGTGTGTAGCACTGAGTCACTGTTGGAAGGCATTTATATAGGAAAAACCATATCTGGGGTGAAAAGTTTCAGTTCCCAAGCTTAGGGGTGGTGAGCCCCTCTAACAATCCCTCCTCTCTAAAAGCAAGCCAAGAATAAGGGCCAAGCAACCAGGTACATGCTGACCTGTTCTTAGAACTCCTGCCCAGTTCAATTGAATTAAACTTTTCTTATCTCATACTTTGAGTTAAATTTTAACTTCTGGGCTCAGCTGGGGCTCATAATATGGGGTAGCTATGGGCAATCTTCGGGTACCTAACCACATTCCCTACTTGTCTTATGGGTATGGGTCAAATCTTAGACTTATATTGGAACAGAGAATTATATATTGATTATTTTAATTTTTAATTATACCTTTTTGGAGGTTGTTTAAGACCATACGGTTTTCCCAGATTATTTTGTTTTATTTAAAGGTCAATTGAGGATCTGATTCTCAGGGGCCACTTGGGTTTTGGGGGGAGCTGTTGGCCCCTTTGGCTTTTTTTTTGCCACTTTCATTTATGCAAGGAAAGGTCAGGTCTTGCTAGACCAAGGCTCTGTGCTGACCTTTCTATTTGTAGACTAGATGATGGCTTGAGTCATTCTAGTCAGGAGATCTCTATGACTTCCCTGAACAAGAGGACAGATGAATCATCACAGATACAGGGCATTTCAAGAGATACCTCATAATCCCTTGGGACTTAGTTTACCTTGGGAGTAAGGAACAAGACTGTTTCTTAAGTCCCTTTGACCAGATTAGAATGGGCTTTTAAGTATGGTTATTAACCATTCAAGAAGGTTAGTTGCGCCAGTCTGATATCCTTTTTTTTTCAGTCTGACATCTTTTAGCATGAAACAAAAGGGGCATTTGATGTTAATAAGGTTTGTATCTCATTCTTCAGGTGTCAGACTAAAATCCTCATACTAGGAATCATTAACCACTGCAGGTACCATGACAAAAGGGGGTTGTTTTACAATTAATAAGGCAAGAGACTGAAGTGGCATTAATATAATTGGACATGTGTGGCAACAGACCAGGAATCCAGTAAAAGCTAACTCTATAAACCAGAACTATTAAATAGGGTGGCAGAGATAATGGATGTTGTGACCCTTATTACTTAACTGAGGCCCCAAAGGCAAGATAATTATGTCAGCTATGGGTGATCCTGTAGATATAAGTCCATATATTTCAGTGTGGATGTTTGTGGATCCAAATCCTATCAGTGGGGTTCTGGGAGAGCCTGCCTGCCACCACCTATGCTAAAGCCTGCCATTCTGGGGATGTTAATGGTCCCAGCCTTGGCCACAGATGATGGTGTGAGTGCTCTTCCCTGTGCACTCCACACCACCTTCCTTGCACACACCAGAGAGCTACCGCTGACATACAGCTTTTCCCTGTGCACTCCATGCCACCTTCCCTGCACACACCAGAGAGCTACCGCTGACATACAGCTTTTCCCTGTGCACTCCATACCACCTTCCCTGCACACACCAGAGAGCCGCTGCTGACATACAGCTTGGTCTGGAACTACCCCCACCCCTGCCAGGTTTGTGTTTTTCTGGGTTTTTTTCCCACTGTGCCCTGAGGCTCACTCATTTGCCCAAGATCACCAAGCTCCCCACAGCCCCAGGTCATCCTGCAGTCTGCCCACCTACCCAAGAGCACCAGGGTCCCACTGGCCTCCATCTGCTCAGCCGCCCAGGAGCAGCAGGCCATTCTGTACTCCATGCCAGGCAGGTGAACATCTCTCCAAGTCTGTGCCCACTCCCTCTGGGCTTACCACTTCCCAGATCCACCCCTAACCTCACAGGGATGCCAGTGGCTACAGCAGAGCTGTGCAGCTGCCAAGGGCAGGGGTGAGTGTGCCTCCAGCTGCCACACCAAGCAAGGACTCCTGGCAGTCTGGGATTAAGAGCTGTTTGTGTGGTGTCTCATTTTTGCCTCCCTCTTCCTTCATGTTAAAACAATAACAAAATGACAGGAAAAACAGTATAGACAGTAACAAAACAAACATGCAGAAACAATGATGAGCAAACATGCAGGTGGCCAGCACACCTTCACACACCAGATTCCAGACTTTGGGTTACAAGGGGTCAAGTGATGTATCATACTGGACCCTGGGACATTATGTCAATAGCAGTGTCATACTCCCCAGGATTGTCCCTACTGAGGGTGCTTTGACTAGACCTACCTCCAGAAGGTTCCAGAAATAGATGATTTTCTATGATGCTAAAAAATATTTTGGGGTGGAGTGTTGGAGCCTGTTGAGGCACCAAGGCAGTAGAGACCAAAGTTCTTCCCAGGCTCCGGAACATCTCAGAGGGTGCATCTGCTAGGTCATTGGCCAAATCCACTCTCCTCAATCCCAGTCACAATCAAGACACCCTTGAGATCTGGGGTCTAATTTTCTGGAATTTCTTGGTCAGGGTATCAAATGTAATGGGGGTAATTTCACAAGACCACTTAAGCACAAAATGAGGTCAATAGAAACCTGACCACATCAGACACTCAGTTGAGGGTGTGTAGCACTGCATCACAGTTGGATGGAGTTTATCTAGGAAAAAACATAGCCTGGAGTAGAAAGTTTAAGTTCTCGAGCTTAGGGGTGATAAGCCCCTCTAATAATTCCTATTCTCTAAAAGTAAGCCAAGCATAAAGTACAGAATCCATACAGAATGAATTAGTTCCTAAGCAACCAGGTACATGCTGAGCTGTTCTCAAAACTCCTGTCACAGTTTAATTGAATTAAACCTTTCTTACTCCCACACTTTAAGTTTTAACTTCTGGGCTCAGTGGGGGCTTATAATAATGGGTAGCAATGGGCAATCTTAAGATGCCTTACACAGTAGAATATATTCACAAAGGAAATTTTTTCAGCCATTAAGAACAGAGCTAGGGCTGGAAAGATGGCTCAGCAGTTAAAAACACTGCATTAAGAGCACTAGCTGCTCTCGTAGGGGACTCAGCTTCAATCCCAGCACCCACACCCACATGGTGGCTAATAACCACCTGTAACCCCATTCCAGGATATCCAATGCCCTCCTTTGACTTCTGTGGGCATTGCATGACACAGGTGCACCTACCTACAATGCAGGCAATACACTTGTACACATAAAATAAAATAATTTTTTTAAAGCACTGGATGCAGCTGGGTGTGGTGGCACACACCTTTAGTCCCAGTACTGGGGAGGCAGAGGCAGGCAGATCTCTGTGAGTTCAAGACCAGCCTAGTCTACAGAGAGAGCTCCAGGCCAGCTAGGACTAGGACCCTGTCTCAAAAGACAAACAAACAAACAAACAAACACACAAACAAAAGCCCTGGATGCTTTTACAGAGGACCCAGTTTCAGTTCTAAGCACCACATGATGGTCAGTAACCATCTGTAACCCTAGCATGTGATGCCCACTTCTGACTTCTGTGAGCATTGTACTCACATGGTGTACATGCAGGAATAACACTCATACACATAAAATAAATAAATCTTTTGGGTTTTTTTTTTGAGACAGGGACAGTCCTGGCTGTCCTAGAGCTAGTTATATAGATGAGGCTGGCCTCAAACTCACAGAGATCTCCTGCCTCTACCTCCCAAATGCTGGGATTCCTTTAGGAATGTACCACCATGCCAGGTTAAATAATAATTAAAGAAATAATAGAGTTATGTCATTTACAGGAAAAGTGGATGCAACTAGAAATAATCATATTAAGTACATTGAGCTTGTCTCAGAGAAATATTGTGTGTTTTCTCTCATTTGTCATTCATAGATTATACATATATACATAAAATCATATCTCTCTCTCTCTATATATATATATATATATATGTATATACATATGACATAAAGGTAGAGGAGAAACTGTCTCAGGGAACAATGGACATAAGGGGAAAGGGAGGAAAGAAAAGGGAAGATAGGAGAGATATGGGAATTTATGTTCAATATATAATATATATGTATATGAAAAGTTTAAAGATAACAACCTGATAATATGAATAATCCTTTATGACCATTAAAAAAATTAACTCTGTACTTAAACACTTTTCTATAAAGAAAACTCCAAGCCTAGATAGCATCATTGACAAATTCCAGTTCATCTTTATTGGCATAATAGTACCAACTCCACATAAATTCTTCTGGAAGAAAGAACAAAATATTTTCCAGACTCATTCCATGAAGGTGCATTACCCTGGCAACCAAACCAGAGATTAGAAGTAGAGAAATATACCAATCGTTTTTATGGGCAAAAGTGCCAAAAAAACTAAATAAAAATTTAAAAATCAAATCCAACAACATAAAAAGAGACAGTATAAATGGCCAAGTAGCATTTGTTCCAGGAATGAGAAGCTGGTTCAAAATTCAAAAACAAGTCTTCATAACTCATGACCAAAACAAAACATTATGATCATCTCAAAAGATGTAGAAAAAAATATCTGCCAAAATCCAATAAAAAAATTAACTCTCAGCAAAATAAAGCATAAAAGGAAACATCCTGAACTTGGACAGAATGTCTACAAAAATATTTATGAGTAATACTGTATATTTAATGGAGACTCTGAGGAAGAGGACAATGATATTTGCTCTTACTAGTATCTATCTTTATACTAAAATTCCTAGTACAAAATGCCCTGTGCACACATTAAGTGCAATATGACAAGGAAAAGAAATAAAGGCATACAAATAAGAAGGAGAAAGGAAAACTACCTTTCTTCTATGACAATTATCTATGTAGAGAGTATTTTAGAATGTACATGAAAGCTACTACGGATGTTAGCAAGGCCACAGGATACAAGGTCAACAGACAAAAGCAACTGTATTTATACATATGAGTAATATACCAGAAATTGTAGGTTTCTTTTATATATCTTTACAATACCATCAAACATTCAAAAATTTAAGGAATTTTGACAGATTTATAAGCTACTCATACTAAAAAAAAAAAAACTTTTAAAGCACCTCTATAAAAAGATAACAAAATGGATTGTATAGGATGTTCAGGATTGGAAATCCATCAGTTCTTAAGAAGCCCTGAGCAAAAAGAGCAATACAGGGGGGATTACCATACCAGACATCAAACTATATTACAGGGATATAGTCATCAGCCATGGCTCCTGGGATGGAACTTTCCTTTCCTCCACATATGCAGGAGGAACAGCATCAAAGGGAACTCTCTGTACTTCAAAAAAGACTGGAAGGACTAGAAACAACACAAAGAAAACAACGGGAGGAGCTTGGATCTCTTGGAGAATGATGTTGGAGGAAAGGCAGACACAGCAAAAGGGGTGACTTCAGAGGCTCAATAAAGCATGAAGTTTAACATGTGGCACTGAGGTACTTCATTACTGTATGACAAAGTCCATAAGCTGCCTCAGGAAAATGCATCAGCTACATGCATGAGTACCAAAATTTAGGGCTATACTAATGAAGCATTAAAAGAAAGATTTTCAGAGGTATTTAAAGTACGTATTGATAATCCTTTGACAATATAAAAATAAGAAACTAAGGAATCAAGCTTTTATATTAATTTTTACTTTGCTGAATTTTTTCTGGAATATTTTGCCTGAAATAATGGCCATTTGAGTTCCTTTTTCCTCATCTTTGAGAAACGTCCTTGGCAATAACAAGATCAGTAAACGTCTGGTTTACTATGTACAAAAATTATAAAACTCAAGTTTTTGGTAAAAGATGACCATTTAAAAGAGCATAAAACTTAAAAGTATCAAAATATATTTATATATAAATATGTGTTCATTATGGAGGCCTTTACCTTTTCTAAAAGCTGTATACTTAATTTATTAAAGAACTTAATAAATATTTTTTGTATCTAAAAAAAAACCAAGATGGTAATGATAGTAACAACTTCTCATGGGGCATATCTAGCCAGTCTTTAATTAACTGATGGGCATAAGAACTGTAAAAGAAATTTTTATTAACAGATAGATATTGAAAAATCTTTAAAGCAGGTTTTCATGCCAGGCCTGGAGAAGGCCAAGAGCTTGGAGGAAGATAGTTATTAAAATCCACTATAAAAAGTAAGGAGGGGGCTGGAGAGATGGCCTAGCGGTTAAGAGCGCCGACGCTCTTGCAGAGGACCCAGGTTCGATCCCCAGCACCCACATGGCGGCTGAGAACCGTCTTTAACTCCAGTTCCAGGGGAATCCGACAGCCTCTTCTGACCTCCGCGGCATTGCACGACACGGGTGCACAAACCTACATGCAGACAGTACATTCATACACATAAATAAATAAATAAAAATATTAAAAAAAAGTAAGGATTGAAGTTTAAAATGGTATACTTAAAAATAACATATATTGGGGCTGGAGAAATGGCCTAGTGGTTAAGAGCACTGACCACTCTTGTAGAGGACCCGGCTTCAATCCCCAGCATCCACATGGTGGCTGAGAACTGTCTTTAGCTCCAGTTCCGGGGGAATCTGACACCCTCTTCTGACCTCCGTGGCATTGCACAACACGGGTGCAAAAACCTACATGCAGACAGTACATTCATACATACAAAAAATAAATAAAATTTTAAAAGTAATAACATATATTTATATAGAAAGGTATTTCAGTAGAGATTTATGGAGAAATAAAAAATAAACCATATAAGTTAATGGACTTGATTTCTCTGAAGTCATAGTCTAGTCATATAGTTTTAAAGAACAAAGTGTATATTGGGTAAAATTTATTTGGCAGGTATTCAACTCTGCCCAAGCTTTGTCCATATTATAGGATGTTTTAAGACTTAGTAAAATGTTTAAATTAGTTAAATTTGGTTGAAGGTTTTGGTAGAAATGGTAATACATTTGAACTAATTGGGAACATAAAATGTTAATTGTTTTATTTATAATTTGTAATTTGTAAATTTATAATTTGTAATATAATTTATAATTTCCAACAATAACTTTGGGGTTAATGTACACAAATGGTCTCTATATTTTTCTGTGTTATACAGTATCACCTTGTAACACTTTCTTTTACTTTCAGGACAATTTAAAGAAATTAAGTTTAAGTTCACTTCCCAAATAAGTAGCATACAGTAAATCAAAAACAATTTGGGTGAATTTGATGAAAACTTACACCTTGGTTCCTGTTTATGGGTATGTGTAATACAACTTAGGCATCTATAGGTCAAAACATAAAAATTTAAAAAACAAAAGGAGGGAGGTGGTATAATATTCCTTCTATATTCCAAACCTTTTGATACATTTTCAATTTTGAGGTCTTGAAACTAACAATGGGAGGAGATTTGTATGTTCCCACAGGTAAAAACACCAATCTAAATGCCTAAAAACATACAACTTTGGCTGTGCAGGATGGACTGGGAAATGCCAGCAGAGAGGCTGACCCATCTGAACATTAAAGAAAAAGGAACCTCAGATTGCCTAAGTCACAGACACTGAGCATCTCTCTGAATTCTATTTGGGATAACTGTTTATAATGGGCCCTAATGAAGTTTACCTTCCAGATGCTGAGAACCCTTCCTACCTCTCCCTTTTTATAGGAAAAAGAAAAACGTGATGGTAATGAAGTCATTCCCTAACTGTAAATTAGAGCCAACTGTTAGAGTGGTAATTTCTTATAAAACGGGTATAGCTACCTTCTTTAATTGAATGATAGACATAGGAACTGTGAAAGGATAATTCTCTATTTAGAGCCAAATATAATAGTAAAGTCTTTATAAGCTGTGTAATTAAGCAAAATATATTAATACAGGAGCGCTCTGATATCAGCAATGTATTATTCTGCCAAGGAGATGTTGGCTAGGGGATCTAAGCCCCCAAAATTATAAAGGCTTTTGCCTATAAAAATGGGATATCTTCAAGGAGAAAGGCAGTAAGTCCCTGTTGTCGAAGACCTGGTGTAAGCATGAAAAAATGTTTTGAGACGTCACTTGCTAATGTACAACTGGCCTCTGAAGTGCCAGAGAGCATTACCAAAGGCCACTAAAGCAATAAAGTAAATATTGGTCTCCTTGAGTCAAGCAAGACTCCTCCGTCAGTATCAGCCACATCTCAACTGCCTGGAGACACTGTGCAACAGTGGCAGCCATGTGTCTATATATATCCCAAATCTAATTGGCTATTAGCTCTCTCCTTGGAGGAATAATTCACGGCTGATGCCACAAGCTTATGTCCTCTAGTGGTCAGATGTTATAAGCCACAGTAAGAACTTGTCACCTTTTATAGAAAAGCCACAGTTTGTGGATTAGCATACAATCCAAACATCTGTGTCTATGCTCACAGCTTAGCTTGCCATAATAATTAGTATTGTTTAAATGCCTGTACATCTAATTGCTTGTGCTTTGTTAGTAGGATTAAAAAGGAACCCTGGATAAGATATCAATCCATGAAGGGAAACAACCTGAACAGACTAGAGTCCAAAATGACATCTCCAGAGAAAGTAGATTGTTTTGCTTCTCACCCACTTGTGCACCTTTCCCAATGCCTAGGGAACAAATTGTGGAAGAGGAGATGTGGTAGAATGTAAGGGCTATGGAGAGATTGGGGTGAATTGTGAGACTACAGCAATATAGACTGGACTCTTATTTGATCAACATGCTTGTGCATACAAGCTTCTCCAGTTGGACTATGGGAACCTTGGGTTGTTCAAAATTTGGACATAGATACTTGCTAATTGGTTTTACATGAATGTTACTTACATTCATTGCTTATGCTTGACAATTAGCTTACTTCATGGTTAGGTTTTTGGAGATTAATTGACCTTAGTGTGAAAATAAAGTTTCAGGTCTGACCTGCCCCCCACTGCCTAGCACTCAAAACAGGCTTGAGTAGCTGGCTATTCAAACCTCAGGTTGCTTTGTGTTGTTAGCCTCACTCATGGGCTCCCCTGTCTCTCAGAGAAATAAAAATATAAAATTAAAATGGTGAGATGTGGGAAAATTTAGTTAAGATGGGTAGCATTCTAAGCCAATGGGACCTCCTTGGCCACACCCATGGGGTGGGTGTAGTGATGAAAATGTTTAGGATTCAGCCCTGGGAATTAAGTCACAACCACTATATAACCAGACATTTTTGCAATAAAATCTCTCTCTGCATTTGAACCTCAACCTGCATACACGTGGTGTGCTTTGCTGTGCGTGTTTTCCACATGGGTCGTCCTGGGATTAAGTGGGCCCCACCACAAATCTCAGCCGCGTACCCATAACCAGATTTTTGTAAAATTAAATTATCAAGACAATGTGACATCAATTTAAAGATGGGCAAATAGATCAGCAGAGTAGAATAGATCCCCACACATACAGTCAACAGATTTTTTATGACACCAAGATAATTCAGCAAGGGGAGGGGATTTTTCCATCACTATGTTATAAAAGCAAACTCAATAGGACTGATAGAGTTTGGTGGGGATTTATTATTTGCTTTTCTCATGTTATTTTTTTTTCATTGTAGTTTTGGCATGTGGATTTGATTTGTTCTTGGTAATCTGATGTGAAATTCAAGTGTTTCTTTGCTGCAGTGGAGGGCTTCTTTCTCTAGGTTGGCTGTGGACTGGAATGTTTCTCTTCTGTTACCTTGTGCCATGGAGTCACTACTGCTGTTCCCACTGGGATGCCAATTGCAGGGGGGAGGGGCTGACATGTCCCACACACTGGTGACAGGGGTGCAGCAGCATCTGCGCCTCCCAAGGGGTGCAGGCCTTCACCTGGTCTGCACAGAAGCTGGTGACCAAGGTGCAGCATTCAATATGCCTTTATGTGTAAAGTCCAAGAGAGAATTGGACTGGAGGGAACATTCCTCAACATAATTAAAGCCGTATACAACAAACCCACAAACAACATTATCCTAAATGAGGAAAAATTAGAAGCATTCCCCTTAACGTCAGGAACCCAGTAAGGCTACCCCCTATCCCCACTCCTTTTTAACATAGTGCTTGAAATGCTTGTGAGAGAAGTAAGAAAAGAAAATGAAATTAAAGGAGTACTGATTGGAAAAGGGGAGGTCAAGCTATCCCTTTTTGCAGATGACATAATAGTTTACCTAAGGGATGCCAGAAACTCCACCAGAAAACTTCTAGAAATGATTAGCAGTTTCAGTAAAGTGCCAAGATACAAAATTAACAGAGAAAAATTGGTAGCCTTTCTTTAAACCAATGCCAAGCAACTGGAGAAGGAATACAAGGAGATTTTCCGATTCACAATAGCCTCCAAAAAAAAAAAATAAATAAAATAAAATAAAATAAAATATCTAGGAAGAAACCTGACCAAAGTCACACTAAAAATCTCTATAAGGAAAATTTTAAATCCCTGAAGAAGGAGATTGAAGAAGATACTAGAAGATGGAAGGACCCCCATGCTCATGGATTGGAAGAATTAATATAGTAAAAATGACCATCCTGCCCAAAGTAATATACAGATTCAATGCAATCCCAATTAAAATCTCCATGAGCTTCTTCACAGATCTAGAAAAAAAATCTTAAAGTTCATATGGAAAAACAAAAGACCCCAGATAGCCAAAGCAACCCTGAACAAAAAGAGCAATACAGGGGGGATTACCATACCAGACATCAAACTATATTACAGGGATATAGTCATAAAAACACCCTGATATTGGCACAAAAACAGACCCATAGATCAAAGGAACAAAATTGAAGATCCAAACCTGAGCACATGTAATTTCAGCCACCTCATATTTGACAAAGGGGCCAAGAAGACTCAGTGGAGGAAAGACAGCCTCTTCAGCAAATGGTGTTAGCATAACTGGATCACCACTTGTAGAAGAATAAAATTAAACCCCTACCTCTCACCCTGTACAGAAATCAACTCCAAATGGCTCAAAGACCTCAATGTGAAACCCAAAACTCTAAAAAAAAGATAGATTTAATCCTAGCACTTGGGAGGCAGAGGGAGGCAGATCTCTGTGAGTTCAAGGCCAGCCTGGTCTACATATCAAGTTCCAGGACAGCCAGAGCTATAGGAAGACCCTGTCTCAAAAAGACAAAAAATAAATAAATAAATAAATACAATAGAAGAAAATGTTGGCAGTAACCTACAAGACATAGGCATAGAAAAAGACTTTCTAAATAAAAAAGCAGCTGCACAAAATATAAGGTCAACAATTGACAAGTGGGACCTTATTAAACTCAAGAGCTTCTGTACAGTAAAAGAAACAATCAAAGAAGTGAAGAGAAAACCCACAGAGTGGGAGGAAACTTTCACCAGTGATATATCTGATAGAACATTAACATCCAGAGTATATAAACTCAAAAAAACAAAGGAGGAAGAAAGAAGAAGTAATGGGATGAACAGAGACTTCACAAAGAAGATGGTTGGGAAACATCTTAAAAACTGTTCTACGTCACTAATAATTAAGGAAATGCAAATTAAAAGCACCTTATGATTTCATCTTACTCTGGTAAGACTGGCTATGATCAAGAAAAAAAAAGATACCAAATGCTAGAGAGGTTGTGGGGAAAGTGGAACACTCATCCACTGCTATTAGGAATGCAAACTCAACCACTATGGAAAGCAGTGTAGAGAACTCTTAAAAACTGAAAATGAGCTGACAGTTTGTCCAGGAGTAACCTTTCAATCCTACTAATGAAGCACAAGCAATTAGATATATAGGTATTTAAGCAGCACTAATAGTTATGGTAGGTTACTTTGGCATAGACACATATGCTTGGATGATATGTTAATCCATGAATTACATTTTTCCCCCCTGTTAAATATGACAGGGTCTTACTGTGGCTTATAACATCTCCTAACCTGTAGAGGATGTAAGCTTGTGGCATCAGCCATGGGTTATTCCTCCAAGGAGAGAGCCAATAGCCAATTAGATTTGGGATATACAGGCACATGGCTGCCTCTGCTGCACAGTATTTCCAGGCAGGTGAGGTGTAGCTGGTGCTGACGGTGGAGTCTTGCTTGACTCAGGGAGACCCGTATTTGCTTTTAAGTCAACAGCTCCAAGAGCCGGTGCTCAAGCGTGTATGAGTGACTGTAATTTTACTTTCATTCCACCTGCTGCCCTTTTCTAAGCCTAGGAACAATCTGCTGAAGAGGGCGCATGGTAGAATTTAAAGCTCGATTGGAAAGTGAATGGTAGGAAACTACAGCTCGAGTAGTCTGGCACTCATTTGATCAACTTGATTGTGAACCAACAACCTGTCACCCCCCATTTGGTATGGTGGGGCTGTGGGGTTTGGGCACAACAGCCTGCAGATTGAGTTTTTGCCCACGAAGGATGCTTGTTACTCATGGATTATCACTTCATAGCTAAAAAAATTGAAAAAAAAACTGAAAGATGCAGGACAGTACTGGCAGAATTGTCTCATTGATCTGGGATGGATTATCAGCCCATGAATATCTGTGTGAATGGTGGTGGGGTGGGAGGCAAGGGAAAAGGAAATATGCCTTGATCCCTGGTGAATTGGAAAATGAGTGTATGAAAATGCACAAAGCATCAATAAAAATTAAATTAAAAAAATGGCAGAATACACATTAAAAAAAAATTGAAAATCAGCCTACCAGCTGACCCAGTCATATCACTCCTGGGTATGACTCATCCTATGGCAGAGATACATGCACATCTATGGTTATTGCAGCTCTCTTCACTATTGTGAAGAGCTGGAAGCAACCCAAGTATTCCTCAACCAACGAGTGGATAGAGAAATGTGGTACATCTACACAATGGAATTCTATGTAGCAAGTACTCTGCAGGAAAATGGATGGAACTAGAAGCCATTATTGCTAAGTGAAATAACACAGTCCCAGAAAAATAAACAATGTGTGGTGTCCCTCATTTGTTGATGCTGGCACCAAATCTCTCTTTATAAGGCAAACTGAATAATTCCTTTTTTTCTTTCTTTTTTAGTAAATATAATACCTGATGTTATTCATCAACTTGTTATGTAATGCAGGAATGTAAAGTAATATTGTTTCTTTATCTGCATACAGCTCTACTATCAAAATGTGAATCCCTAAACATGTTTTGGAATTAACCTATAGTTTATTTTCAGACGTCATAATTTTGTTATATCTGTGGCATCTATATATGCATATTTTGGAGAGATACAAATTGCAAGGAACAACAACAACAAAAACACTGGGTCAAAGAACTGACTGAAACAGTAAACTTTTGCCCCAAACAGTAAACTTCAGCATCAAAAAATTTTAAAAGACTGAGAAAAAGATGAAAGACATGTATGGCAGCATGAGCTCTGGTGGGGTGGGAGGCAAGGAAGGGGAATTGGGTCTAAATTCGATTAAGAAATGTTATAGAAATGCACAAAGCTTCAATAAAAATAATATATACATATATATATATATATGTATACATATATATATATGTATATTCATATATATATATGAATAGACAGAAGAGCAAATTTAAGGAGATGTGTGAATCACAAACTCTTCTACTGAGGTTTGAAGATGGCTATGAAGAGATTTTTTTGTAAAAGATGGATTTAAAATCACGGGGGCTGGAGAGATGGCTCAGCGGTTAAGAGCACCGATTGCTCTTGCAGAGGACCAAGGTTTGATTCCCAGCACCCATATGGTAGCTAAGAACTGTCTTTAACTCCAGTTACAGGGGAATCCGATGCCCTCTTCTGATCTCTGCAGCATTGCACGACACCAGTGCACCAACCTACATGCAGAGAGTTCACTCATACATGTAAAAAATAATAAATAAATAAATAAATAAATAAATAAATTTTAAAAAAGAAAACAAAACAAAACAAAAAATCGGGGCCTACTTCCCATTTCCACAGTTCCCTACTCAGATTTTGTCTGCTTGAGTTTGCGTGGGTCTTGTGTATGCTGACACCATTGCTGTAGGATCAAATGATGACACAATGTCATCATTTGGGAGGGCTGTGGGAGGGTGACAATTGGGAAGGGGGGTATAGAGATGATTGGGGTGTTCTGTGTAAAATACACAAAAATTAAATAAGAAATAATAAAAGATAAAAAGTGTATTTAAAAAATTTTTTTAAGCAAACTCAAATGAGTCATAGATCTAAACTCATAAAACCTCTATAAGAAAACAGTAGGAAAAACATCAGACTACACAGATTTCTTACCTATAATCTGAAATGAAAAGTATAATTTATAAGTGGAAAAAAATACCACTGGGACTAGAGAGATGGCTCAGCATTAAGAACACTGACTGTTTTACAGAGGACCCAAGTGTGATTCCCAGCACCCACATTGTGGCTAACAATTATCTGTAACTCCAGTTCCGGACTATCCAACACCTTCTTCTGACCTCCAAAGGAACTGCACAACAAGGATGCACTTACATACATATAGGCAATGCATTCAGACACATAAAATAAAAATAATAAATTTTTTTTTTCTTTTTAGTCTTTTTGAGACAGGGTCTCCCTGTAGTCCCAGCTGTCCTGGAACTCACTCTGTAGACCAGGCTGGCCTTGAACTCACAAAGATCCACCTGCCCCTGCCTCCCAAGTGCTAGGATTAAAGGCATATGCCACCACGCCCGGCATAATAAATATTTTTAAAAAGAAATACCATTAAAAAGGTAATTCAAGAGATTAAAGAAAGAGAGATGGTTCAGCAGTAAAGAGCACTGGCTACTCTTGCGGAGAACTTGAGTTCAGTTTCCAGCACTCACATGGCAGCTAACAACCATCTGTAACTCCAGTTCCAGGCAATCTTACACTCTCTTCTTCTGTATGTGGGTATTGCATGCATATGGTGCATGCACATACATACATGTAGGCAAAACATGCACACACATAAAAATATTAAAATTTTTATAAGAATTTAAAAGAGAATAAAAGAAAAATTACAGGTTGGGATAATATACTCCAAAGATATATATCATAAAGGACTTGTATCTAGTATATGTAAGTAACCCCAAAACTCGGGTTTGGTGGGCAATAAATTCACATATTCCACAGTGTTTTAGTTTCATTTTGTTGCTGTGACAAATATCCTTACTAAAAGCAATTTAGGGAAGAAAGGATTCATTTAGTTTATTTAACAATTCCAGGTCATAGTCCCTCCTAGCAGCTGGAGCTTGAAGCAGTTGGTCACTTCCATGGTCAAGAACAGAGAGAAACGGATGCATTTATGGTTAGTGTTCAGCTCACTTTCGGTACTCTTTTACAGTCTAGGGCCACAAACCAAGGAATGGTGCCAGCTTCTTTCAGGCTGGGTTTTCTCATATTAGTAAAGGCAGCCAAAACAATTCCCCGCAGACATGCCTCAGGCTAGCCTAATCCACACAATCTCTCCTTGAGACTCTTCTCCCAAGCTGTGAGAAGTTGAGAAAGCTAACCATCACATGTAGACTTACTACATCCTTCTAACCATCACATGTAGACTTACTATGTCCTACTAACCATCACATGTAGACTGACTGTATCCTACTAACCATCACATGTAGACTGACTGTATCCTACTAACCTTCACATGTAGACTGACTAAATCCTACTACCCATCGCATGTAGCCTGACTGTATCCTACTACCCATCACATGTAGACTGACTATATCCTACTAACCATCACATGCAGACTGACTACGTCCTACTTGTTGGTTAAATATATCAACTGATGGTCCTTTAATCATGCCTGGCCATAATCCACACAATGTTCTTCCCTCCTAGAATCAGGCTGGCAGCTTCACAAGGCTACAAGCCTCCTGCCAGCAAGAGACAGTTCCTAGGCTGTGCTTCTGGCAAGAAGGGGAGAGAGGACCATGAGAAGTCACCCAACGAGAAATGAAAGACATGGACTGAAAGGGAAACAGTCTGGGAGATAGATTCAATTTTATTCATGCCAGCAATGTGTTTATATACTAAAAGCTACTGTGCTCTGGGCAAGGAAGTGCGAGGCCACAGGAAGGGAAGGGTGAGTCACTTTGGCTCCTACCGGGCGCTGCAAAGCTCCTGTTTGTGAAACTAGTAAACTAGAGGTATGACATTTTGCTCAATATCTTAAGGGAAGGAGCCATCCGAGTCTGGAACTATGCAGAGATAGGCAAGGCAAGAAACATTGCAATATCCCGACGTCATGGCATTACAGATCATTCACAGAAACAACTTGAATGCCCATAGAGATATGAGATAACTCTTGGAAGTTCCCGGACAGGTCTTCCAGGTCTGCCTCAAGCCAGGCAAAGTTTCATTCTTACACCTACTAACAATCGCATGTGGACTGACGACATCCTACTAACCATCACATGTGGACTGACTACATCCTACTAACCATCGCATGTGGACTGACGACATCCTACTAACCATCACATGTGGACTGACTACATCCTACTAACCATCGCATGTGGACTGACTACGTCCTACTAACCATCTCATATAGACTGACTACATCCTACTAACCATCTCATGTGGACTGACTACATCCTACTAACCATCGCATGTAGACTGACTATGTCCTACTAACCATTGCATGTAGACTATGTCCTACTAACCATCGCATGTAGACTGACTATATCCTACTAACCATCGTATGTAGATTGACTGTATCCTACTAACCATCACATGTAGACTGACTACGTCCTACTAACCCTCACATGTAGACTGACTATATCCTACTAACCATAACATGTAGAGTGACTGTTTCCTATTACCCATCACATGTAGACTGTATACATCCTACTAAACATCACACGTAGACTGACTATATCCTACTAACCATCACATGTAGACTATGTCCTACTAACCATCACATGTAGACTATGTCCTACTAGCCACCACATAGACTATGTCCTTCTAACCATCACAAGTAGACTGACTATGTCCTACTAACCATCACATGTAGACTGACTACATCCTACTAACCACCAAATGTAGACTGACTGTATCCTACTAACCATCACATGTAGACTATGTCCTACTAACCACCACATGTAGACTGACTACATCCTACTAACCATCACATGTATGTCCTACTAATCACCACATGTATAATGACTATATCCTACTAACCATCATATACAGACTGACTACGTCCTACTAACCATCACATGTAGATTGACTATGTCGTACTAACCCTCACATGTACACTGACTATAACCTACTAACCATAACATGTAGAGTGACTGTATCCTATTAACCATCACATCAGACTGTATACATCCTACTAACCATCACGTGTAGACTGACTGTATCCTACTACCCATCACATGTAGACTGACTCCATCCTACTACCCATCACATGTAGACTGACTCCATCCTACTACCCATCACATATAGACTGACTACATCCTACTACCCATCACATGTAGACTGACTACATCCTACTAACCATCACATGTAGACTGACTACGTCCTACCAACTATCACATGTACACTGACTATATCCTACTAACCATAACATGTAGAGTGACTGTATCCTATTACCCATCACATGTAGACTGAATATATCCTACTAACATGTAGACTGACTATATCTTACTAACCACCACATGTAGACTATGACCTACTAACCACCACATATAGACTGACTATGTCCTACTAACCGCCACATGTAGACTAACTGTATCCTATTAACCATCTCATGTAGACTGACTACATCCTACTACCCATCACATGTAGACTGACTATATCCTACTAACCATAACATATAGACTGACTGTATCCTATTACCTATCACATGTAGACTGACTATGTCCTTCTAACCACATGTAGACTGACTATGTCCTACTAACTGCCACATGTAGAATGACTGTACCCTACTAACCATCACATGTAGACTAACTATGTCCTACTAACCACCACATGTAGACTGACGATATCCTACTAACCATCACATGTAGACTAACTGTATCCTATTACCCATCACATGTAGACTGGCTACATCCTACTAACCATCACATGTAGATTGATTACATCCTACTAACCATCAAATGTAGACTGACTACATCCTACTAACCATCACATGTAGACTGACTACATCTGTCGGAGTTTATCGTCATCTGAATAGTCCTTTATACATGCATGGCCAACATCCACATGCTGTTTGTTGTTCTTCCCTCCTTGGCTTATCTTCCAGACTGTCCCCTGACTGCAGGCCAAGGGAATAGACTCCACTTTAATGTTGGAACTCAAGGCTTTTATCCTAACCCAGGCATGGGCTGGGACACATGTACACAATTGGGGGCTGGGGCAGGTAATTGGGACAAGGGAACCTCAGGCTAAAATCCAGTTCAAAGTTCTTTCCTGGGACATCAAAGGACAGTCCAGACTTTCACAGGTCTGTGAGAAACAGCACAGGTCAAGGCTGTCAGGTAACTGCTTTTAAGTGCTTCTGCCAAAAGAATACCAACATCCCATTTTTACTTTTATAAAAAGGCTCAGTTGTCACAAACTGTTAACATTTATCTTTTGGGGAATACCCCAGAATAGTGAGGCCCAACTAGGCTCCCCCTGGGGTCAACAGAACATAAGTGTTCATACAGTGGGCATCTTAGCTCCTACCGGGGACAACTGAGCTACTGTTTGTGTAAACAGCAAGCTGGAGGTGTGACATCTTTGCTCAATACATCAAAAGAAGATGTCGACAGGGTCTGGAATTTGCAAAATTACATGAGGCAGGAAATGGCTGCCTCCCCAACCTCACGAAGAGGCCCTGGGGCAGAGTTTTGCAGCTTTCTACCTTGAGCCAAGCAAACTCCCATCCCTACAGTCCCCCCTTTGTTTATTAATTAAAATGGAGCAAAGTTATTACTGAGTACCAGGGGATCTTTAGGGATGGCTTGATATTGGGATAAAGACAATTGAGCTGTGACCCCAAACTGGCTTTTTTTTTTTTTTTTTTTTTTTTTTTTTTGGTATTTTTGAGACAGGTTCTCCCTTTAGTCCTAGCTGGCCGGGAGCTCACTATGTAGACCAGGCTGGCCTTGAACTCACAGAGATCTGCCTGCCTCTGCCTCCAAAGTGCTAGAATTAAAGGTGTGCACCACCACACCCGGCCTCCAAACTGGCTTTTGACAAACTGGAAAGCCGATCTCCTGAGATGGGAATTGATTTTAACAAAAAGGATTTTCCTGGTGGTCTAGGGGAACTTAGGTTGCAGGTAACAGGGTTTTTGTTGAAAGATAACATATTCTCTTAAACTTAAAGGCATGCAGGCATCCTTTGATCTTCCTCTGAATACAGAGGCAGCAAAAGGCCATAGGCCAGTTGCTGTGACTCTTAAGTGTATTCATACCTATGATTTAAACACAGAAACTGGTCCCAGTGCCTTGCAAACCAACCATAAAGGATGCAAAGAGACCCACTGAGCATGCAACTTTGCCCTTAGGTGATGGAGTTCTAAAATATGACAAAGTAAAAGTAATACCTCTCTCCTATTAAAACATACAGGTATGTAAGTGACCTAGTCACTCAAATAACATTGCTTGTCCTACACATATAGACATACAAAGACATACAGGTATGCAAATGACATTGTCTCTAAAAATAACATTGTCCATCCTACACATATAGACATACAAAGACATACAGGTATGCAAATGGAATTGTCTCTAAAAATAACATTGCTAGTCCTACACATATAGACATGCAAAGACATACTGGTATGTAAATGACATTGTTTCTAAAAATAACATTGCTTGTCCTACACATAAAGGCATACATACAAAGACATACAGGAATGTAAATGACATTTCTTCTAAGAGTAACATTTCTTACCTTATACATGAAAACATACAGATATTACTTGATACCCCTTTTAACATAGATGGTGTTTTTTTTTTACTTGTACCCCCTTCCAAACTTGGCTGGAGAGATCTATATATGCCACTACAAAGTTCAGTCACAGTTGTTTCCTGTAGGTTTCTTCTTTAGCCAGCAGTTTCCAGGCTATCGGAGAAGAGCAGGTGAGAGACAAAGAAGTAAACCAATTTTGTTGAAGATATCACCCAGGTTGTCTCAGCCTTTTCCCCACGGGAGACTGGTAACTCAGCTCTGGCTCCAGTCTTCTTGGAGGCATGGATTGTGAAGTTGCAGATGGCCTCCCGCTTAGCTAGAGTCTTGGCTCTCAGGGATACCCTTTTGTAGTTTACTGATGAAATATGAATGGTAATAGCATAGGCAGTCAAGTAAACATTATCTACTATACTAGGTTGTGTTCTTGGCATAGTACAGGTGGTTAGAGATACCATGTTTTTATTTTACTGTAGGTAGGAAATACCTCGTTTATCATTTTAGTAGATAAATGGATGAGGGCTTGTTAAGATTCTTTTAAAGAATAACATAGATTTGTCCTTTAATTTTAACTTTAAAAAGTAAAATAATGTATTGGGATTACCCATGGCCCTCATTAGTTTTAGTAGATTCATTGGGCCTGATTATTAGCTTGATAAAAGACAACTGTACAGATTTCATCAAATTCACCCATGATTCATCAAATTCACCCATGTTGTTTTGGGTGACTATATATGATTAACTTGGGAAGCAAACAAATTTTACGTTAAATCATCTTAAAGAGAATGCTACAAGGTGATACTGTACAACAGAGAAATTATAGAGGACATTTGTATGTGCCAATCCCAAAGTTATTGCTCTACAGATTTTGTGTAAAACATATGTGGACAACAGCGTATTAAATCTACATTTAACTCAGATGCATTACCGTTTTTATCAGAGTCTGTAAACCAATGTTGTTTAATATACACATATTTACTTTTACTAAGTCCTAAAACACCATGTATCCTGTAGACAGTGTCTAGGCGAAACTGGGTACTTGCTGAACTCATGTCAATTAAATATGCCTTAATCAAATATACACCCGTGTCCCTTTCCCATCCATCCCCCCTTCCCAATTCACCATTTCAGTCCATTTTCTGATGCAGTCTTTCTGTTGTTGTTCTTTTACTATGCATCCCTCTCCATGAGAAATATTTATATCTGGGTTGTTGGTACTAGCATCCACATATGAGGGACACCATTTGTCGTTTGTTTTTCTGGGACTGTGTTACTTCACTTAACATAATGTCTTCCAGCTCCATCCATTTACCTGCAAANCTTATACATTAAAACATACAGATATTACTTAGTACCCCTTTTAACATAGATGGTGTTTTTTTTTTACTTGTACCCCCTTCCAAACTTGGCTGGAGAGATCTATACATGCCACTACCAAAGTTTAGTCACAATTGTCTCCTGTAGATTTTTCTTCAGCCAGCAGTTTCCAGGCTATTGGAGAAGAGCAGATGAGAGACAAAGAAGTAAAGCAATTTTGTTGACGATATCACCCCAGTTGTCTCAGCCCTTTCCCCACAGGGCGACTGGTAAACACTCAGCTCTGGCTCCAGTGTTTTTGGAGGCATGGATTGTGAGGCTGTAGATGGCCTCCCGCTTAGCTAGAGTCTTGGCTCTCAGGGATACCCTTTTGTAGTTTACTGATGAAATAGGAATAGCATAGGCAGTCAAGTAAACATTATCTACTATACTAGATTGTATTGTTGGCATAGCAACAGGTAGTTAGAGCTACCATGTTTTTATTTTACTGTGGGTAGTAAATACCTCATTTATCATTTTTAGTAGATAAATGGATGAGGGCTTGTTAAGATTCTTTTACAGAATAACATAGATTTGTCCTTTAATTATAAGTTTGAAAAGTAAAATAATATATTGGGATTACCCATGGCCCTCATTAGTTTTAGTAGATTCATTGGGCCTGATTATTAGCTTGATAAAAGACAACTGTACGATTTCATCAATTCACCCATTTCATCAAATTACCCATGTTGTTTTGGGTGACTATATATGTTAACTTGAGAAGGCAAACTTAAATTTACGTTAAATCATCTTAAAGAGAATGTACAAGGTGATACTGTACAACAGAGAAATTATAGAGGACATTTGTATGTGACAATCCCAAAGTTATTGCTCTACCGATTTGTGTAAATACATATGTGGACAACAGCTTATATCTTCATTTATCTCGGATGCATTACCGGTTTTTATCAGAGTCTGTAAACCAATGTGTTTAATATACACATATTTACTTTTCACTCAAGTCCTAAAACACCATGTATTGTTAGACAGTGTCTAGGCGAAACTGCGTACTTGCTGAACTCATGTCAATTAAACATACACCAATCAAATATACAACCCGTGTTCCATTTCCCCATCCATCCCCCTTCCCAATTCCCCCATTTCAGTCAATTTTATGATGCAGTCTTTCTGTTGTTTCTTTCTGTTGTTCTTTTACATTGCATCCCTCTCCATGAGAAAATATTATATTGGGTTGTTGGTACTAGCATCCACATATGAGGGACACCATTTGTCCGTTGTTTTTCTGGGACTGTGTTACTTCACTTAACCTAATGTCTTCCAGCTTTCATCTATTTACCTTCAAAGTTAATGATGTTGTCCCTCTTTACGCGCATAGAACTCCATTGTATACATGTACCACATTTTTTTCTATCCCCTCGTCCGTTGAGGACCACCTGGGCTGGTTCCAGCTTTTTGCTATTGTGAACAGAGCTGCACTACACTATGCTGTGCCTTGATTCCACCTATAGTTATGTATAATACAACTGTCTTCTGGCGATCATGGGTTAAAAAAAACGGGGGGGGGATACAGACAGACATGGAAACCTTTTCGTCAAAAAACTTGCAATTCAAATTTAAAACTAACCACGGGAAAAGATACGTTTGTTCCAACAGGTACGAATGTCACCAACTTAATGCTGAGAAAGAAAAGATACCGCTTTGCATTGATAGGATGTACAAAAAGTGGTAACTGAAAGGTGACCCGTCTGACCATTGACAGGAAGAAACGCCCTCCAGATTGCCATAAACAATACGAACATCTCTTTGGATCCTATTTGAAACAACTATGTATAATGAGTCCTAATGAAACTTATACCTTCTAGGTTCCACAAAGGTTTTGCTATGAGAGACTTTTTTGCCTTCCCCCCCCATAGAACAAGGAGGAATATGATTGATGAGGTCGTCTCCAACTGTAAATTGGAGAACTATTATAGAGGTAATCTCTATAAAACCGTGTTAAAAATGCCTTCTTTAATTGATAATATGCAATAAGAACGTGAAAAGGATTATACTCTTTCAGAACCAAATTATAATACTAAAGTCCTTGGCTATGCACTTAGGCAAAGTATATTAAAGCAGGAGCTCTGACATCAGGAATGATTGTTCTACCAAGGGGATGTTGGCCAGGGGATTCCAAGGCCCCACAAAAGGTAAGGGCTCCTTGACCCTAAGTGGGATACCTGCAGGGGAGAGGCGATAAGACCCTGCTGCCGAAGACCTGAGTTTAACACGGGCGGGATGTATTGCGACCGCACATGCCAATGTAACAGATGGCCTCTGGAATGCCAAGGAGAGTGTACCAAAGGCCACTAAACAAATAAAGCAAATACGGGTCTCCTGAGTCAAGCAAGACTCCACCGTCAGCACCAGGGCTTTCTTTTTTTTTTTTTTTTTTTTTTTAACACCTCACCTGCCTGGAACTTATGTGCAGCCGAGGCAGCCATTTGCTGTATCTCCCAAATCTCATTGGCAATTGGCTCTCTCCTTGCGAGGAAATAACCCATGGCTGATGCCACATACTTACAAATCCTCTAAGTGTTAGGAGATGTTATAAGCCACAGTAGGGCCCTGTCATATTATTTAAACAGGGGGGAACAATGTCATAATGGAATTAACAGATATCCAACCATATGTGTCTATGCCAAAGTTTAAGTAGTAAATAACCTACCATAACTATTAGTGTGCTTAAATACCTATATATCTTACTGCTTGTGCTTCATTTAGTAGGATCGAAAGGTTTTCCTGGAAAAACTGTCAGCCATGAAAGGGAACCACAGCCAGAATTGACCAGAGTCCAAGTAAACAGCTCCAGAGAGAGTGGACTTTTTACTTCTCATCAACCTGTTGCCCCTTTTCTAAGCCTCGGGAACAACCGCGGAAGAGGGGGCGTGGTCGAATATAAGGGCTACGATTGGAGTTGGATGGTGAAACTACAGTGATGTAGTATGGACACTCATTTGACTCAACTTGATTGAACAAACAACATGTCACCCCCCACTGCATGGTGGGGCTGTGGGGGTTTGGACACAACAGCTGGTAGATGTGTTTTGCACGAAGGATGCTTGTACTCATGGATTATCCACTTATAGCTAAAAAAAGGGGGAAAACAAAACAGACGAACGATGCAAGACATTTATGGCAAATTACATGATCTGGGATGGGGTGGGGGGTGGGGGGGGGGAAGGGAAAGGGAAAAAAATGCCTGATCTGAATTGGAAAATGATGTAACAAATGACCAAAGCATCAATAAAAAAAAAAAAAAGGACACTGTATATTTAAAAAAAAAAAACTTTTTTTTTAATTTTATTTATTTTCTGATGTGTATGGACTGTACTGTCTGTATGTATGAATGTTACTGTCTGCATGCAAGTCTGTGCACCCGTGTCATGCCATGCGCAGAGGTCAGGGAAGAGGGTGTCGGATTCCCCTGGAACTGGAGTCTCTGGAATTGGAAGTTACCGACGTTCTCGCCGCCCTGTGGGTGCTGGGGATCGAACCCGGGTCCTTCTTGTAAGAGCGTCGGCGCTCTTACCCGCTAGGCCATCTCTCCAGCCCCCAACTGTAACTTTTTTTTACTGATGCAATTGGTTGTTGGGAGGAATCCCAGCCAGTATAGTACCTTGCCTTGATACATATCAATAGCTCTTTTTGAGAAACAGAATATCACTCCAAGAGATTTTTTGTCTCTTAATGTAAGAAAGATGAAAAGCTGTCCTTTGGAGGGCATACATTAATTTTACCTTATTTAAGGAGAATACACCCTTTTTTAAAATTATAGTACTACATAACCATACAGGAACCAATGTTCAGAGGTTCATTGTTGATGAAGAGATGAAATACTGTCTTTTAAAAATAAATTATCGGGGCTGGAGGGATGCGACTAGCGGTTAAGCCGCACCGACCGCTCTTGCAGAGGAGCCGGCGCCCAGCCCCCCCCTCCCCCCGGTCGGATCCCCAGCACCCACATGGCGGCTGAGAACCGTCTGTGACTCAGTCCAGGAGCACTCCAGTCCAGGGGAATCCGCGAACCACTCTTCTGACATCCGCGGGGCATCGCACGCCACGGGTGCTCGAACCTGCCTTGCAGACCAATACATTCACTTTTACACATAAAACTAAATAAATAAATAAATAAAAATAAAAAATAAAAATAAAAAAAATTATCGGGGCTGGAGAGATAGCCTAATGGTTAAGAGCACGGCTGCTCTTGCCAGAGGACCGGGTTCGCTCCCCAGCACCCCACATGATGATGAGAACCATCTTTAACTCCAGTTCCAGGGGAATCCGACACCCTCTTCTGACCTCCATGGCACTGCAAGACACGGGTGCACAAACCTACATGCAGACAGTACATTCATACACATTAAATAAATAAATAAATAAATAAATAAATAAATAAATAAATAAATAAAATTAAAAAATAAATAAATTATCTTGTCACCGGGCGTGGTGGCACACACCTTTAATCCTAGCACTCGGGAGGCAGAGGCAGGCAGATCTTTGTGTGTTCAAGGCCAGCCTGGTCTACAGAGTGAGTTCCAGGCCAGCTGGGGCTACAGCGAGACCCTGTCTCAAAAAGACCAAAAAATGAAAATAAATTATCTTGTAGATAAAAGAGGATGTTACAGATAACATTATAAAAGGACATTGAATATATATTAATGTCAAGGCTGTTACCTGGAAATTTAGTATGGATTAGAATTAAAAGTAACTTGTAGTTTACATAAATTTAAGTGTGACCATTTTTTTAAATTTTTTTATTTATTCTTGTATGCACATGAATGTACTGTCTTCATGTAGGTTTGTGCACCCATGTCATGCAATGCCGAGGAGGTCAGAAGAGGGTGTCAGATTTCCCCAGAGTTAAAGATGGTTCTCAGCTATCATGTGGGTGCTGGGGATCGAACCCTCTTGCAGAGGTGCAAGAGCAGTCAGCACTCTTAACCACTAGGCCATCGCTCCAACCCCCAAATCCCCAAATGTGACCAATTTTAAACAACATAAGTAATTTAGTTTACCACTATTCAATGTGTGAATAAATTTTGAACACAAGTAAAAATAAGTTAGAGGAATCTTAATTAAACATACATTGTGATTTTTAAGTTACCTGATTAAGACTGGATCCTGTGGAAATAAGGTTTATACACATATGATTTTAACCTTTATAAATATTACAATTTTAGATGTATAACTTTAAGGTATAAATTTTGTAGAATGGGTTTTACAGATCCTACTGGGTGCTGGTGGGTTACCTCCAGTAGATGACAGGACACAGTTAATAAAACTTTGAACTACTATTTGTGTAGATTTATTTTTACCCATTACAAATCAATTAATTTATTAGCCATTTAAATATATTGGCAAACCTGAGTTAGGGAAAAATCAATTTTGGTTTTAGAGTTAGTCTTTAGTAAATCTATGTAAATAGAAAAATCACATAAAATAGTTTTTAACCAAAACCTAAAAATGGCAAATAGTTGTATAGGATCCTTAATTGATTGATTTTGAAATGCCTAGGACTTATTAGTTGATCAGTTGTGCACAACTTGTTTAAAGATGATTTTATGTACCCATGTATCAGACTTAGAGAAGCATGCTATAGATTTTAACTTGAGATAATGAAATATTATCTCAAGATCAAAATTGATGTGCAAGGAACAGTACAATTAACTCAATTCTGAATAAGTATCATGAGAAAGAACACAATAAATTTCAAAGGTACATTTTTTCTGAATTTTTTTTTGGAAAAACCTGAATCAAAAAGACATCTGGAATCATACTGAAATTCTTCATTTGGTGACAGACCCAAAGATTTCTGGGAAATGTAGTCCTGCACTCCAACCTGGCGTGTGCTAGATGCAGGCAATGGATGCTACATTTTCCTTTCCTAAAAAATGATCTGGTTATAATTTTGTGGCTCCGAATTGGGGCTGCATTAACAGGAAATGCCTGTAAAAGAAGGTGTTAGTCCTGACTGGTCTAATATAGTCTTTCTGTACCTAAGGATTAAGGTACTCCTGTCTCTTTAAGAGAGAGCAGCAGCACACAGGCTGGGGGAGGGTCTGCACAGCTGCTGGCTGCCTGGCCCAGGTCTTGACTATGGTCTCATCTGGGTCCCCACGCAGCCCCCTGCAGGCCCTGTCAGCCCCCAGCCCAGTGCTCTTCCATGTGCCTAGGGCGTGTTGCTGGCCCCTCTGTTAGCCCGGACTGTGGCAGAGCTGTTGCCACAGCCGCTTGATTTTTGATTGGTGTAACTGTTTGTTACCCATGATAGAGAAAGATAGGAAATGCTAGTGGTTAGGGAAAGAGACAGTTGAAAGACTAATCTCATGGGAAGAGGGAATTTCTCCACGGAGATGTGCCAAGCTAGCTGTATAGAGGAAAGAGACTGAAAGCAGATTCAAAGATTAATGTCTCGTGGAAAAATAAAAGTTTATTCCATGGAGATGGACCACAGCTGGTCATTAGCTGCCCTAATCTTGCATTGGGGGAGGTATCTCCCTGTGTTCACGGTAAAACCCTCCGAGATTTTCCCCTTGTGTGGGGGGAAAAGGGCTGAGAGAGAACCCGAGAAATACCTTTTACATCTTCCTCTGTCTTTAGTGGAAATCGAAGCCCCACGTTGGGCGCCAACTGTCGGAGTTTATCATCGTCTGAATAGTCCTTTATACACGTGTGGCCGACATCCACATGCTGTTTGTTCTTCCCTCCTTGGCTTAGCTCCAAGACTGTCCCCTGCCTGCAGGCTGACAGTCTCTAGGCTTAGCTCTGGCAACGAGAGAGGAGGGACCACCAGGGATTTTACCCGACGAAATAGAAAGATAAGTAGAAAGATATACAGACATATGGACAGACATACAGACATGGACTCAGAGAAAGCTGGAGGGAATAGACTCCACTTTAATGTTGGAACTCAAGGCTTTTATACTAACCCAGGCATGGGCCAGGACATGTACACACAATTGGGAGCTGGGGCAGATAACTGGGACAAGGGAACCTCAGGCTAAAATCCGGTTCAAAATTCTTTCCTGAGAGATCAAAGGACAGTCCAGACTTTCACAGGTCTGTGAGAAACAGCAGGGATCAAGGCTGTCAGGTAACTGCTCTTAAGTGCTTCTGCCAAAAGAATACCAACATACATCCTACTAACCACCACGTGTAGACTGACTGTATCCTACTAACTATCACATGTAGACTGACTATGTCCTACTAACCATCACATGTAGACTATGTCCTACTAACCATCACATGTAGACTATGTCCTACTAACCACCACATGTAGACTGTATCCTACTAACCACATGTAGACTGACTATGTCCTACTAACTACCACATGTAGACTGACTGTATCCTACTAACCATCACATGTAGACTGACTATGTCCTACTAACCATCACATGTAGACTGACCATATCCTACTAACCATCACATGTAGACTATGTCCTACTAACCATCACATGTAAACTGACTATATTCTACTAACCATTACATGTAGACCGACTGTATCCTACTAACTACCCATGTAGACTGACTGTATCCTACTAACCATCACATGTAGACTGACCATATCCTACTAACCATCACGTGTAGACTGACTATGTCCTACTAACCATCACATGTAGACTATGTCCTACTAACCATCACATGTAGACTATGTCCTACTAACCATCACATGTAGTCTATGTCCTACTAACCATCACATGTAGACTGACTACACCCTACTAACTACCACATGTAGACTGATTCTATCCTACTAACCATCACATGTATACTGACTATATCCTACTAACCATCACATGTAGATTGACTATCTCCTACTGACACATGTAGACTGACTAGCTCCTACTAACCACATGTAGAATGACTGTATCCTACTAATCATCACATGTAGACTATGTCCTACTAACCATTGCATGTAGACTGATTATGTTCTACTAACCATCACATGAAGACTGACTACATCCTACTAACCATCACATGTAGACTGACTATATCCTACTGTCATATGTAGACTGACTGTATCCTACTAACCATCACATGTAGACTGACTACATCCTACTAACCATCACATGTAGACTGATTGTATCCTGCTAACCATCACATGTAGAGTGACTATGTCCTACTAACCATCACATATAGACTATGTTCTACTAACCATCACATGTAGACTGGCTACGTCTACTAACCATCACATGTAGACTGACTGTATCCTACTAACCATCACATGTAGACTGACTATGTCCTACTCACCACCATATGTAGACTGACTACGTCCTACTAACCAACACATGTAGACTATGTCCTACTAACCATCGCATGTAGACTATATCCTAACTATCACATGTAGACTGACTACATCCTACTAACCATCACATGTAGACTGACTGTATCCTACTAACCATCACATGTAGACTGACTACATCCTATTAACCATCACATGTAGACTGACTATATCCTACTAACCATCACATGTAGACTGACTGTATCCTACTAACCATCACATGTAGACTGACTACGTCCTATTAACCATCACATGTAGACTGACTGTATCCTACTAACCATCACATGTAGACTGACTGTATCCTACTAACCATTACATGTAGACTGACTACGTCCTATTAACCATCACATGTAGACTGACTATATCCTACTAACCATCACATGTAGACTGACTACATCCTACTAACCATCACATGTAGACTGACTACATCCTACTAACCATCACATGTAGACTGACTACGTCCTATTAACCATCACATGTAGACTGACTATATCCTACCAGCTGAAGTGCCAGTCTTGTTTCTGAAGAACTGCTTTGTGAAAGGGAGCTACGACAATGGGATAGGGATATTGGAAAAGATACCAATATTTAAACTCTGTGAATCCCTGGGCTCCTCTCCATTATCACTATCTGCTTCTTGCGTGGTTAAATTTCGTTTTGGGGGAAAGGCTAATCATTTCCCTCTAGCCTCATTTTACATTGCTGCTTTCTTAGCAGCAGAGGTCAGAAGTCAACAGGGCCTTCAAAATGAAATGGGGCTGAGTGACAGAGGCTACTCATGTTGAGGAATGTGTAAGAAATTCCTTAGCATGGGGACTAGAGGTCCAGCCCACATTTGCATCTTGTACCCAAATAGAACGCAGGTGTCTTGGGGATATTTCAATATTCTGAATATTTAATTGGTTGGCCCCAGCAACTGGCAGAAATCACACTGGTTTCCCATGGCCAAGTCCCATATGACCCACATACTTATACTACAAATATTTGAACTTTATTTCTAATTATTTACCTGAAATTACCTTGGTTATACTCACTACTTCTGTGCCCTTTCCAACTACAATATAAGTTGCTTAAACACAAGAACTTGTCTATTTTATTTCCTCTCATTGCCAAAAAGTGAAACAGTATTTACTGTCTGGCAGACTCTCATATGTTTACAGTCAATTACAGTAGGGTCTGGCCAATGTTACTAGAGCAGAGCAATCCCTCCAAAGGAATAAAAGAGAATCAAAGCAAAATTGCATGTCAAGGCTACAGAGGCTTAGAACCAACCTGCCATGTCCTAATTCCTTTCACAGCTCCACTTGGCTTCCCAATGTGGTACAAAAATGGGATTTAGAGACTAACATCACTTATCAAGGAATGAGTCAAGTGGCAAGCCCAGTGACAGGACTTTTTCAGGTGCTTTCTTCTTCTAGAAAAAAACACAACTCCTGACACTTGGGAGTAAGCTCTGGCTCTAACGCATGAGTTCTTCTTCATTTTGACAGATGGGAAAGACCAGAAGCAATTTTATTACCTGTGGTCAGTGTCTAGGCCCGTGTTTCCAAGTTCTTAGTCTCTTAATCAAAGAATGGGAAGAAGGGCTCACGCAGATTTGTAAAAGTAGGAAGGGAATTTTATTCAAAGTGAAGCAGTAGTACAGACTAGTACACCATCAAGATGGACACTGGGTCACATAAGTGAAGGTACTCAAGAGCTTGGATTGTTTGGGATTTCTTTCTATGGGTCTTAGGAAAAGGAGTTTGGCTACTAAAGGGCATGATGAGGGTTATGATTGATATATTAGGTCATATAATGTTTTATAAATTTTTTAAATTTAATGTGTATGAGTGCTTTGCTTATAGTACGTAAGTGCACCCATGCTATGCAATGCCTATGGAGGCCAGAAGAGGGGGACGGATTCCCTGAAAGTGGAATTATCAACAGATGTTGCCCACCATGTGGGTACTGGGAACTGAACCTAAGTCCCCTGTAAGAGCAGTCAGTGCTCCTAACTGAGCCATCTCTCTAGCTCCAATATAATTTTTCTACTACACATCTCTTTCCATGATGCACCTGATTTTAATCATAGGCGCACTCAATTATGCAGAGGCATAGAGGATGGGACTATATGTGAAAAAGTGTCTGTTGGATTTTTTTTTTTTTTTTTTTTTCTTTTTAAAAAAGGGCTCCCTGTAGTCCCAGCTGTCCTGAAACTCATTCTGTAGACCGGGCTGGCCTTGAACTCACAAAGATCCGCCTGCCTCTGCCTCCCAAGTGCTAGGATTAAAGGCGTGCGCCACCACGCCCGGCTTTTGTTAGGGGAAGAGAAACCTGTTCCACAATTCAGAGATGGTTACACATGTAGCTTGATGTAGGTGGGGGTCCAAGGCTGTCAGGTACATTGCTCAGAGAGGGATGTATATGCACATGTAGGTGAAGGAGCTAGGCTGCCAAGCACATTACTTGAAGGGGTGGTGGTATGTGTAACCCAAACCAAGAACAGCCCCAAGCTACTAAACTATTCCCTCTCCCTGCCTATCTCAATGTGGTTTGAACTGTCAGGGTTAGTTCATAGTGGTAGTGCTGCTATTTTTAGTGATTCAGAGAAAGAACATAGGGCAGAGATTTCCTTAATTCAAATCCTGGCTCTGCTACTGACTAGCCGTGTAATCTCCAATGAATTAAATTCCCTGTGCCTCAGTTTCTACACCTATAAAACAAAGTTAGCAGTGCCCACTTCATCATGTTATGAAGAAGGCTTGAGGGGATGGCCATCAAGCCCAACAACCCGAGTTCAGTTCCCTGGGACTCACATGGTAGATGAAGAGAAGTGACTTTTACAAATTGTTCTTTGACCTCCACACACATGCAGTGGCAAGCGCATAGCCCAGACACACTACATGAATATAATTTTAAACCTTTTTAAAGGCTTATGATGAGATAAACAATAGTGCAAAGCGCTTTAGGGGTATCTTGCATACAATGCGTGCTTTTTAATGTCCGCTATAAATATTAACTGTCATGTTTGCAAGAAAGTAACTGCATCAGCAGAGAGCCTGCCTTACTCACCATCCCTCAGGACATGGTGCTGGCTCACTGCAGGTGACAGCTGATGACAGGATGTCACCAGCCTACCTCCTTTGTAGTTCTCATAACTGTTGCTTTGGAACTACTGTATTCTCCCCCAGGCTTCCCAGCTTTCTCTTCTGACCACCAGGACCCCCTGGAACTTCAGGCACTGCTCATAGAAGGCCTCAAGCTTGTGGGTCACCTTAGGAGGGAGTGAGCTATTACCATCAGCCCATGACCCTGTCTCAGACAGCAGGGCTAGATACAGACAGAGTATCAGGGCTTCCATGGGAAGGTGAGACCAAGGTATGAAGAACTGGCTCCACCTGTGTCTATGGTGATTTACAAGTTCTTGTGGGGGCATCAAGACTGGGGAAAAAGGTGCCCAAGTGGTTCTCTACTGCTTCCTCCTCCAGTGAAATCTGATGATGTGTCTGCACCCCCAAATCAGATCCACAGCCAAGGCTGGAACACAGCCCTATTGTCCCATCTGGGAGAAAATTGGACTCAGCCATTTCCCGTTTGTCCTAACAAACTTTTCTACCAGTTCCTTCTAGCAGCCTTGCAGGAGGTGATACAAGGGACCTTGCCAAAAGATACCCACAGGGTCCAAGCATCACACTGCCTCTTTCTAATCCTCCAAAGAGCCTGGAGTAGATGCCCCAATGTGTGCATCAGAGAGCACGGTTACCAGCTGGGAACCTTTCATGATCCAAGAGACTGGGTTCTTAGAGGAGAGAGGCCTGGGGAACAGGCATGGGTGACAAATTTCAGAGAATAAAGTGAGGCTGGCCTGAAGCTCACTATTTAGACCAGGCTGGCCCCAAACTCACAGGATCCCATTCTTTCTTTAAAAAAAAAAGGTTGCAGAGACATGCAACATGCCATTGTGGTCAGGGAGACTGTGTTACAGGGTCAGGAGCCTCAAAGCAACCTCCGATAGAAAGGCAGCCCCTCTAGAAAATGTTCACCTGCATGGTCACCAGCAACCTCCCCTGTGTAATAATAAATAAATAAATAAATAATAAATAAATGGCAGGACATTTATTTACACAATGAGGTTTTGAAGCCTAGGTGTGCTGGATAGCTTTAGTGTCAACTTGACACACCTGGGTTGAAGGAGCCTCAGTTGGGGAACTGGCTCCATTGGATTGGCCTGTGGCCACGTCTGTGGAGTATTGTCTTGATGGTCGGGCAATGTGGGAGGGCCCAGCCCACAATGAGTAGTGCCACTCTGGGCAGGTTGTGTGTACGGTATAAGAAGGCGGGCTGGGCATGAGCCAGGGGAGCAAGCCAGTGAACAGCATTCCTCCATGGCCTGCCCTGAGTTCCTGCCTTGGGTTCCCTGAGTAATGAACTGTGACCCAGGAGATGTAAGCTGAATAAACCCTTTCCTCCTCAAGTTGGTGTCGGTCAGAGTGTTTTGTCACAGCAATGGAAGACAAACTAGAACACTAGGCAAACACAGGAAGCACAGGGTTCACAAGGCAGCCGCAGACCCTTATGAGTGCTGAGTTGAAGCCCTCTAAAGAGAGAATGAGGCCAGAGGCCTCTCCTTCAGAAAATAGCAAGTGAAAAGCTGGGCATGGTGGTTCACACCTACAATGCCTCAGAAGACTAAGACAGGAAGATTGGCAAGAGTTCAAAGCCAGTGTGGGCTACATAGTGAGATTCTGTCTAAAAAAATAATAGTAACAATCAGGGCATGGTGGCACATTTCTTTAGACTCAAGAGGCAGAGACAGATGGATCTCTATGAGGTCCAGGCCAGCCTGGACTATGTAGTGAGTTCCAGGTCAGCCAGGGCTACATGGTGAGAGCCTATCACAAAAATAATTAAAATAAAACAAAAAATTTAAGTAAAGAAGAAAAGGAGGCAAGAAAAGGATGGGAAGAGGGGCAAATCATCTCAATTAATAGCATTTAAAAATCTTCAGAAACAATCCAGGTTACTATAATGAGCCAAGTTTACATGACAGAAGTGGAGCCAGATATTTCTCAAACTTGAGTCATCCAGACAGCCATTTCCATGAGTCATTGCATAATTTTATTAAAGTGGAACAGAGAGCAACACATTTTTTAAAACATCTTTTATTATGGTATCAAAATAGTTATCTTTTTAAAATACCTTGAAAAACTTTAATACAATTATTTTTCTCTATATTAAATACTCTCCTAAAATATCAATCATTTCTTCTCCATCTCTCACAGACTCTTACCTTTACACCACGGCCACTGTTCTCTTTTCTTGGCATCTTTAACACTTATCACAGATAAGCATGAAAAGACTTTCTGTGGAAGCTCGTTATTTTTGAAGAAGAAAAGTTTACAAAAGGAAGAAAGCAGGAAGGAGAGAGGAAGAAAGAAGGGAGGGAGGGAAGGAGGGAAGGGAGGGAGGGAAAGAGGGAAGGATGATGGAGGGTGGGAGGAGGGAGAGAGGGAGAGAGGAAGGGAGGGAACGGAGGAGGGAAGGGAGGAGGGAGGGAGGGAGAGAGGAAGGGAGGGAACGGAGGAGGGAAGGGAGGAGGGAAGGGAGGGAGGGAGGAAGGAAGGAAGGAAGGAAGGAGGGAAGGAGGGAAGGAGGGAAGGACAGAAGGAGGGAAAAGGGACAGAGGAAAGGACAAGAGAGGGAAGGAGAGAGAAGGGAAAGATAGAGAGGGAAGGAGGAGGAAGAAGAGAGGGTTGGAGGCTGGAAGGGAATCTGGAAGGGAGAGATGAGCAATCAAGATGATAATAGTATTTGACATGACACCATAAATTGTTTTTAGTACAGGTATGCAGGCCCAGGTTTTACACAAACTAAATACTAGTTCCTGCCCTACAATGGTAATGTTGGCCCCACAGCACCCTCTAGTGGCCAGGCTGTCTTAAAGCACTCAACAAGAATCCAGTACTGGGACATTGGGTTACTGGGGACTGGAAATCATTAGGGAGATCAAACTTTTATTTATTTTTCTGGAGCTCACAAGCCAACTGGATTCTAGAAAATCCACTTTGGACATAAGCTGCCAACATCTCAGTGCACAGCCCCAAGAATGCAACATCACATAATACTTGATGGTGCACGCCTTTAATCCTAACACTTGGGAGGCAGAGACAGGCAGATCTTTGTGAGTTCAAGGCCAGCCTGGTCTACAATGTGAGCTCCAGGACAGCTGGGGCTACAGGGAGACCCTGTCTCGAAAAGACCAAAAAAAAAAAAAAAAAAAAAAAAAAAAAAAAAAAAAAAAAAACGAAAAAAAAAAAAAAGAATTTTTTCCTCCTTATGACAGCTGGAATTCGGGTAAGGATTTCTTTCGACCTAACGAGAGAGTATGGTATTTCACTCTTTGCAAGGTGCCGTAAGAAGTCTGCTCCCCAGGAATAGTCCTTTGTGAGGTGCCAGCGGCACCAGCTCTGGGGGTCCTGCTGGCCTTGCGAGGGAGGTGGAGAGAGCTGGGTGCAGACCGTATGTCCCTCTCCAAGCAGCTTTCCAGGCCCCTGGCTGGGCTCTCTCGAAGCCTGAAAGCAGGAGATGAGCGATAAGCCTGCTCATTCATGGCAGGGCTCAGCCTGCCACTTGCCGAGGGAACTGGGGGTGCTGGTGGGGACCCCTCTGCCCTGACAGCCCTCCTATGTTCCTTCTTCCAAAACACAGACTTCAGAAGTGTGAATGGCCCCTGGGCCCTGTCTCTGTCAGGGGCCCGTTCCTCTGCGGTCACCTTCATCTTCGGCAAGGTGCCTTGAGCGCTGTGCTTGAAGTTTCTGAAACCCGCGGAGGGAGAGGGCGGGCTGCTCTGGCTTCCCGCCAGGCCACTTCCCTTCCACGGTGCCATCTTCTGGCCCTCGGGGCGGGCTGGTTTCTCATCCCCTACTGAAGGCGTCACAGTGAGGGGCAGATCAAACTTTCTGGGGAGTCTGATATCCTGACTTGCATTTCTTGTTCGTGTCCTGGCTGTGTCCAGACCATCTAAGGACCCCAGGGCTGGATGGTGGTTGAGGTGGACGGAGGAACACGGCACCTGGGCTGTTCTTTGCCCACAGGCTCGCTCACTGCCTTCACCTTTAGAAGGAAGGGTGGCATCCGACCTTGGTGATGCTGACTTCTCGTCCCCACCAGCAGTACGAGTCAAGAGTGGCACAATCGACTGGCTGGTGGACCGAGGTCTCCGTCTGGACTCCAGGTACTCTACCAACTCAACAGATGCCCCAGGGCGTTTCTCCCTGGGTCCAAAGGACCACCGCAGGGGCAATGTCTTGAAAGGTCCATGCCTGGGTCGGGAAGAGCTGGGTGCCTTCATGCTGATGCTTCGGCCACCAACACCCCGAACTAAAGGCCTGGACTCCATCCCTCCTGAAAGAGACACCAAGACCATGAGCACTTGATAGGGGTCAGTGCAACGTCAGCCATCAAGTGAAGTGCCCAACCACGGGCACAGGGAATCCAGCACTGAGGCATCACACACGGGTATGGTCTTGGGGCACCAGTGATTTCAGCCACTGTTCCATGGAATCCATGTATATATTTGAAATCACAGCCAAAGAAGGCACAGTCTTCCCTTGATATTCATGGAAGACTGCTTCCAGGATCCCAGCAGATTCCAAAGCCCAAGGATGGCCAAGCCCCTTCTATAAAACAGCAGAGTGTTTGCTCCTAGCCATGCATATCCTCCTGTAGACTTCACATCGTCTCTAGAGCATTTATGATACAGAACACAAAGCAAATGCTCCATCAACCATCATCATACTGTATTGCTTAAGGTGTAATGACAAGAAGAAAATGACTAGTACATGTTGAATACAGACCCTTCTCTTCTCTCAAATATTTTCCACCTGCAGTTGACTAAATAGGCAGCTTTGAAACCCAGACACCAGGGGCTAGCTGTATCCACATGTCCAGCAGCCTAGACCACTGAGTTCATTCCTAGAGTCCGCTAGCCCTGAGATTTAATATCATCATCATCCATCTTTAACTATGTCTTTGAAACAGAATGCTCAGCAAATGTCCCTGTTGTCCAGGTCAACCTGGACACTTGTACTTTTCAAATGCAAAATGTCATGTATCCCACCCTGAACCAAAAAGAAAACAAAGTAACTGTGGTTTAACTTTATCAGAGCTGCCCCATATGGCTTCATACCATTTCAGAATACCTGGATATAGCTGGGAGATCAGTTCTGATATACAGTCATAAATGAGAAGCAGAATTTAAAAGGCATTATGATCTAACTTGAAAAAAATACATACATGTATGGTATGTAGTCTGCATGCATGTGAAGACATACAAACCAGGACGGAGAAATGGATACCCCAAACAACTAGCTATAGAGGGCCTGAGGATCTATCTGGCAGATTTTCTTAATTCCTTCTGTAAGCTAAGCCTTTCTTTTTTGGTCTTTTTGAGACAGGGTCTCCCTGTAGCCCCAGCTGTCCTGGAACTCACTCTGTAGACCAGGCTGGCCTTGAACTCACAAAGATCCACCTGCCTATGTCTCCCAAGTGCTAGGATTAAAGACGTGAGCCACCACGCCTGGCTAATTCCTGCCTTTCTAAACCTGAGGCTTCATCTTCTTCTAGCCACTTTGAATATTTCCACGTATCTCTNTGTTGTTGTGGGGGGGGGGTGAGGGATAGCAGAGCAATCCCTCCAAAGGAATAAAAAGAGAAATCAAAGCAAAATTGCCAGTCCAAGGCTACAGAGGCTTAGACAACCAACCTGCCATGTCCTAATTCCTTTCACAGCTCCACTTGGCTTCCCAATGTGGTACAAAAATGGGATTTAGAGACTAACATCACTTATCAAGGAATGAGTCAAGTGGCAAGCCCAGTGACAGGACTTTTTCAGGTGCTTTCTTCTTCTAGAAAAAAACACAACTCCTGACACTTGGGAGTAAGCTCTGGCTCTAACGCATGAGTTCTTCTTCATTTTGACAGATGGGAAAGACCAGAAGCAATTTTATTACCTGTGGTCAGTGTCTAGGCCCGTGTTTCCAAGTTCTTAGTCTCTTAATCAAAGAATGGGAAGAAGGGCTCCCACGGCAGATTGTAAAAGTAGAAGGGAATATTTTCAAAGTGAAGCAGGAGTACAGACTAGTACACCATCAAGATGGACACTGGGTCACATAAGTGAAGGTACTCAAGAGCTTGGATTGTTTGGGATTTCTTTCTATGGGTCTTAGGAAAAGGAGTTTGGCTACTAAAGGGCATGATGAGGGTTATGAAATGATATATTAGGTCATATAATGTTGTGATAAATTGTTTAAATTTAATGTGTTGAGTGCTTCTGCGCTTATAGTAACGTAAGTGACCCATGTCTATGCAATGCCTATGGAGGTCAGAAGAGGGGGTAGTATCCCTGTAAGTTGGAATTATCAGGGATTGTTGGCCCACATGGTTGGTACTGGGGTTTTTAACCTGGTCTCTTTAGAAGCAGTCAGTACTCGTTTATACTGAGCCATCTCTCTACTCAATAATAATTTTTCTACTACACATCTCTTTCCATGATGCACCTGATTTTAATCATAGGCGCCTCAATTATGCAGAGGCATAGAGGAATGGGACTATATTGAAAAAGTGGTCTGTTTGATTTTGTTTTTTTTTTTTTTGGTCTTTTCAAGAACAGGGTCTCCCTGTACGTCCAAGCTGTCCTGAAACTCCTTCTGTAGAACGGGCTGCTTGAACTCACAAAGAATCCGCTGCCTCTGCCTCCCAAGTGCTAGGATAAGGCGTGCGCCACCACGCCCGGCTTTGTTAGGGGAAAGAGAAACCTGTTCCACAATTCAGAGATGGTTACACATGTAGCTTGATGTAGGTGGGGGTCCAAGGCTGTCAGGTACATTGCTCAGAGAGGGATGTATATGCACATGTAGGTGAAGGAGCTAGGCTGCCAAGCACATTACTTGAAGGGGTGGTGGTATGTGTAACCCAAACCAAGAACAGCCCCAAGCTACTAAACTATTCCCTCTCCCTGCCTATCTCAATGTGGTTTGAACTGTCAGGGTTAGTTCATAGTGGTAGTGCTGCTATTTTTAGTGATTCAGAGAAAGAACATAGGGCAGAGATTTCCTTAATTCAATCCTGGCTCTGCTACTGACTAGCCGTGTAATCTTCCAATTGAATACATTCTGTGCCTCAGTTTCTACACCTATAAAACAAAGTTAGCAGTGCCCACTTCATCATGTTATGAAGAAGGCTTGAGGGGATGGCCATCAAGCCCAACAACCCGAGTTCAGTTCCTGGGACTCACAGTGGTAGATGAAGAGAAGTGACTTTTACAAATGTTCTTTGACTTCCACCACATGCAGTGGCAAGCGCATAGGCCAGACACACTACATGAAATAATTTAAACCTTTTTTACTGGGTATGATGAGATAAACAATAGTGCAAAGCGCTTTAGGGGTATCTTGCATACAATGCGTGCTTTTTAATGTCCGCTATAAATATTAACTGTCATGTTTGCAAGAAAGTAACTGCATCAGCAGAGAGCCTGCCTTACTCACCATCCCTCAGGACATGGTGCTGGCTCACTGCAGGTGACAGCTGATGACAGGATGTCACCAGCCTACCTCCTTTGTAGTTCTCATAACTGTTGCTTTGGAACTACTGTATTCTCCCCCAGGCTTCCCAGCTTTCTCTTCTGACCACCAGGACCCCCTGGAACTTCAGGCACTGCTCATAGAAGGCCTCAAGCTTGTGGGTCACCTTAGGAGGGAGTGAGCTATTACCATCAGCCCATGACCCTGTCTCAGACAGCAGGGCTAGATACAGACAGAGTATCAGGGCTTCCATGGGAAGGTGAGACCAAGGTATGAAGAACTGGCTCCACCTGTGTCTATGGTGATTTACAAGTTCTTGTGGGGGCATCAAGACTGGGGAAAAGGTGCCCAAGTGGCTTCTCTATGACTTGCCTCTCCAGTGAAATCTGATGATCGTGTCTGCCACCCCCAAATCAGTACCACAGCCAAGGCTGGAACACAGCCCTATGTCCCACTGGGAGAAAATTGGACTCAGCCATTTCCCGTTTGTCCTACAAACTTTTCTTTACCAGTTCCTTCTAGCAGCCTTGCAGGAGGTGATACAAGAGGACCTTGCCAAAAGATACCCACAGGGTCCAAGATCACACTGCCTCTTTCTAATCCTCCAAAGAGCCTGGAGTAGATGCCCCAATGTGTGCATCAGAGAGCACGGTTACCAGCTGGGAACCTTTCATGATCCAAGAGACTGGGTTCTTAGAGGAGAGAGGCCTGGGGAACAGGCATGGGTGACAAATTTCAGAGAATAAAGTGAGGCTTGCCTGGAATCACTATTTAGACCAGGCTGGCCCCAAAACTCACAGGGTTCCCATTCTTTCTTTAAAAAAAAAAGGTTTGCAGAGACATGCAAATGCCATTGTGGTCAGGGAGACTGTGTTACAGGGTCAGGAGCCTCAAAGCAACCTCCGATAGAAAGGCAGCCCCTCTAGAAAATGTTCACCTGCATGGTCACCCACAACCTCCCCTGTGTAATAATAAAATAAATAAATAAATAATAAATAAATGGCAGGACATTTATTTACACAATGAGGTTTTGAAGCCTAGGTGTGCTGGATTGCTTAGTTGTCAACTTGACACACCTGGGTTGAAGGACCTCAGTTGGGGACTGGCTCCATTGGATGGCCTGTGGCCACGTTCTGTGGAGTAATTGTCTTGATGTGTCGAGCAAGTGTGGGATGGGCCCAGCCCACAATGAGTAGTGCCACTCTGGGCAGTGTTGTTCGGTATAAGAAGGGCGGCTGGGCATGAGCCAGGGGGCAAGCCAGTGAAACATGATTCCTCCATGGCCTGCCCCTGGTTCCTGCCTTGGGTTCCCTGAGTAATGAACGTGACCCAGGAGATTAAGCTTGAATAAACCTTCCTCCTCAAGTTGGTGTCTGGGTCAGAGTGTTTTGTCACAGCATGGAAGACAAACTGAACACTAGGCAAACACAGGAAGCACAGGGTTCACAAGGCAGCCGCAGACCCTTATGAGTGCTGAGTTGAAGCCCTCTAAAGAGAGAATGAGGCCAGAGGCTCTCCTTCAGAAAATAGCAAGTGAAACAGCTGGGCATGGTGTTCACACCTACAATGCCTCAGAAGACTAAGACAGGAAGATTGGCAAGAGTTCAAAGCCAGTGTGGGCTACATAGTGAGATTCTGCTAACATAATATGTACACACAGGGCATGGTGGCACATTTCTTTAGACTCAAGAGGCAGAGACAGATGGTCTCTATGAGGTCACAGGCCAGCCTGGGACTATGTAGTGAGTTCAGTCAGCCAGGGCTACATGGTGAGAGCCTATCCACAAAATAATTAAAATAAACAAAAAAATTTAAGTAAAGAAGAAAAAGGAGGCAAGAAAAGGATGGGAAGAGGGGCAAATCATCTCAATTAATAGCATTTAAAAATCTTCAGAAACAATCCAGGTTACTATAATGAGCCAAGTTTACATGACAGAAGTGGAGCCAGATATTTCTCAAACTTGAGTCATCCAGACAGCCATTTCCATGAGTCATTGCATAATTTTATTAAAGTGGAACAGAGGCAAACATTTTTTAAAACATCTTTTATTATGGTATTCAAATAGTTTCTTTTTAAAATACCTTGAAAAACTTTAATACAATTATTTTTCTCTATATTAAATACTCTCCTAAAATATCAATCATTTCTTCTCCATCTCTCACAGACTCTTACCTTTACACCACGGCCACTGTTCTCTTTTCTTGGCATCTTTAACACTTATCACAGATAAGCATGAAAAGACTTTCTGTGGAAGCTCGTTATTTTTGAAGAAGAAAAGTTTACAAAAGGAAACGGAAAGCAGGAAGGAGAGAGAGGAAGAAGAAGGGAGGAGGGAAGGAGGGAAGGGAGTGGAGGGAAAGAGGGGAAGGATGATGGGGGTGGGAGGAGGGAGGAGGAAGGGAAGGGAGGGAACGGAGGAGGGAAGGGGGAGGGAGGGAGAGAGTAGGGAGGTTGAGCGGAGGAGCGGAAGGGAGGAGGGAAGGGAGGGAGGGAGGAGGAAGGGAGGAAGGAAGTGGGAAGGAGGGAAGGAGGGACGGACAGAACAGAGGAGGGAAAAGGGACAAGGAAAAGAAAGAGGGAAGGAGAGAGAAGGGAAGATAGAGAGGAAGGAGGAGGAAGAAGAGAGGGTTGGAGGCTGGAAGGAATCTGGAAGGGAGAGATGAGCAATCAAGATGATAATAGTATTTGACATGACACCATAAATTGTTTTTAGTACAGGTATGCAGGCCCAGGTTTTACACAAACTAAATACTAGTTCCTGCCCTACAATGGTAATGTTGGCCCCACAGCACCCTCTAGTGGCCAGGCTGTCTTAAAGCACTCAACAAGAATCCAGTACTGGGACATTGGGTTACTGGGGACTGGAAATCATTAGGGAGATCAAACTTTTATTTATTTTTCTGGCACTAAGCCAACTGGATTCTAGAAAATCCACTTTGGACATAAAGCTGCCAACATCTCAGTGCACAGCCCCAAGAATGCAACATCACATAATACTTGATGGGCACGCCTTTAATCCTAACACTTGGGAGGCAGAAGACAGGCAAGATCTTTGTGAGTTCAAGGCCCGCCTGGTCTACAATGTGAGTCTCCAGGACAGCTGGGGCTACAGGGAGACCCTGTCTCGAAAAGACCAAAAAAAAAAAAAAAAAAAAAAAAAAAAAAAAAGAATTGTCCTCCTTAGAAGCTGGATCGGGTAAGGATTTCTTTCGACCTAACGAGAGAGTATGGTATTTCACTCTTTGCAAGGTGCCGTAAGAAGTCTGCTCCCCAGGAATAGTCCTTTGTGAGGTGCCAGCGGCACCAGCTCTGGGGGTCCTGCTGGCCTTGCGAGGGAGGTGGAGAGAGCTGGGTGCAGACCGTATGTCCCTCTCCAAGCAGCTTTCCAGGCCCCTGGCTGGGCTCTCTCGAAGCCTGAAAGCAGGAGATGAGCGATAAGCCTGCTCATTCATGGCAGGGCTCAGCCTGCCACTTGCCGAGGGAACTGGGGGTGCTGGTGGGGACCCCTCTGCCCTGACAGCCCTCCTATGTTCCTTCTTCCAAAACACAGACTTCGAGTGTGAATGGCCCCTGGGCCCTGTCTCTGTCAGGGGCCCGTTCCTCTGCGGTCACCTTCATCTTCGGCAAGGTGCCTTGAGCGCTGTGCTTGAAGTTTCTGAAACCCGCGGAGGGAGAGGGCGGGCTGCTCTGGCTTCCCGCCAGGCCACTTCCCTTCCACGGTGCCATCTTCTGGCCCTCGGGGCGGGCTGGTTTCTCATCCCCTACTGAAGGCGTCACAGTGAGGGGCAGATCAAACTTTCTGGGGAGTCTGATATCCTGACTTGCATTTCTTGTTCGTGTCCTGGCTGTGTCCAGACCATCTAAGGACCCCAGGGCTGGATGGTGGTTGAGGTGGACGGAGGAACACGGCACCTGGGCTGTTCTTTGCCCACAGGCTCGCTCACTGCCTTCACCTTTAGAAGGAAGGGTGGCATCCGACCTTGGTGATGCTGACTTCTCGTCCCCACCAGCAGTACGAGTCAAGAGTGGCACAATCGACTGGCTGGTGGACCGAGGTCTCCGTCTGGACTCCAGGTACTCTACCAACTCAACAGATGCCCCAGGGCGTTTCTCCCTGGGTCCAAAGGACCACCGCAGGGGCAATGTCTTGAAAGGTCCATGCCTGGGTCGGGAAGAGCTGGGTGCCTTCATGCTGATGCTTCGGCCACCAACACCCCGAACTAAAGGCCTGGACTCCATCCCTCCTGAAAGAGACACCAAGACCATGAGCACTTGATAGGGGTCAGTGCAACGTCAGCCATCAAGTGAAGTGCCCAACCACGGGCACAGGGAATCCAGCACTGAGGCATCACACACGGGTATGGTCTTGGGGCACCAGTGATTTCAGCCACTGTTCCATGGAATCCATGTATTATTTGAAATCACAGCCAAAGAAGGCAAAGTCTTCCCTTGATATTCATGGAAGACTGCTTCCAGGATCCCAGCAGATTCCAAAGCCCAAGGATGGCCAAGCCCCTTCTATAAAACAGCAGAGTGTTTGCTCCTAGCCATGCATATCCTCCTGTAGACTTCACATCGTCTCTAGAGCATTTATGATACAGAACACAAAGCAAATGCTCCATCAACCATCATCATACTGTATTGCTTAAGGTGTAATGACAAGAAGAAAATGACTAGTACATGTTGAATACAGACCCTTCTCTTCTCTCAAATATTTTCCACCTGCAGTTGACTAAATAGGCAGCTTTGAAACCCAGACACCAGGGGCTAGCTGTATCCACATGTCCAGCAGCCTAGACCACTGAGTTCATTCCTAGAGTCCGCTAGCCCTGAGATTTAATATCATCATCATCCATCTTTAACTATGTCTTTGAAACAGAATGCTCAGCAAATGTCCCTGTTGTCCAGGTCAACCTGGACACTTGTACTTTTCAAATGCAAAATGTCATGTATCCCACCCTGAACCAAAAAGAAAACAAAGTAACTGTGGTTTAACTTTATCAGAGCTGCCCCATATGGCTTCATACCATTTCAGAATACCTGGATATAGCTGGGAGATCAGTTCTGATATACAGTCATAAATGAGAAGCAGAATTTAAAAGGCATTATGATCTAACTTGAAAAAAATACATACATGTATGGTATGTAGTCTGCATGCATGTGAAGACATACAAACCAGGACGGAGAAATGGATACCCCAAACAACTAGCTATAGAGGGCCTGAGGATCTATCTGGCAGATTTTCTTAATTCCTTCTGTAAGCTAAGCCTTTCTTTTTGGTCTTTTTGAAGGGTCTCCCTGTAGCCCCAGCTGTCCTGGAACTCACTCTGTAGACCAGGCTGGCCTTGAACTCACAAAGATCCACCTGCCTCTGCCTCCCAAGTGCTAGGATTAAAGGCGTGGGCCACCACGCCCAGCAGCTAAGCCTTTCTAAAGGGTACATGCAAATAACGAGCATTGTTTGTTTTTCTTAAGAAGTTCTATCAGCACTGTACCAAAATGGTTTGATTTTCACAGTGCCTGGAATCACTGAGTATTAATGTCTTCAACTGAAACATAAAGTCCACATGGAATAAGAGCAGCCATGTGCATTTGGAGAATGCACAAGCACGGCATCCACAGCTGGCTGCTGACGATATGCTACTGTGTGAGTGTTAGGGACTGAAGGTTTGTTCCCTCATATGTTGAAAACTCTAATCCCTAAAGTCATGGCATAAGGAGGCATGGGCCTTATCTGAGGGATAAAAGGGAGTGGGGTAGCTACCTCTTTTGACTCTGTCTCAGAGAAGAGGATCTCTCTACAGCTCAGCCATGCTGGCCCCTGATCCCAGACATCCATCCTAGAGAACTATAAATAATACATTTGTTTCTGATAAGCCCCCAGTCTATGTATTCTGTCACAATAGCCACAAAGGACAGAGAGCAACTCCAAAGACACCAAGGATCACTGCCACAAAACACCCATGAGCAGCACAGCCTGTGAGGGCCATGTGGGGAGGGTTCAGGCACACAGGTGTGAGGTCAGGGAGAGCAAAGGGTCACAGAGAATGCTGGCAGAAGAGTGCAAGGAGCGTCAGCCTAGCGTCTGGGAAAGAGGGAGCATGCTCTATCAGGGATTCCACAAGGACTGTACCTGTCGGAGTTTTCATAGGCAATTTTTTATATCTTTTCTGTAGAGCATTTCTTTAGATTGTCCAGGAATAGATACAATTCTACCTAAAATACTTCGTCATTTCAGTTTGCATTGACCTTGGGGCTCTATCATTCAATCCCCAGACCTGGGAAAAGATAAAACTCTTCTGGAGTCTGAGATGCGTGTGAAGTTTTTTTTTTCCTCTTCCATAGCCCAGAGAAGGGCAGAAAGAAGAGCTTTGTATCAGGAGGACAAAACAGTGGCTTTTCGCCTTTCACCAGGTGGAGTGGCCTGGAGCCCTGGCAGGTGGCTAGAGGACTTGGATGCTGCCATAAATAGCACGCCCTCCCTTCTTCTGGTGTTAAAGGGCCCAGGGCCAGGGCTGACATCAACCTGCAGATACCCAAAGGACCCCTTCAGGTCTCCTCTTGCTTGAGAAGAAGCACCCTTTATTTTCTTTCATATGCTTACTCCCCTATAATAGGATCTGAGGGGGGAGGGAAAAGCCTAGATTAATAGAGAATTAAGAAAAGGAGAAAACAAATGTCCATGAGGATACTTGATTACTACCTACTAAGCATCCCACCCTTGCCTGAGCTAGACACAAGTCCTGAAGTCCTTTTCCTGGGAGACAAGCTGAGACATAAGAAGAGGGTTGGGATTCAGGGAACCTGAGAACTAAGAGAGATATACATTCTCTTTTTTTAAGATTTATTTTTATTTTATGTGTTTTCTTGCACGTGTGTGCATCACATGTGTGCCTGGTGCCTGCAGAGGACAGCAGAAAGCATCAGATCCCCTGGGACTGGAATTACAGTCAGCTGTGAGCTGCTATGTGGGTGCTGGGAACCTGGGACCTCTGTAAAAGCAGCCAGTGCTTGGGCTGGAGAGATGGCCTAGCGGTTAAGAGCGCCGACCGCTCTTACAGAGGACCGGGGTTCGATCCCCAGCACCCACATGGCGGCCGAGAACCGTCTGAAACTCCAATTCCAGGAGAACTCCAGTTCCAGGGGAATCCAAGACCCTCTTCTGACCTCTGCGGCATTGCACGACACAGGTGCACAGACTTGCATGCAGACAGTACATTCATACACATACAGAAATAAATAAAATTTAAAAAAATTAAAAAAAAAAAGCAGCCAGTGCTCTTAACCTCTGAGACATCTCTCCAGCCCACAGCCAGTGCTCTTAACTTCTGAGACATCTCTCCAGCCCAGGGCCTATAATCTTAAGCTGTATCTTCCTGAAGGTTGTATAAGCTCCACGGTAGACATAATGACCTTCTATGGCATGGGTGGCTTCTGCTCAGCTGATGGGTACAGCCCCTACCATCTCTGGACTTGACTGCTGTTCTACGAGATGCCACCCTTGCCCCTGTCCACATGCAGCCACCTAAGTCTCTTCTGTTCCTAGGCTAGGTGAGTGAAGCATCTATCTGAGCTCACACTGTGCTGTCAGTGGGCCGCTGGCCCTTCATCCCCAGCTCACTTGCAATACGGCAAGTGCTTTCCATCTCTCTGAGGCCTCCCCCACATCTCCTCTTCCACCAGTGAGCCAGTCCTAAAATATTTAATGAAAGCCTACTGTGTGCCAAAGAGTCTTTTTTCAGTGCTTAGGGGAAAAATGAAAATAGGATGTGGCTATCACAGGGCTTGACAAAAGTTAAAACAGCCGGGTGTGGTGGCGCACGCCTTTAGTCCCAGCACTTGGGAGGTAGAGGCAGGTGGATCTCTGTGAGTTCAAGGCCAGCTTGGTCTACATAGCTAGGTCCAGGCCAGCTGGGACTAAAGGGAGACCCTGTCTCAAAAAGACAAAAAAAAGTTAAAACATAACGTGTTCTGTAGTGATAAGTGCTCTAGTGAATAAGGCAGGGTCAGAAGCACTTGAGGAGAGACCAAAGCGGGAGAAGCGGGAGAGGGAACAAAGGATGTGGGAATCTAAGGAAGACAAGCTCCAGGCTGTGGGAACAGCAAGCCCCCGTGCAGGAGACAGCCAGAGCCGAAACACAAGAAAAAAGGCGCACACTAACTGTTGTCTTCTGAGCCCTGACCTGCATTTGGAGACATCTCTGTCTCTGGCTTTCAGTGTCAAAGCAATGACAGACCTCTCCACTCCTAGATTGCTTGTTTTGTTTTCCATTTATACCTTTTGTGGTCTGTACAATTTTCCCATGGCCTGATAACCACTTCTGCACGGATGGCGGTGGCAACCACGGACAATCCTGATGCCAGCTCTCCCTATGCCCTGGAAGTTTAGGAAAAGTGACACGGATGACCTGGGACTTCTCGTCCTCTGAGCTGGCCAAAAGAAAGGCTGGCTATCTCACTACCAGGGACTCCTGGGAGTCACGGCCACTGTCCTTTCCATCACCCACGAAACCACACCCCGCTCCAGAGAAGGAATAGCCAAGCCGTGTAGGCAGAAACAGGAAAAACACCTATCAAGAGAAGCCAAATGGGTGTGGTGACCTGCATTTGTAATCTTATCACTTGGAAGGCTGAGGCAGGAGGATTACAAATTCCTAGCCAGCTTGAACTCCATTGTGAAAATTCTGTCTCAAACAGTAATGGAACAAGAGGGATCAGCACTAGAGCAGGAAAACTCGGGAGCGGCTTCTAATGAAAGAGTGGCCAGAGGAAACGGCAATGCAGCCAACGAACTGGAGTCTCTGGGAGCTGCAAAGAAAGCATCAGGGGCTGAAAAATATAATCACTGTAGATGCTCCCATGAATGAGCAGAAAGATAAAATGAAAGAATGATCTCACCTCCCAGTAGAGGTGTCCAATCTGTGGTCTGCACTGGCCCCAGGATACCTCTGAATACCTCCCAACACATTTGTACATAACAATGTCATGTCACAGTATCAAAAAGTCAGACACCCCTCACCTAGAGCGAAATGACGGAGACAGCAAACATAAGAGAAAAGGAAGGAGACTGAGAAGACAGATTAAGAGACACAACAGACAACCACAGAAATCTGAAAGCAGGAGAGGCAATAACTCAAGGAAAAATACAAGACTAGATTCTCAAAGAAAGGCCTAAGTGTGTAGAAGGAAAGGACCTGGAGGCTGGTGATGCTGCCACACAAGTATGCATACCTGGTGCATGCTGGCAGGGTTTCTGAACCCCAGAGAGAAAATCTTAAAAGTGCCCGGTCAGAAAGAGCAAGTGACACTCAAGAGCAGTCTGGGCTTCTCATCTGCCACCTGGGGCAAGGAGACCATGGGAAAAAGCTACTGGTGCCTGAAAGAAAAGAATTACAACTGAGGCCAGCCAGGCTGCCACCCAGGTGAAAGGAAATATTTGTGGCTAAGTAGACTGGCTCCCTGAAGGCAGAGGGACAAAGAAGAGAAAATCCAAACCGCAGTGTCGTGTGGCCCCTGCATCCCATGAACCATCTACCCTGGACCAATAAGGCCCCCTCCAGCCAAGCTGGGGTGCATGGGACAGGAATTCTAACAGTCTGGACCAGAGACTACCTAACCATTTCAGCAAAATCTAAGTGTCACAAGAGGGGTACTTTCCAAAACAGACCAGAGAGGGGGAGGTAAGCATTCCGGAGTGGTGGTGGGGGGGGTGTGCAAAAGTAAGAGTCTCGTGTTATTGGGAGAGAGAAGGCAATGGGGAAATAGAATGGCTGGCAGGAAACAGCTGGCTTCTTATGATAGCAGAAGGTGATCTGCTGTCAATATTGAAAAAGAGGAAAGGAGACAGTGGGAAAGTGAAGAACAGTGGAACTTCCTAGTTAAAGAGGAGAAGAGAAAATGAAGCAACAGTGCTGGATCCAGTCAAGCAAGATGAGAAGGGGAGCTGGAGGAGATAGAGCGGCTGAGCATTTTAAATGAAATCAAATTTTGCAGTTGGTTCATTCAATACAAACGGACTGAATTCTCCAAATATAAGACTGACTCTAGGCCCAGGAATATAGCTCAGTAGCACAGTGTGTGTGTGCCTCACAGGCATGAGGCCCTGGGTCCTATCCCCCAGCACCACGATGAAAACAAACAAAAGATAGGCTCTGAACACCTAGCAACCTGTCATTTACAAGAAACCATGTAACACTATCTCAAAAAGAAAACAAAAAGAAAATGGCAATTTAGAAATAGAATTTAACGGGGCTGGAGAGATGGCCTAGCGGTTAAGAGCGCCGACCGCTCTTACAGAGGACCCGGGTTCGATCCCCAGCACCCACATGGCGGCCGAGAACCGTCTGAAACTCCAATTCCAGGAGAACTCCAGTTCCAGGGGAATCCGAAACCCTCTTCTGACCTCCGCGGCATTGCACAACATGGGTGCACAGACCTGCATGCAGACACTACATTCATACACATACAGAAATAAATAAAAATTAAAAAAAAAATTAAAAAAAATAGAAATAGAATTTAACATTAAAAATAAAGCAGGATGAGAATATTGTAATGATTAAAAAAGAAAACCCACAATTCATTTTTTAAATGATCCAATACCCATTCAGACATCTATTAACAAAGCATCTTGCAACATAGGGCAAACATTATCAAAATTCACAGAGTACATGGCTAAAGTTCAGCTCTGCAGGAAGGTTACAATGGATCTCCTTCCTAGTTAAACTGTTTTAGAAAAGGTGAATTTCAGGCCGGAATCAGCGGCTCACACCAGTAATCCCAGCACTTGCAAGGGGGAGTTAGGAAGATTAGAAATTCAAGGTTATACCTTACTACACAGTGAGTTTAAGGCCAGCCTGGGCCAGGAGATCTGTCTCAAAACACAAAAACAAAATAACAACAATAAAAGAGATGAATTTAAAGAGAGAGGAACAGAATAAAATCAGTCACCTAATTTTATAGCTATGATATAAAGCTCAGAGGCCCTCAAACAGACTATGTTAAGTTATATGTACCTAGACCTCTTAACGAAATAACAATGATGGGCTTTACCACAAAAGAGAGTAACTTTCTGTTGTTGCTCTTGCTTTTTTGAGACAAGGTCTCCCTGTAGCCCCATGTAGCCCAGAACTCACTATGTAGATAAGCCTGGCCTCAATCTCCGGGATTAAAGGCTTGTGCCACTATACCTAGCAAAAAAATTATCTATCTATCTACCTATCTATCTATCTATTTATTTATTTATGTGAGTGTTTTGTCTGCATGTATGTAAGTGCACCCGTGCATGCCATGCCTGAGGAGGCCAGAAGAGGGTGTCAGATTCCCTGGAACTGGAGTTATAGACAGTTGTTAGCTGCCATAAGGGTATTGGAAACTAAACTCAGGTCCTCTACAAGAGGAGCCAGTGCTCTTAGCCACTCTCCAGTCCCTAAAGAGGGTAACTTTTGAAAAACATATTCTTAGACCATAATTCACCAAATTAGAAATAACAAATCAAAAGGTGACCAAACAATCTTGAACTTGAAACTCCCAGATAACATTAAAAAGGAAATGTAAACTGAAATGAAATGCTATCTGGAAAGAGCTGAAAAGGAGGAAAAGATAAAACCTTTGATGTTCAACAAAAAACACAGAGGAAATGTATCAGCAAAAGCACTGTCCTGTTAAGCTGAGGACATGGAAGCCCCAGGTTGCTTTACTCTCAGGGGCTCTGGGAAGAATTTCTTCTGTTCTACATTGTTTTCCCTTATCAGCCCCAATTCTATAAGTTATAATTTCCATAAAACTCTACCCTATTCATTTCAGGTCAAAATGTTCTCCCAGAAAGATGATACTGCCAGGCACTGTGTCCTCTGCAGAGAACTGCTGCCACAAGTTAGCCAGAACTGCTATTGAACAGGACCATCCCTGGGCAGTGCAGAACACTTGACATCCTTGCCTGCCCACCCCCACATACACACTAGGACTTGTCTCTATTAATTTTGAAGTTTAAAAAAAAAATCTCCCCATAGCTGGGCATGGTGGTACAAACCTTTAGTCCCAGCACTTGGGAGGCAGAGGCAGGCAGGCAGATGTCTGTGAAATTGAGGTCACCCTGGCCTACATAGTGAGTTTTAGGCCAGCTGTGGCTACAGGGAATCCCTGCCTTACAAACAAACAAACAAACAAATAAAAAAAACAAACAACTCTCCCATATATTCTAACCCTAGGGAGGGTTTACTCCTCAGTGAAAATCTCCCTGCTAGATTTTGCTCTTGGCCAGATTTGGCAATAGACTAGATTTTGCAAGAGCTTCTAAAATAGGTTTTTAGAAATCCAACTCGGGGCTGGAGAGATGGCCTAGGGGTTAGGAGCGCTGACCGCTCTTACAGAGGACCCGGGTTCGATCCCCAGCACCCACACAGAGGCCAAGAACCATCCAAAACTCCAATTCCAGGAGAACTCCAGTTCCAGGGGAATCCGACACCCTCTTCTGACCTCTGCGGCATTGCACGACATGGGTGCACAAACCTGCATGCAGACAGTACATTCATACACATACAGAAATAAATAAAATTAAAAAAAAAAAAAAAGAAATCCATCTCTATGTTATTCAAACTCCAAGAGAGAAGGCTTCTGTAGAGAGCCCCCAGGCTCTTACAACATCCAAACCGAAGAAGCTTGACTGTGAAACGGAGGGCTAAGAGCCTTAGAGGACAGTTGGAGGAGCCTGGGGGACAGCTGTCATTCCTGCCCAGGTACTGTCTGTGTGGATTACCCACAGGGCTGTGGCTGACACATCCCTGGAGACAACATAGAAAAGCCAGAGGAGATAAAGCAGCTGAACATTTTAAATGAAATCAAATTTTGCAGTTGGAAGGGTGTCCAATATATTTCTCCTTGAGAAAGAAGTAGCCTAAGGAACCATGCCTTTGGCCAGGGCTGGGATGAAGTTACGACTTTATCACGGGCAGTTCTGGCAGGGATACACAAGCCTGAGGAACCCTTCTCTGGCTTTATAGGCACTCTCCTAAATGCACAGCCAGGAAAATAGATGGAGAAAAATGTCCAGACAAGGCAAGTCAGAACCCATCACATTTAATTCAATCCCACAGAAAGGAATTCTAAGAACTTGAGACAAATTCAAGATACACATAAACTTCTGTCAACATTCCATCAAAGAGTGAAATGGTAGCAGGCAAAATGCCATACACCAGGGAATAAATTCACTAGCTATGTATAATACAAGAGCTATAAACCAGAAGGCTAAGTTCACTATCATCTAAAACCACTAGCTTCTTTCCTTCCTCCCTTTCTTCTCTCCCTCCCTCCCTCACTCCCTTCCTCCTTCCTTCCCTTCCTCCCTCCCTCCTTACTTCCATGGGGCTGGGAATTAAACCCAGGGCCTTCTGCATGCTAGGCAAGTGCTTCACTACATAGCTGCACCTCCAGCACTAGATGTGCACTTGGGATTAGAACATCTTACTGCACACAAATGCAGTAAAAATATTTGATTTTATGTATTATGTAATATATATGCTATATACACAGTAAAGTGTATCATAAATATAAATTGTGATAACACCATCACAAATGTATGCTTAACATTTCTATATGTGATATTTGTGTACATAAAACAGTTCTATCAAAATTTTATATTAAATTTCTTTTATTTTTATTTTATGTGTATGAGTGCTACCTGCATGCATGTATGTGTACTATGTGCATGCACTGCCTGCAGAGGCCAGAAGATGGCAACGGATCCCCTTTAATCAGAGTTACAGATGGTTGTTAGCTGCCATGAGGGGCATGGGAACCAAACCTAGATCCTCTCCAAGAGCATCTATGGCTCTTAACCACTAAGCCATCTCTCCAGACCCAGGAAGCAGGAAAATTTTAAAAGTCCTTTGATCACATTTCTAGCTGAAGGAGCACAAGGGCTAAAGACACGCATACACAGATGGACACATATGTGCGTACACACACCAAGTTCTTACTTAAGGACTTGTTTCCATAATGGCCCCTTGCTTTCCTGCACTGCTCTCAACTTCTTCTAGACTGGGTCATCTAGTCTAGAAGAACATGAGCATGCTTTGTCAGTTCTCCTTTAGCAAAGGAAAACAGAAAACAGGTGCTATAAATCCTGTTTCCAGTGCAGATACTGAGCTTTGCCCACACTGCACATGACATGGGCATGTACTGTCACTTCCTACAGCTATCTGGCTTCCATTCCTGCTCACCCACAGCAAATGCCCCTGGAAAGGCTCTGGTGGCCTCCAGCCTGACTGCAATCTTCCCACGCTACTGTTACTCAGCCTCCCCACAACTGGACATAGTTGGCCCCTTCCTTCTGAAAGATGCTTTTCAGCACTTGGGAATGACCTTTGCCTGGCTTACTCCCCACGGCCCTGGCTGCTCTTTCTTGGGTCTTTGCTGCCCTCCCCACCTTACAGAGCTCCCAGGCTTGGTCTTCCTTCTCCACGTTTCTGTCTTTATAATCATCCTAGGAGTGCTCCCCAGCCTGTGGCTTTCTGCTCCAGCTGTGTGCCGATGACTCTCAGATCCCCATCTCTAGTCCTACATTTATCATGCTGCTATGGCTGCCGTACAAGAATCTCGAAATTACCTGCCCTAGTTTCCCTGACTTCCTTCCAAAACTTTCCTTGTTCCAACCCAACTCCTCTCTCACCCCATGAACCTTGCTGGTTATACCATCAACAATGACCAAGCCTTCTTTCATAATTTTCCTTCTTTCACATCCAACACTAGCAAATCTTATTAGCTCTGTCTTTGAAACACATCTACAGCTTAGCCGTCTCTTCCCTAATGCACCGTTTTAGCCACTGCTCCCCACAAAAGGGCCTCCTAACTGGCCTTCCATCTGCCGTGCATGCCCACCCCAAAGACAGATTCTTCATGCGGTAGACAGGGTATACCTCTAAAGATATAAACTAGATCACTGCCCTGCTCCACTTACTGTCGGTTGCACTCACAGTGAAGTCTAAAAGGTATGTTGCTATCTCCCCCACAGCCCCCAACCCTGCCCCTCTCGAATGCTGTCTCACATGGCTCTGGTTTCTTTGCCCCTCGTACCATACCATGCTCACCTTTGATAGCTGCTGTCCTGAACTCAACCCAGGCTTCTGCATGAGCCCCTACCACACAGGTCTCTGTTCATCATCACTTCACCTACCTTACCAGACAGGGTTCTCTGTATCTCTACCTCCCTCCTGAGTCTCTGTATCAACTTCCCTGACTCTTTACCTCTTTGTCTTTGTCCCTGCTTTAAACCATATCGCTGCCTTAGTTCATTCATCTATCTCCATGAGATAGGCAGCTCTGTGCGAACAGAAGAAGAATGTAGAATCATCCCTTGGAATCCACAGGGGATTGGTTCCTGTGAATGCTGAATTCCTTGAATGTTCAAGTCCCTGATGAAAAAGGCATAGTATTTGCATGTAACTTACACATGTGTTCCTATGTATTTTATTTTATTTTTGGTATTTTCGAGACAGGGTCTCCCTATAGCCCTAGCTGTCCTGGAACTCACTCTGTAGACCAGGCTGGCCTGAACTCACAAAGATCCGCCTGCCTCTGCCTCCCAAGTGCTAGTATTAAAGGCGTGCACCACCACGCCTGGTGTTCCTATGTATTTTAAATCACCTGTAGATTACCTCCAATATCTTACACAGTGTAAATGCTGTATATGTGGTTGGTATTTTTCAGGGAATGACAAGAAAAAGTCTGCACATATTTAGTACCCAGTGTCACTTTTTCTACTATTTTACATCCGTGGTTGGTTGAATCTACCAACATGACAGTTGGGGATCCAGGCAGAGCGCCGTGTCTGTGATGCAGGATCACAGGTGGGAGGAGAGGCAGGTCATGAAGACCATGTGGAGAGATGAGCGAACCTCCTGTAATGACTGCTCTTTCTGCTTATGGCTAGGAAGGGCCAACATTTCCACAAGAAGAAGAAACAAAGGAAATGAGCAAATTTAACCATCATACCCTTTTCCTGGTGGCAGAGGCTGTTGGTGAAGACAGGAGAGTCAGGCACCCGGGCCAAGGACGGGCAGGGGGTGGAGCTCCAGGACAACAGGCTTCCTCTTGTGCTGTTGCCGTTGTGACTCCCGAGCCTCATGAGCCAGTGATCAGACAAGGAGGAGCTGGTGGAACCTGCAGAAGCAGCACAGGAGGGCTGGGCCCAGTCCACCACTGGGGGGGCCCTGGACTAATAGAACCATAGTACTCATGGCAAGAGCTATAACCAGAGCAATGGCAATCTGTCCCCAGGACCCACAGCACCAAATCCTACAGGCCAATATGCAGAGAACATACCCCAAGTTCAACATGCAGACAAGCCAAACCTTTGTAATGGACATTAAGGTTACTTACCATCTGGTAGTAAGAAAATATGGCCTTCTCTAATAGGAAAAGTGGTTTTATTATTAACTTTGTTTTTGAGATGGGTCTTACTGTGTTGCCCAGGCTAGCCCAGAACTCAGAATCCTCCTGCCTCAGTCTCCCTTGTGCTGAGAGGACAGCCATATGCCACCACACCTGGAACTAGGTATTTTATTTTTCTTTCAGAGTCTATCTTCTATAAATGGAAGGCAGGCTTGTGTTAGTTTTGATTCAGACCTGCTGAGGGCTCTTGATTTTTTTTTGGTCTTTTCGAGACAGGGTCTCCCTGTAGCCCCAGCTGTCCTGGAACTCACCCTGTGGACCAGGCTGGTCTTGAACTCACAAAGATCCTCCTGCCTCTGCCTCCCAAGTGCTAGGATTAAAGGTGTGCACCACCACGCCTGGCTTTGATTTTTTTTTCTGGCTATTTTCCAATAATGATTAGGAGAAAATATGATTTTGTGTGCATGTTTGTGTGCGTGTTTGTGTGTGTGATATATGAATGTGTGCACATGCAGGAGTGTGTGCATGTTTGTGTGTGTGTTTATGTGTGTGATATATGAATGTGTGTACATGCAGGAGTGTGTGCACATGCAGGAGTGTGTGCATATTTGTGTGCATGTTTGTGTGTGTGATATATGAATGTGTGCACATGCAGGAGTGTGTGCACATGCAAGAGTGTGTGCATGTTTGTGTGCATGTTTGGGTGTGTGATATATGAATGTGTGCACATGCAGGAGTGCGTGCACATGCAGGAGTGTGTACCTATTAAGCACCCAGAGGCCAGAGGCTAACAAGTGACCTGCCCTATGACTCTCCTATTCCTTTGCAGCAGGTCTGTCACTGAACCTGGGGCGAGGCTGGCAGCCAGAAGCCCCCGTGCTCCTCCCATCTGCCTGCTACAGCGCTGCTGTTACACGTGCATGCAGAGCCATGGCCTGCTACAGCGCTGCTGTTACAAGTGCATGCAGAGCCAGGGCCTGCTACAGCGCTGCTGTTACACGTGCATGCAGAGCCATGGCCTGCTACAGCACTGCTGTTACACGTGCATGCAGAGCCATGGCCTGCTACAGCACTGCTGTTACAAGTGCATGCAGAGCCAGGGCCTGCTACAGCGCTGCTGTTACAAGTGCATGCAGAGCCATGGCCAGCTATTTTTTAACATGGGTGCTGGGATCTGAACCCAGCTGATATTTGTTTTTTAATGCTCTTCTGTCCCAAAGATAAAGATGGCTGTTTTGCAGTGTGGAACAAGTCACATAAAAGGGTGAAACTTTTTAAAACTCCATAACTCCAAGAAAGTTGGAGGCTCATAAACAAATTGCTGGGGTGTCACTAAGTAGTAGTGACATTGTCTAGAAAGGCCCTATGCCCTTTTTACCTACCTCTCTCTTTCTAACAATACTAGCACAGGTTTATATGGCCCAAGCCTAATTACATCTGGATTAATATATGAGACTGAGAATAGAGAATTGCACATCAAGCACTGGCTGTCTCAGATACAAAACAAAGCAAAACTCCATCCTCTGTCCTGACACGAGCTGCTGGCTGGTGGCATCAGCCAAAGCTGCTTCTTTTTTGATCCTTGTCCACTTTCCTAGATTTTTTTTTTAATTTTATTTATTTCTGTATGTGTATGAATGTACTGTCTGCATGCAGGTCTGTGCATCCGTGTCGTGCAATGCCGCGGAGGTCAGAAAAGGGCATCAGATTCCCCTGGAACTGAAATTCTCCTGGAATTGGAGTTCCAGACGTCTCTCGGCCGCCAAGTGGGTGCTGGGGATTGAACCCGGGTCCTCTGCAAGAGCGGTCGGCGCTCTTAACCTCTAGGCCATCTCTCCAGCCCCCACTTTCCTAGATTTTTGACTGAGCATTCCAATTCTGTTTGTTTGTTTGTTTGTTTAATGTTTAGTATGCGTGTGTGTGCGTGTGTGTGTGTGTGTGTATGTGTCTGTGTATGCTTGTGCATACAGCACAGTGCACATGAAGACACATGGAAGCAGAGAACTTGCAGAAGTCAGTTCTATACTCCCACCATGTGGGTTCTGGGGATCAAGCTCAGGTTATCAGGCTTAGTGGCAAGTGCCTTTACCCACTGAGCCATCTCATCTCCCCAGAGCATTCCAGTCCTTCATGTGATCGCCAAACCACACACCCTCCTGGAGTACCCACCTCTCATGGAGCTGCTGGCTGACCAGGGAGGGATGCAGTTCCGCTTCTGATAGAAGAGGATATAAGCCCCCCTGGAGTTAACCTCATCCTCTCGCAGGGGCTCCACTGTGCTGTCATCGTAGCTGTACCACTGGCCATCCAGTGAGTTACGGCAATAGGCTGCAAAGGTTCAAACCCCAAGTTTAAAGCTTAACTTAAGGCTCTCAGGGCATTTCCCACTGGCAGAGCTCTAAAACGGACATGCTTAAAGGAGGGGAACAAGCAGGTCCATTTCTAGCCAAGATTGATTTCTGCAGAATCAAAAAAAAGTCAAGTTTCAGAATCAATGGGATTCTTTCTAACAGAGCGGTGGACCCTTCCACTGCAGCCCCTTTTCCGCCAAAGTTCCCCACTAAATGGAGCTTCACACTACACAGCCAGACAGAAATGTCACCGCTCACCCTGTTTCTGAGAAGTGTCAAACGGCACATGTAGAGTTGTGCCATAAAAGTGAAAATGAGATCCAGGTTGGGACTCCAGTATTCTTCTTCCTACCCAGGAACTGGGGTCCAGCGTTTACAAAAAGACCAATGTGGCTCTTGCCACCTCCCCACCAACTACAACCAGCTGCCCTTACCTCTGTCCCTCCAGTCTCGGTGAGCAGCACCAAGGTCCACTGGTCCTGAAGTTGGTGAGCTCTTTCTTGAGCAGACTAGACAAGCAAATATTTCATAATACTTCATGCCTTGCAGGCCACATATATTTCTCACTCTTTTTTTTTTTTTGCAACCTTTAAAGTGCTATTTTACTTTAGTTTTATTTTATTTAATTTTTTTATTATTTTTTTGTTCTTTTTGAGACAGGATCTCCCTGTAGCCCCAGCTGTCCTAGAACTTGCTATGTAGACCAGGCTGGCCTTGAACCCAGAGAGATCCATTTGCCTCTGCCTCCTGAGTCCTGGGATTAAAGCTGTGTGCCACTAGGCCCAGCTAAAGTGCTATTTTAAAAAAGCATTTTTAATTTAAGGACTACACAGATGCAGGCCCTGAATTGGACAGGACTCAGGGGTCCTAGTTTGCCATCCCTTGCACTCACCCTAGCTCACCACCCAGGAGTTCCCCTTTGCTCTTCTTTTACCTTGCTCTATCCAAAAGCCATTCTTACTCATTCTATTATCAGAATGTGTTAAGAATACTTTGTCAGGTCTCAGCGGTTAAGAGTGCCAACTGCTCTTGCAGAGGACCCGTCTTCAATTCCCAGCACCCACATGGTGGCTAAGAACCATCTTTAACTCCAGTTCCAGGGGAATTCAATGCCCTCTCTGACCTCCACAGCATTGCATGACACGGATTCACCAACCTACATGCAGAGAGTACACTCATACACATAAAAAATAAAAAATAAATTAAAAATAAATAAAGAATATTTTGTCAATACCTACCCTGAGCCCCACTGACTGGAATTCCCACATGAGCTTTTGTTCCTCAGTCTCCACAGAATGACCATTTTGAAATGCACACAGGCAATGTTTTTACTTCTCTACATAAAGCCTGTATCTGGCTCCTGTGAAACTGTAAGATGTTTCCTAAAAGCCTCAGCATCTTCTAAGCTTTTCTATTTCTGTTCTAGGCAGCTGAGTGAGGGCTGCAGTCTCCAGGTGGCCTCAGCATTCATGGGATGAGGCTTTCAGCCAGTGGGACAAAATGCCAAAGCCCAGAAATAGACCAAACACAAAAGCATAGTAACCAATATGTAACACCAAGGAGTTAAGTGGATTTCTTTTCAGTTAGTAGTGGTTTTGTGGGAGATTGGTACATTCCAGGAGAAAAAAGAAATACAATGCTCTTGAGAGCATCAAGAAACTCCAAATCACAAAATTAATATAAAAACATAAAACTTCACCGGGTGTGGTGGCACACACCTTTAATCCCAGCACTCAGGAGGCAGAGGCAGGTGGACTTCTGTGAGTTCAAGGCCAGCTTGGTCTACAGAGTAAGTTCCAGGCCAGCTGGAGCTATAGGGAGACCCTGTCTCAAAAAAAGACAAAAAAAAAAACAACAACAACAAAAAAACATAAAACTTCACAAGCACGCACTAGTATACAACATGGGAAAAACACTTTGTAGCTGTACGGTGTAAAGGCCTTCTAGTCATGCTTGAAACCCAGAAGTCATAAATGACTGACAGTTTGAATTCCTGGAATAACAAAATGAAAGCTTTCCTTAGAACAACTAATGACTTCAGGCACAGTCAGAACAGGTGTGACACAGAGACTGTTACTCCAGCCATGTGGCCAGCACCACAGGACATGCACAGGAAGTTCATGGAATAGACACATAAGAAAAGAGATGCCATTTTCCCCATGAGACTGGCAAAAATCCACTCTGCAGTGAGCTTTCCTGTAGGGAAGCAAATACTCTCACTGCTGGTGGAAGAGCAAGTTCCACAACCCATAGCACTGTCAAAATGCAGATCCTGGCGTACGTAGGGTACCTGCCTACCATGCCGGAGGCTCTAGTTTTGACCCCCAGCAACACACACACACATACACACACACACATGCATGCATGCATGCACGCACGCACACCAAGATATCCCAATTCTGAGAATCCAGCCTACCCATAACTTTACATGTAGGAAATGTCATATGTAAAGGGTATGGCAGCAAAAGAATGAACAATGTGTGCTCTAATTGTCTATATACCAATGTGGAAACCTATAAGCTATATTACTAAATGGAAAAAAGCTGGGTATAAGATTATACACACAGTATTCTACTCTTGTGTTTAGAAGAGGGAGAAGGGATAGATCTCAGGGCTCTCTGTCTATATGTCTGCCTATCTGCATATGAAAATTCTAAAAGGACAGAGAAGACTAATGAAAGTCCTTGGGAGTGCATAGACAGGAATTATGGGTTGGGTAAGAGTAGACGTTATTGCTTTCTGCTTTTTAATTTTATTATTTTTTTCTTTTTCTATTGTTTTATAAATATTTTTTTGTACAAGATTGTTACAGATCAAATCTAGACCTGTGTCCCCCTCCCTACCCCCCCACCCCACCAGAGCTCATGCATTCTGCCAAACATGGCTTTCATCTTTTTCTGTCTTTCTCAAAATTCTCAATGTAGAAGTTGACTGTTTCAAGCAGAAGTTCACCATTTCAGTCAGTTCTTTGATGCAGTCTTTTCTGTTGTTGTTGTTCTTCTTTCCAATATTGCACCACTCCCAACTACTTGGACAAAAGCTTAAGGAGACCTGCACAAGAAATACTTAAAACTAGGTAACTGGCACTAGCATCCACAGATGAGAGATACCATTCGTCGTTTGTTTTTCTGGGACTGTGTTACTTCACTTAACATAATATCTTCTAGTTCCATCCATTTACCTGCAATGTTCATGATGTCATCTTTCTTTACCACTGCATAGAACTCTATTGTATAGATGTACCACATTTTCTCTATCCACTCATCAGCTGAGGGGCACTTGGGTTGGTTCCAGCTCCTTGCTATTGTGAATATTGCTGTGCATGTATCTCTGTGGTAAGATGAGTCTTATGGGTATATACCCAGGAGTGGTATGACTGGGTCAGGTGGTAAGCTCATTTTGAGTCTTCCAAGGGTTCTCCACACTGCTTTCCATAGTGACTGTATAAGTTTACATTCCCACCAGCAGTGGATGAGTGTTCCCCTTTCTCCACAACCTCTCCAGCACTTGGTAGCATTTGTTTTCTTGATCCTAGCCAGTCTTATTGGAGTGAGATGATATCTTAAAGTAGTTTTCATTTGCATTTCCTTAATTATTAGCAATGCTGAACATTTTTTAAGATGTTTCTCAGCCATCTCTAATTCCTCACTTGTGAAGTCTCTGTACAGCTCTTTCCTCCATCTTTTGAGTGATTCATTTGTTTTCTTTCTTCTTTGATTTTTGAGCAGATTATATACACTGGAAATCAATGCTTTGTCAGATGTAGCTGCAGTGAAGGTTTCCTCCCACTCTGGATTTTCTCTTCACTTCCTTGATTGTTTCTTTTGATGTACAGAAGCTTTTGAGTTTAATGAGGTCCCATTTGTCAATTGTCAATCTTATTTCTTGTACAGCTGCTGTCTGATTTAGGAAGTCTTTTCCTATGCCTATGTCTTATAGGCTGCTGCCAACTTTTTCTTCTATCACCTTTAGAGTTTGGGGTTTCACGTTGAGGTCTTTGATCCATCTGGAGTTGACTTTTGTACAGGGCGAGAGGTAGGGGTTAATTTCATTCTTCTACAAGTGGTGATCCAGTTTTGCCAACACCACTTGCTGAAGATGCTGTCTTTGCTCCGTTGTGTCTTCTTGGCCCCCTTGTCACATATGAGGTGGCTGAAATTGTATTTGCTCAAGTTTGGTTCTTCAGTTTTGTTCCATTGGTCAACAGGTCTGTTTTTGTGCCAGTACAAAGCTGTTTTTATGACTCTAGCCCTGTAGTATAGTTTGAAGTCTGGTATGGAGATCCCCCCTGTACTGTGCTTTTTTAATTTTAATTTTTGGTTATGTGTATGTGGGGAGGTCTGTGTATGGGCCTATGCACATGAGTGTAGGTGCCTGTGGAAGTTAGAAGAGGTCTGGATCCCTACAGCTGGAGTTACAGGCAGTTATGAACCTCCTGATATGGGTGCTGGGAACCAAATTTGGCTCTACTGCTAGAAAAGTATGCACTTGGGGGCCGGAGAGAGGGCTCAGTTAAGAACACTGGCTGCTCTTACAGAGGTTCCAGATTCCCAACACAAACATGGCAGCTGAAAACCATCTGTAACTCCAGGTCCAGGGTATCTGACACCCTCTTCTGGCCTCTATGGGCACTGTATACATGCAGTGCACTTACATACATGCAGGGAAAACACCCATACAGATAAAATACAATTAATTAATTAATGAAAAAAGTATACACTCATAACTACTGAGCTACCTCTCCAGCGCCTAAGAGTCATTGTTCACAACATTTGATTTTGAACCATAGGAATAGACACATTATCTTTTCTAAAATTAACCTTTAAAAATGAACAGACACCAGGACAGTGGCACATACCTTTAATCTCAGCACTTAGGAGGCAGATACAGATGGATATCTCTGAGTTTAAGGCCTGCCTAGTCTGTATAGAAAATTCTAGACCAGCTGGGGCTACAGGGAGACCTTGTCTCAAAGAAAAGAAAAAATAATAAAAGAAACAGAACATACAGGTGTGGGTGATGCATGCCTTTAATCCCAGCACTCGGGAGGCAGAGGCAAGTGGATCTCTGTGAGTTCAAGGCCAGCCTGGTTTACAGAGTGAATTCGAGGGCAGCTGGGACTACAGAGAAGCCCTGTTTCAAAAAATACTACCCCCAAAAAGAAAAAAACAGACATCTTATGTGGAATTAAGTCAGGCACAGAATCTCACTCACATGTGGAATGTTCATAGGAGAGTAGAGTGGTGGTTACCACGGGCTGCAGGGGTGACTCAGGGAGAGGGTGACCAGTGGGTGTCGGGTTGGGGTTAGGGTTAGGGTTAGGGTTAGGGGTGTGATGCTCTCCTGTGCACAGCAGAGTGGCCACAGATGATGAGGATTTACTGTATATTTCCAGAAAGGATTTTGACTATGTTTTCCACAAAGAAATACATGTTTAGGAGAAGGACATGCTACCCTGATTTGAATATCACACTTGTACACATGTATCAAAACATCCTAGAGTACCCCTTAAAACAGTGGGATTTTTATGTGTCAATTTTTTAAAAAGGATTTTTTTTTTAATCAACATAAGGAAATTTCCAGGCCTGAAGAGCAAGGGCAGAGCCTCCTGAGTCCTGGCACAAAGAATAAAAGAGACCCCACAAAGGTACGCCCGTGAAATTACAGGGCACGAGGGATTCCAGGCAAAGGGACACAAATGAAACTGGCTGGCCCATCTCAGAAGCAAGAGCCCAGTCCTGACCCGATTCCTCAGGGAGCAGCCCTGCCCACAGACTGTGGGACAATGGCCATCAACACAGAATTCTATGTCCAACCAGGCTGCCACTCAAGGTGGGAGCAAAAGCATTTTAGGACACGCAAGGACTCAGAATGTCATGCTTTCATCACCCTTTCTTAGGAAGCTACGAGAACATGTGCTTCTGTAAACAAAGACGTTGGTGTTCATCTACAGCACCCTGCATGGCGTGGAGACCTGCTCATGTTTGGAGTTGCTCACCTCTATAGGGCAGAAGCTGAGGACCCTGAAGCTAGGTGGCTCAGGGTTGGCTCTGTCCATTTAACTCGCAGCCCAGAGTTGGGGTGAGGAAGGAGACACTGTGAGGTCCACAGAGGAGCACCTGGCTGACATCACCCGGGGCTACGTTGGCTGCAAAATCTGCCCACTTCTATCCTCACTAGCTTCCTCTTCTGGAACGCTTCTCCCTTTGGTTTTGGTAGTAAACCCTTTCCAGCCTGGTGGAGGCAGAGTATGAGCAGAACCAGCCCACAGAACTGCAGAGACTGCACTGCTTGTCACCCTCTTCTCAGCTGCAGATTTTACTCTTCGACGCCGACCTCTGGAGAGCCCCAGCTTTGCCTTTGATAAGGAGTTCACTGTGCTCACACATACCAACCCTCCCCACTCTACACTACGACCAAGTCCCCTGTGACTTTACATTTATATTCTTTTTTTTTACACTCATTTATTTTGTCACACACACACACATGCACACGCATGCATGCACATGTGCACACACATGTACCCTGGTGCACATATGAGGGTCAGAAGACAACCTGTGGGAGTTGAATCTCTCCTTCCATTATGTGGATTCTGGGGTTCAAACTCTGGTTGTCAAACTTGGTGACAACTGCCTCTACCCGTTATCTTGCTGGCCCTACGTCAGAGTTCTTAATTTGCCTTGGGGTACCCTCATATGTCTATAAAGAAGAAGGGAGCACATCAGCATGTGAAGGGACAAGACCCATGTTCCAGGTGTTCATCTTCCCATCATTAATGTATGCACAGGGACTAATGTAGGTACAAAGCTGTATACTAAGAGATTCAGGTCAAAACAGCAAGTGATGTCTCCAAAGATACATATATGTTTATAATCTCAGAGGACTTGTGCTGAGCTATTTTTAGCTCAGAGAAAGAAGACTGGGGATCTAGCTGGATAGAAGAGTTCCCCAGGTTGAAACTGGAGCCCCTCTCATCTGGTACAGGATAGCTATGGAAGGATGGGGGGCATGGCAGAGTAGCAGAAAGGCAGCCTGGTGTCCACTATAACCCTTACTGTGGTCAGGTCACCCCCATCCTTCACTTCTCTCTATCCACTCACAAGTGTGTTCTCCCACCCCCATGCTGTACCAGTCTCCAGTGACAGAGATAGGATCCTAAACCTCTCTAAATCATGAGGATCAGAGGGATCAGTGTCCATAACTACCCACTGGACACCCAAATGCCCCTGCCACCAGCCCTCCCTACAGACAGGGATCAGTGTCCATAACTACCCACTGGACACCCAAATGCCGCTGCCACCAGCCCTCCCTACAGACAGGGATCAGTGTCCATAACCCTACCCACTGGACACCCAAATGCCTCTGCCATCAGCCCTCCCTAAAGACAGGGATCAGTGTCCATAACTACCCACTGCACACCCAAATGCCGCTGCCACCAGCCCTCCCTACAGACAGGGATAGGTGTCCATAACTACCCACTGGACACCCAAATGCCCCTGCCACCAGCCCTCCCTATAGAGAGGGATCAGTGTCCATAACTACCCACTGGACACCCAAATGCTGCTGCCACCAGCCCTCCCTACAGACAGGGATCAGTGTCCATAACCCTACCCACTGAACACCCAAATGCCTCTGCCATCAGCCCTCCCTACAGACAGGGATCAGTGTCCATAACTACCCACTGCACACCCAAATGCCTCTGCCATCAGCCCTCCCTACAGCCTTCTGTGATCACTGAGGTGTGACAAGCAAAGAACGACATCCTCAGGATGTGCTCAGTCATGCCACCTCTATGATGATAAACCATCAAGACAGTTGTCTGGTAATTTGTTTCTGCCTCTGTATTCATCTACTACTTCTAAATTCCTTGAGATGAACACAAATTAGAAGAACCCCACAGAATAAAAAGAGGCCAGACTTGGCAAGTAAAGCTCTCTGTGTTGAATTGCAAATAAAGAAAAACACCACTCTCTTGGTTCTGGTATGTTCCCATATTTGACGTGCCTCAAAACATGGGCAATAAGTAACTTTATATTCTAACCACCAACCTAAGTCAAAATCAGCTTCCTGAAAAGAACTAGGTACTCTCTCCTTTCCCTGTGTTCAGTGGGTGACAAGCCAACCACACTGAGCCAGGAGGCCACTGGCCTGCAAGAAGCGCCAATTCTGGAGACATTTTGAGGCTCTGGCCACGGCCAAGTTATGTGAAGGCTGCCATACACAGAAAGGCAATGGTAAGGCTCACCTGTGTAATGCCCACCTTGCAGACTGCCGTGGTGGTTGCAGACAGCATACAAGTCATAGAGGAAGTCCAGTGGGTAGGCAGTGGGCAGGCAAGATGGTTCCTTCCAGGACGGCCAAGGGCCCAGTCCTGTTTTGGAGCTGGTGCTCCTCTGTGCTACATGGGGAGCCATGTTGAGTCCGGACAAGGGGAACTTCACCAGTGTGGAGAGCTTGTTCCGTTTCTCTCCCACCTGACAGAACCGTTTCAGATGGATGATGAGGATGTCTGGAAGGGTCCACAAGCTCAGCTTCACCACGCCCTGCTGGAGGACTTGGCAGTGAGGGCACCTCCATGCATCATCCTGGGCCAGCTGGAAAGGAAGCCCCCAGGACTGTGAGGCCCCGCCCCTCACGGCACCCAACCCACCACAAGGCACCCAGCCCTCTTCTCAGCCAGGAGCTGGACTCCAAGGCAGGACCTGCTCCTCTCTGGTGTAAGACTGAAAACATTCATCCAGGGAGCAGCTGGGCTGCTGGTGCGCCTGCCGCTGCCGCCGCACGCTGTCCGCATCCTGGACCCGCTCCTCCTGGACACTCCCAAACAGGCTATGTGGAAGGAGAGGACACAGCGTTCAGGGTTTCCCTCCCAAGGACTCTCTCATGTCTCCACACAGAAAACCTGGATGGGGCACTTGAAAGGCAAAGCTACCCTTCCTGTGGGTTCCCAGGAAACTTTGTACCCCTAATTTTATAGCCACTCAGGGAATCTTGTCTCCCTCTCCAGCATCTTGAGAGATCAAGTCATGGCTCACTCATTGTAGCACCAGACTTGATTCCTGGCAAGAAATGGGTAAGTAATTAATGGATTGAAAAATGTTCTTTTGCAAAGTAAGGCTGATGTGCTTAGATACTATAAGAGACAGCCACGGGCTGGAGAGATGGCCTAGCGGTTAAGAGCACCGACTGCTCTTGCAGAGGACCCGGGTTCGATCCCCAGTACCCACATGGCGGCTGAGAACCATCTGAAACTCCAATTCCAGGAGAACTCCAGTTCCAGGGGACTCCGACACCCTCTGCTGACCTCTGCGGCATTGCACGACACGGGTGCACAAACTTGCATGCAGACAGTACATTCATACACATTCAGAAATAAATAAAAA
>VZQC01000887.1:2360088-2400276 GCA_009823505.1 Rhizomys pruinosus | reverse complement strand
AAAAAAAAAAAAAAAAAAAAAAGCGAGACAGCCAAGTAGAACAATGAGCCTAGGCTCGAGCTGTGTGTACAAGCTATGTGCAATTTCTTCGACTTGTGTGTCACAGTTTCTACTTCTGGAAGGTACCAATCTCATAGTCCTCCCACACAGGGTGCTCTGAGCAGGAACTGGCCCAGGGCAAGGGTTGCATAGCATCTACTATTCTAACACTGACTCCCATCCTGATATGCTCATCATGGCTACTTATACATACAGTTCTCCCTAAGTTCTCTCAGAGGAATGGGCTCCATCTCATCGAAGGTGTGTATAGTCTAACACACTGGGAAAACTGGGTCTAGGAAGTGTTGTGGGCATAGGCATGTGCTATCCTAGGTCTGCAGTAGGCAAATGCCATCAACTCACCGCTCTGTGACACAGCTATCCCATTCCACAGCCAGCTTGACATGAGGGGGGCCTCCAGACCTCCTGAGGTGCAAAGCCCTGAGGAGAGAATGAGGAAGCCCATCAGAAAACATCCTCCTTCCCAGAGCTCTGCAGGGCTCATCAGTCAGCCTCCTCCCTCCTCCATGGAAGAATGTTCCAAAGGGAAACTCCAGACTGACTGGAAAGTGAACAAGGGGGCCAAGTCTTCAGAAGCTCAGTCCTCTGCCTACCTCTGTACACCCTCTCTCATGCCCTTGGGAAGTGGGAGCTCTAAGGCTTTTGGGTTACTACAAAGATACAGTTAACTCTTCCACTTAAGGCCCAGATACATCCTTGGTGTCTATAGGGCAGTTCCATGTGATGATTTAAATATGAAATGAAATGTCTCCCATAGACTCACATCCCTGGTGACATGATTTTGGGAGGTTCTACAGAAAGATTAGCTGTAGTAAGTCACTGGGGTAGGTCATTGGGTGTATCCTATTTCTGACTTCTTCCTGCCTCTTACTGAAACAACTGAAACCATGAGCCAAAGCAAATCTTGCTTTCCCTAAGTTGTTTCTGTCAGGTATTTGGTCACAGCATCAAAGTCAAACTAATATACACAAATGAACACCTCACACAAATAATCAATAATGATGAAGCCCCGGGAGAGCAGCTAACATCCCCCACCACAATGCATAAGGAGCCTCTTGAGCCCATCCACACAGCTTAAGGTCTGCCAGCCCCCCAATGTACAGAAAGTCCCAGTGTGAGTCAAATTATGGCTCTTCCCAACTGCTGGGGCTCTGCTTGGTTCAGAAAAGGGTGATTAGTCTAACAACAGAAGTTGAAGGAAGTAGAGGGTGGAAGGTTTCATCCGCAATCAGGAAGAGCAGAAAGAAGTGGTAGCCAAGTCCACACCCCAAAATTTAATATTTGTGACAAGACTGGGTCAGATGAGTCCCAAACTGTCACTAAGTTTATTCAATAGAAAGTTCCAAGCCACAAAATCCTGTGGCGAGTGCCAGCAAGGCTGAGATGGAGCTGTGACACCTTCCTGAATAAGGAACAAGCGGGGGGATCCGAGGACAAAGAATAATTTTGATCTTGCAGAACATACTTGATTTTTATGTGTATGAGTATTGTACAAGCATGTATACATGCACCACATGTGTGCAGTGCCCCTTGGCAGTCAGAAGAGACATTGTATACGTGCATCACATGTGTGCAGTGTCCCTTGGCAGTCAGAAAAGATATTGTAAATGTGCACCACATGTGTGCAGTGTCCCTCGGCAGTCAGAAGAGACATTGTATACGTGCACCACATGTGTGCAGTGCCCCTTGGCAGTCAAAAGAGATACTGGCTCCCTTATAACTGGAGTTACTGACAGTTGTTAGCCACCATGTGGGTGCTGGGAACCAAACCCAGATCCTCTATAAGAACAGTCAGTGTTTTCAACCTCTCCAGCCCTCAAGAACATAAAGCCCAGGTTAGGTTTATATCTATATCATAACCTTTCATGTAGTCTTATCAATACCCCTAAAAACTTTCATCCCTTCCTGCCTCAATCAATAATCCACTTGTCAAATGGGATTTAAATCTGGGGTGTAGGGAAGGAGAACCAGGGTATCACCACCTCCAGGACTGCCACACAAAGCCACCCAGCCACACAGAGGGACAGAGAGACCACTATGGCACAAAACATCTACTTTTACATATAAATAAACACTGGCCAGGTGGTGTAACCATCTCCCCTCATCACAGCCCAGATTCAGATAGGAAAGAGGCCATTATTTGATACTATGAAGAGATACTATGGTTGCAGCCATTTCTACCCTTAAGAAACTCCGAATCCAGCAAAGGAGGCATGCAGATCATGGTAATGAGCCCAGGGTATATTTGGAAATTCAGGAAAAGCACCTGTTGACTCTGGAGGATGGGTGATCAAGCCAGGCCAGGTGAATGGAAAGGAGTACAGACAGGAACAAAGACATGGTAAACGGTAGGACACAGGGTGGGGGTGGGGGTGAGCCAGGTAAAAGGTGATCAAGTCTGGAACTCATGTGGCAGTGGTCAACATGGAGGAGAAGGAACAGAGCTGAGGAAGTATCAAGAAGGGGAACAACCTGACAATGGGCAGGTTACACAATAAGCAAGAAAGAAGGAAGGTGCTTCTCAGATTCCTAGACAGGGTTTCTGAGCCCATGGTGGAGTCAAAACAGAGATGCGGGAGATGGGAAGAGGAGAGGCTTATGAAACCAAAGGTTCAGAATGTTAACTGTTTACTGTCTGTACGACGTTAGAGAAGGATGAGCAGACCTGCATCTAAGAGAAAAATTTGGACTGGAGACGTAGAACTGGGGCCTCACCCTAATGTGAAAGATACGGCTGAGAGCAAGGTCACCTGGGGAAAGATGACGGGAGAGAGCAGGGGCCAAGGGCAAAGGGAGGCCCCGCTACCCTTGAGGTCACCAGAGAGGGAGAAGCCTGCCTCAAGGAGAAAACACCAACTCCAGGTAAATGTCTAGGTGGACTATCCACTCTGTGGACTATTATTCAGGCTTGCAAGGGAAGCAATGACAGTCATGGTGGGATACTTGTATAATCCACCCACTTAAGAGGTGGATGCAGGAGGATCATGAGGTCAAGGCCAGCCTGGGCTATGGTAACGCATAGAGGTTAGGAGGAAGGGGAAATTGAAAGTTAGTATTCAATGAATACAGGTTCACTTTAGAAAGATGAAAAGATTCTGCAGATGGATGGTGGTGTCAGTTGGACAGCCATGTGCCTGAAGTTAAAAACCACTGAGCTGCACACTTACAAATGGTTAAAATAGTAAATTCCATGGTATGCATATAAATTTTTAATAATTGTGTTTTGAGAGCATTCAAACCCCTTTATTGCCTGTCTCTCCTTAACTTCTACTCCCTGATCTCATGCCCTCCATTATTATCTATCCTTTTATTTATTTACTTAATTTTTGTCTTAAAGGCCTAATCAGTTCTAGTCTGGGGCTCCCAAATGCTCCTAGCGATAGGTCCACGCCCTGGAGTCAGCTCAACCCACCAGGCATCACACCAGCATGAAAACATGTTCTCCCTGTCCCAGCATCCTTCAGTTGTTATCACAACTTTTTTTTAAAAAAGAAGACATTTCGAGAACAAGGAAACACTAGAATAGGCAGGCCAGGGGGTGAATGAGAGTTCTGTGAAGGAGGCAACGATGATAACAGATACTGGAGAGAGTTTTACCAACAGGATGGGATGGGGAGAACCAGGCTATGGTGAGACTGGTGAACAGCACAGAGGACCACAATGTGCAATGCGCTCTTTCTAGCTTTTCACACTACCTACAGGAGAAGACCAGTTTCTCAGCTTGTTTCCAACCAACACAATCCTGTACTTTGATAATGCCACTGACTTCATAAAGTCTGGTGCATATTTTTAGATTTATTTATTTTTATTTTATGTGTATGATTGTTCTACCTGCATGTAAGTAGTGCACCACACTGTGTGCAATGCCTGCGGAGACCAGAAGAGGGTGTCAGATCCCGGAACTGAAGTTATATATGGTTTTTAGATGCCTGGTAGATGCTGGGAACGGAACCTGGGTCCTTTGGAAGAGAAGTGCTCTTAACTGCTGAGTCATCTCTCCAGCCCTGAGCCCACTGCTTTGAATAAAAATGCAATCTGAGGGGCTGGAGAGATGGCCTAGCGGTTAAGAGTGCCGACCGCTCTTACAGAGGACCCGGGTTCGATCCCCAGCACCCACATGGCGGCCGAGAGCCGTCTGAGACTCCAATTCCAGGAGAACTCCAGTTCCAGGGGAATCTGAAACCCTCTTCTGACCTCCACGGCGTTGGCACGACACGGGTGCACAAAACTGCCTGCAGACAGTACCTTAATACAAATACAAGAAAAAAAATTAACAAAAAAAAAAAAATAAATTAAAAAAAAAAAAAAATAAAGAAAGCAAACATAAATTAAAAATAAAAAAAAACAGAAAAAAAAAAAATGCAATTGAGAAGAGTCTACATAATAAAAGTATAAGTTCCATCCCTGACAAGATTCCTCTTTTCAATATATATATATATATATATCTATATTATAATATATATACAGATAGATAGATAGATAGATAGATAGATATAGATATATACAGATAGAAAGATAAATAGATATAGATATAGATATATAGATATTTTTTTTTTTTTGGTATTTTTGAGACAGGGTCTCCCTTTTAGTACCAGGTGTCCTGGAGCTCGCTCTGTAGACTAGGCCGGCCGGCCTTGAACCCACAGAGATCCACCTATCTCTGCCTCCCATTGCTTTCACATTCTGAAGTGCTTCCTCTCAAGTTCCTGTCATGGACCCATGACAATCACCCTCTAGCCTGGCACCAGCCTGTGGAACACACTTTGAGGAACATGGTTCTCATCTCCAGGACTGAATGCTACAAGGGCCCTTCTCCCTCAGTGCGTCCTTGTCTTGTTAGACCAAAGTGGGCCCTGGCTGATATGGCTCCTCCCTTCCTTCCTAGCTCTGTTAAGTATGTGCTAGTTAATCTCTGGGAATCTTGTTGATCCCTCATCTTTGAGGTGGCCATAATATCTCTCTGGACATGGGATTAAAAAAAAAAAAAGAGCAGAATCCATCTAAGAACCCAACAAGGTGACTGGCACTACAGAGGTAAGTGATACAGAATAGCTAGTGTTGTAAATAATTTTACTCTTAATGGCCTAGATCAGAAAGAACACACATAATCTTTTCCCTTACCTGTCAATTGCCCAGTGACACAGGGGCCGGCTGTCCTGTGGGGATAAATAGCTGCAAGCCAGGGAGAGCCCCACAACCCGGATGGAGAACAGAGACCCCAGGATCTGCCAAGACAAAGCCAGAGAAGACAGTTAATCATGTAGTCCCCATGATGATCTAAATCAATTCTGTGACAAAATCAAAAGTTCAATCACTTTTTTCTGTGGTATTTTGAATATTGCTTTAATAATTAGTATTCAAAATCAAGAAATATAAAGGCTTCATATTCTTGAAAATTCAATCTTTTAACATAGTAATCTAATACTATGTTAGAATACCAAATAACCTCTCCTGCCCCTGATGAACACAACACATGTAAAAACAATGTTCCTCTGAGGTGGACAGTGGTGCAGTGAAAGCAAAATCAGTTTTGTTGAGTAATTTTAAAAATTTTTGTTTGTACAAGTCTTTTGATGGCCAGTATGTTTCCTAGTCTGTGTGTGTGTGTGTGTGTGTGTGTGTGTGTGTGTATGAGAGAGAGAGAGAGAGAGAGAGAGAGAGAGACGCTCACAAAAGCCAGAACAGAGTGACAGAGGCCAAACTACCATGTGGGTGCAAGTGCTCTTAACTCCTGAGCTGTCTCTCCAACCCCCAAAATCAGTTATTTAAATGTATTGTATTTTTAATTATGAGTATGTATGTCTGTGCATGTGTGTGTGGATGTTGCAGAGACCACAGGCATTGGAGTCCCTGGAGCTGGAGTTACAGGCTGTTGTGAGTTACTCAGTGTGGGTGCTGGGAACTGAACTCAGGTCCTCTGCAGGAGCAGTACTTGCTCTTATCCCCTGAGCCTTTTCTCCAGCTGCCCAAAATTGACAATTCACCAACTTTAACCTACTTTATTAACATGATTATCAACACCACAATGAAGCAGGTGTTAAGTTGTACAAAAACCAATCCATATACATGTTATATGCTAACAGTTCTGAAATTGAAGCAAGTCTTACAATCTAAGATAATGCTTACATTGTACATGCCTCATAAAAATCAGAACAAATAGCCCAATTCAGAAATGGTTAGAGGGCCTGAATACATACTTCTCCAAGGACATAAGATGAACAAAAGCACACAAAAAGATGATTAGTGCCATTCTGAAGTTAGAAAATGCAAACCGGGGCTGGAGAGATAGCCTAGCAGTTAAGAGCACCGACTGCTCTTGCAGAGGACTGGGGTTCAATCCCCAGCACCCACATGGCAGCTGTAACTCCAATTCCAGGAGAACTCCAGTTCCAGGGGAATCCGACACCCTCTTCTGACCTCCGCGGCATTGCACGACACGGTGCACAAACCTACATGCAGACAGTACATTCATACACATACAAAAATAAATAAAAATTAAAAAAAAAAAAGAAAATGCAAACCAAGACCACAAAGAGGTGTACTTTGCACCTACCAGAACAACTATAAATTTTAATAAGCAAGTGTTCACAAGGCTTTGGAGAAATCAGAACCCTTATACACTGCTGGTGAGAATGTAAAATGGTGCTATGGAAACCAACTTGGGAGTTTCTCAGAAAGATATACCTACAGCTACCACACACCTACTGATTTGACTCCTAAGTATACATCCAAAAGCACTATGAGCAGGGCTTACAAGAAATACTGATACACTAATGTTCATAACAATAGTATTCCCTAAAGTTCAGGACAGGAACAACCCAAATACTCATCAACAGATGAGTGGATGAATGAAATGTGGTAGCTACACACAAATGAATTTCATTCCAGCTTAAAAATGAAGGAATGGGCTGGGGACAATTTGGTGGTGGACCACAGGCTGAGCAGGATCTGGGTTTTATGCCCAGCACCGTAAGAAAAAAGGGAAAAAAGAAAAACTTTACTACCGGTATGTTAGCAACTCACTTTACTACCTGTGTGTTAGCAACTCACTTGTTCCTCTCAGGCCTGAACTAGTAAGCAAAGCCCTGGATGGAGTCTAAACCCAGCACCCAAATACAGGGGATGGGAGCACGGAAAAAAGAAAGGAGCAAATTCTGGCACACGCTACAGCATGGATGAAATTTGAAAACATGATTTGAGTAAAATATTCCAAGCACAGAAAGACAAATATGATGGGATTTGGGCTATGTGGGTCAGAATGGGGTTATAAAGGACTGGCGGTGAGGAATAGGGAATTCTGTATTAGATGAGTTCGGAGATTTTGTCAGGGATTATGAAGAAACTGGGAATACAGAAGTGATTGTTACATAGGATTCCAAATGCAACTAATGTACAATTTTCAATGGTTAAGGTAAGTTATGTATATCCCTCCCTCCAAAATCAATGTAGCTTTCACTCAAATGTAGCTCCTTCCTGTAAAGGTTGGATGCTTGGAACATCATTTAACTATCTCCCAGGAGTTTGTTACAATTGAAGGCTTGGTCCAGAGGGCAGACTGTTAGGAGGTGGGGCCTTATGAGAGCCCCCTATAGGTTATGGGGATGTTCCTCAAAAGAGACTGTGGAACACTCCCTCCCCACCTCTCTGCTCCACCTGAGATGTGATGGTTTTGTTCCACATACATTCCTGCCACAGTGTGTCACCAGCTGCCACTCTCCTTAGAACCGAGTCCTTGAAGATGTCATGTCCTTGAACCTCCAAAACTCTGAGGTCCATAAGCCTTTGCCTTCATGAGCCAGTTTCCACGGGTATTGTTCATAACCACAGTATTTCATCGTGGCAATGTGAAGCTGATAGCACAATGGTCTGGTGGGTGAAATTCAGAGAGGTTTCCCTTCTGCTTGGACTATAACCACATCCTTGACCATGGTCAAAAGACAAGTTATAAGTATGAATATCTGCCAAAATACGAATGTATAAACAGCATGTGGTTGATCTATGGCTTTGACAAGAACAAATCAATGGCTGGAAGCAGTTGACCTCAGGGGGCTTTGATTTAGGTTGCCACGGAAGGGTGTAAACTTCCTATGAATGTTAATTTCAGTCTAGGAGAGAAAATATTTTCCTCTATTGCTCCTAACTGAGCCTTGCTGTTTGCATGGCCATCCATTAACAGGGCCCCAAGACCTATGCAGAGGAAGCCAACCCTGCACACACACAAAGAAACAGTGCTGGCTCCACACACTCAAGTTTAGACAGTCACTATAAAAATGTGCTGCAGTGATAAGTCTTTTCTTTCATAATTCAGCAAATTAATTCTAGTTCATTTTTGTAAGAAATACTTCCCTGTCCTCTATTCTGAGCTAAGCAGAGTCATTTTAGAATATTCAATATACATTCACTTTGTTTAATCTCTCTAGATCAGTGCTGAGAATTTTGAATATATTCTTTTCAGATTATTGCCATATAGAGCCAATTTTTAATATAGTATGAAAAGGATTATGGTTGGGTGTTAGAGAGATGGCTAGGTAGTTAAAAGCATTTGCTGTTTTTCCAGAGGACCTAGGTTCAATTCTAGCACCCACATCTGGCTACTTACAAATACTGCCTACAACTCCAGTTCCAGGGGAATCTGACTCCCTCTTCTGGCTTCTTCAGGCACTGTACACACTTGGTGCACATACAGACAAGGAGGCACACAGATATAAACAAAATAAAAAATTATTTTTAATTTATTTTTATGTATATAAGGGTTTTGTCCGCGTGTATGTAAGTACACCACCTGCATGCAGTGCCCACAGAGACCAGAAGGCGGCATTGGATCTTCTGAAACTAGAATTGTGGGTGGCTGTTATTCACCATCTGGGTGCTAGGAATAAAATCCAGGTCCTCTGGAAGAGCAGCCAGTGCTCTTAGTTACTGAGCCATGTCTCTTTACACCCGAGAATTTTTTTAAAGGTTTATGGGTTAAGTAAGAGTGCTGACCTGAGAGCTCTGCCTCTCAACCATTCAAAACATGAGTCCTAAAGAACATCACCCTGGCTTCAGATTTACAACAAATCTAGGGAAAAGCATCCAGGGCCAGGCTGAGGCTTCCTGTATCTGAGTTCTGTTGGCCCCACTGGCAGCTTGATCAGTGCCTAACAGTAAAAAGACTTATAGGGACATAGAAGCAAAAGTCTATGCAGGTGACTAGATGAAGAACAGGGGTGGCTGAGGAAGGACACAAGAGACAGCTGAGATAAACGCTTACATGAAAGTGTGTTCATCTACTTTCAACAACCACCAGCACACGGTCTGAGGGATGGCTAACACTATTACTGGACAGCCTGACCTACTTGTAGAGAATCAAACTTCTAATTCAGGCTCTGTGATACAATGAATAAATCTGTTAAGAGATAAAGGTTGAGATAAATATAGCGAAAGTCTTTAACGAGTGGTTTTTGATATAAACCCTAAATCAAATGTATAAGGGTTTGTGAGTAGGACAAAATATAATTTCTGTGAAATAGGTTTAGTTCATTCCCCCAAATGAACAGCTTTTATTAAGAGAACAGTTAGAAAGAAACAAGATTTTGAGACTACTGACATGTCCCTAAAAATTTCAATACTTCCTCTGGCACATAGCAGGAAGGTTTCTGATACAGAAGCTAAAAATCTTTTTTTTTTTTTTTTTGCTGTTTTTTGGTCTTTTTGAGACAAGGTCTCCTTCTAGCCCAGCTGACCTGGAACTTGTTATATAGACCAGGATGGCTGTGATGTCACATAGATTTCCCTGCCTCTGCCTGCCCAAGTGCTCGGAATAAAGGTGTGGACCACCACACACAGCTAAAAACCAATAATTTTATGAGTGCTAAAAGTCAATGATTCATTTTTTTAATTTAGGAACTATCAATCTAAGAATAAATTAACAGAAGGAGAAAGTATTTTTCCTCGAGTTTTATTCTCAGTTTCTTAAAACGTACAGTTATTTTAATATCCAGACTTTCCCTTGTGGACAAAATCATCTATCGTCGATTTCCTACTGAAATTTTATCTCAAGGGCCAGCAAGATGGATCAGCAGGTAAAAGATATTTATTGCCAAGCCTAACACTGTGACTTCATCCTCCAGGACCTACATTGCTGAAGGAGAAAACACACTCCCACACATTGTCCTGTGACCTCCACATGTGCACCATGCTATGTACACACAAATAAATAAATGTAATTTTTTGTTTTTCTTTTTTTAATATATATTTTGTACAAGATTAAATAAATGTAATTTTTAACATTTAAAAATAAAAACAAGCCGGGCGTGGTGGTGCATGCCTTTAATCCCAGCACTCAAGAGGTAGAGATGGGTGGATCTCTGTGAGTTCAAGGCCAGCCAGAGTGAGCTCCAGGACAGCTGGTAGTAAAAGGGAGACCCTTTTACTGTCTCAAAAATACCAAAAATAAATAAATAAATAAATAAAATAAAATAAAATAAATAAATAAATAAATAAATAAAAACAAAAAATAAGCAATAAATTGTATCTTAAGCTAGGTATCATGGCCCATGCCCTTAAATGCAGCACTTGAGAAGCTAAGGCAGGAGGACTGCCACAAGTTCAAAGCCAGCCCAGATTACAGAGTGAGACAATGTCTTGAAAGAAGGAAGGGAAGGGAAAGGGAGGAAAGAGGAAGGGAAGGAAAGGGGGAGGGGAAGGGAGAGGGGAAAAGAAAAGGAAGCGAGAAGAGAAATGATACTGACTCCCTTCAATTACAACACAGCATCCTCTAGTGAAAACTCTGGAAAGTCATAAAATACAGTTGTGAATATTAATATAAATTCTGCCCTTCATTTCAGTGATATTCAGAAAAACTTAAGAAAACACTCTGTTTATGAAAGGTGTCTCCTAATACCACGAAGACGAAAACCTTACATGACAAGATGGTTACCTCCTTGCACATAAATCAAAAGTGTTTGCTAAAGCAATGTAAGCATTTTTAAGAGCTAACACCTCTCTTTCAAGCATGCCTCCCACCCCCCCACACACACACGCATACTAACCTGTGCAGGAGCTTCCGTCTTCATGAGACAGCGGACCTTACTGAGAATAGACTGCTGAAGCTGGGCCCAGGAGATGGTTCTGTCTTCCCGTATCAAGAAAGGTGGCCCAAACCTGAAAAATCAAGGAATTGAGGTTATTTCAGAAAATCCCATAACAGACTCCTTGTTCAGGTTCCTCTCTGATGGATGAGTTAAGAGCCAAGCATCATACAAAGTTGCCAGAGACCTTGTTACCCACAGAGACACTGCAGTGTGAACAGGCACAAAGGGAAAAAAATAGAGACGAGGGGCAGCACAGACCGCTCTAAGCCACAGGACCCCCCCCCCCAGCACAGAACAGAGGAAGGGAATGTGGGAGCCAGAGGGAAGCATGGCAGTGGTACATCTGTATCACACTGGCAGCGTTCTATCTCACAATATTCTCTTTATTCCCAGCTTTCCATATCCCAACCCACTGAACTCCCGAAGAACGCCGAATGTGCCTGTGGGCCCCAGCAAACAGTCACTGACCACTCCATGCTCCATGGCCATGGGAAGATCTAACCTGGCAATGATGTAAAACTGCTAAGTCAGCTTGCAAAAAATTAAATATCTGGGTGGAGCGACATATTGGATGGGGAAGGGCCCTGCGCATCCACAGAACAGACAGATCAGTTCACCTAGGTAATCCTGCGTTGTTAACCATTCAAGTTCCTTCCAGTTTATTTAATATTTTATTTATATTTTTATTTTATGTGTTTGAGTGTATAGCCTACAGGTATGTAAACACCCTGTCATGCAATGCCTGCAGAGGTCAGAAGAGGACATCAGATTCCCCTGGAACTAGAGTTATACATGGTTGTTGGTCACTATGTGGGTGGTGGGAATCAACCAAGGTCCCCTGCAAGAGTAGCCAGTGAGCCATCACTCCAGGTCCCCAGTTTTTTATTTAAACAATGCTGCTTATGGCAGGAACTACAACTGCTCTCTTAGGATGATAGCTCCAGAAACAGAAAGTCAAATTCAAAGCTACCCTACTGAAAGACCACACCAGTTGACCAGGGAGCCAAGAGCCTTTACCCAGTTCCCTGGATAAAGAGCTTTTATGGTCTTGTGTGATAAACAGCTTTGGTCTTGCTCAGAATGAGTAGACCAGATTTTTCTGAAAACTAAGAATAGACTTGCTACTGAGATAAGAATTGTCTCACTACTAAAGATGCTGCATATTTCAAGCTATGTCTGTACTGTGAACTTGTTTTACTAAGAGACAATTTATCTCATTTGAGAGAGCAAGTTTTTTTATGATGGATATGAATCCTTCACCTCACCTCTCACATGACATTACTTTTCATTTCTCTCTTGCCTCTTAAATTTCAAATTTGGCTTCAGTTTAAAACAAAATTTAAATCATAATCCTCATTCTTTGTAGCCCCCTGTTTTATATGTTAAAATAGTCTTCCACATAAAGGCATAATATCTGCTAACATCTTTCTGTTTATTTTGTTGAGAAAGGGTCTGACTCTATACAGGCTTATGCCACAATACTGTCTTTCAGACTCTTTGAAAGACTTTTCTATGGTTACCTTTTAAATTAACTTGGAATTTTTATGTGTAAATTTGTAACAGGAGGAAAATTTAATTAAAATAAAAATAACTAGCTAAGCCTTACTTCTAAAGAGATCTAGAAATATCAAAGCACACAATATACCTCAGAGCCACACCTGAACTGAGAATTCTTTCTTCTTAAAGATTTATTTATTGGGGGCTGGAGAGATGGCCTAGTGGTTAAGAGCACCGACTGCTCTTACAGAGGACCCAGGTTCCATCCCCAGCACCTACATGGCGGCTGAGAACCATCTTTAACTCCAGTTTCAGGGGAATCCGACACCCTCTTCTGACCTCCGTGGCATTGCATGACACGGGTGCAGAAACCTACATGCAGACAGTACATTCATACACATACAAAAACAAATAAAAATTTTAAAAAAGATTTATTTATTTCATTTTACAAGTATATTTGTTCATTCCATATGCCTGCCTATACCATGTGCATGCAGCTCCCATAAAGGCCAGAACAAGGCATTGGGTCCCCTGGAACTGAAATTATAGACTGTTGTTAGCTGCCATGTAGGTGCTGGGAACTGAGCATAGGTCCTCTGCAAGAGCAGCCAGTGCTTTTAATTGCTGAGGCATCTCTCCAGCTCCCAAAAAGCTTTTAAACACCTTATCTGCATTTTTAGAGGGCAGAAAATAATTGCACACATTTACAGGGTACAAAATAACGTTTAGATACAAAAATCCATTGTAGAATGATCAAATTAGAGTAATAGCCATTACAATTTCTTTATAAACAGTTTATTGGACTAAGAAAGCTATGTGTTTTTGCATATTTGTAAAATAATAACTTTCCTGAACCCTTTAATTAGTTCTAATCACTTTCCAGTTCGTGTTTTCTGAAGAGTATCTATCATACTACAAATTGTAATAGTTTCATGGCCTTTACTTACTTCCTCCACCTTTTGTTTTTTCTATCGATGGGTCTTACTATGTAGCCCATGCTGGCCTGTAACTTCCCACATATCCCAGGCTGGCCTCATGCTCCTCCTATCTCAGCCTCCCAATTAACTGAGATTATAGGTATGCACCAGCACACCCAACCTTCTTTGTACTGGGCTGCCTGCATGGCTAGTCTTCACAACACCATGAACTAGCAGGGGTGGGGGCAGTAACAATTGTTCCTGCAACTGATAGCAAACCTCTGATGTTTAATTAAGCATGGTCTCAGCCATCTGCTTGAGGTAATTATAGCTAATCCTCTTGCTTAGAGAGTACTTGACTCCCTACTTTATTAACATTGGGAATATTTAATTTTATCGAGTTAAAATTATTCTAGACAAAAATCCCAAATACAGAACCTGGCACAGTGGTCCACACCTACAATCTAGGAGTGGAAGAAAGTCTGTACACAGTGGCACACACTTTTAATCCTAGCACTCAGGAAGCAGAGAGGCAGGTGGATCTCTGTGAGATGGAGGCCAGCCTGGTCTACATGAGTTCCAGGCCAGCTGGGGCTACAGGGAGATCCTGTCTTGGGGTGGGGGGGGGTGAAGGTAGGAGCATCAAACCTCAAGGTCAGTCTTGCCTACATAGTGAGTTTAGGGCCAGCCTGGACTACATGACATCAATTTTTTAAAATACATATTTTTTATTTTTTGTGTATAAGTGTATTGCCTGCATGTATGTAAGTGCACCATGTCCTGAAATGCTCACAGAGGTCAGAAGAGAGCACCAGATCTCATGGAACTGGAGTTATAGAGAGTGTCAGCCACCACGTAGGTGCTGGGAATAGAACCTGTGTCCTCTGCAAGAGCAGACAGTACTCTTAACCTCTGAGCCATCTCTCCAGCCCCATGACACCAATATTTAAACACTGTAATGAACTAACAAAAATCCCAGGCTTCCCATGAAAACAAAATGAAGATTCACATACCTGCTGGCCTGCTGCCCTGACCCCACCAGGTTGCAGAAAAGGATGAGTACCCTGTTCTCACTGTGGAGAGGCATGGAGAATCGCTGGCCCTCCCGGGTTGCCAAGCGTGGAGACACTGACAGACTGGGTGGGTGAGCTGGAAGAGAGAGCATCTATTCACCACTGAGGGGTGCAGAAGGGGACTTTGGGAAGAAATTGTGAGGTTCCTGGCACTTGTGCCATCCGGCACCTCGCAAACAAAATTCATATGTATGGTTAGATTGTGTTGTGTTCAGCAAAAATTTTACAACAAAGGCCTGGATTTAATTAGCAATTTTCAAAAACAATCTGAAAAAATATTCCTAAATTATTTGAGCTTATTTTCTCTCTCGATGTAAGAGAACCTTGGAGCATCTATTACCATGAACAAAGGGCCAAACTAGTTCCTATCAATTCTGAAATATTGGATTTTCAAGGAAAATACTTGTTACCCATGAATGAATTTGAAATGAGGACTTGTTTCATTGGGCTATACCACAGTCAAGGTCAATCAATGTTTTGTTCCAGATTCTCTGCCCAGAGTCCTTCTATTGACTCAGAGGATGTCAAACATCTGGTTCCCACAGCTCAGCACCTAGGCTACCTAAGGGCATGGGCTCAGAGCACAAGACTGAGGTATGGCAGTCACTACTTGTATAACCAACTCTCTATATCACATTTTCTTTTTTTCTTATTTTTTTATTAATTTTATTTATTTCTGTATGTGTATGAATGTACTGTCTGCATGCAAGTTTGTGCACCCGTGTCGTGCAATGCCGCGGAGGTCAGAAGAGGGTCTCGGATTCCCCTGGAGCTGGAGTTCTCCTGGAATTGGAGTTTCAGACGGTTCTCGGCCTCCATGTGGGTGCTGGGGATCGAACCCGGGTCCTCTGTAAGAGCAATCGGTGCTCTTAACCGCTAGGCAATCTCTCCAGCCCCTATATCACATTTTCTACATATCTGTACATATGATACATTTTAATTAGTGCATAAGATATTAACAGCAAAAAATAATAAACTAGAATAATTCTAACAATATACTTTAGGGGCTGGAGAGATGGCTGAGCAGTTAAGAGCACTGACTGCTCTTGCAGAGGACCCCAGGTTTGATTCCCAGCACCCACATGGTGGCTAAGAACCATCTTTAGTGCCGAGTGTGATGGCACAGGCCTTTCATCCCAGCACTCAGGAGGCAGAGGCAGGCGATTCTCTGTGAGTGCAAGGCCAGCCTGGTTTACAGAGCGAGCTCCAGGTCAGCTGGGACTAAAGGGAGACCCTGTCTCAAAAATATCAAATATATATTATAATAAATTCTATTTAATATCCATCAAATATGGGGCTGAGATCATGGCTCAGCACTAGACTAACATGCACAAGTCCCTGCGCTTAATCTGCAGTACTACAAAACACATACTTCATGGACTGCTAGTTCTGAAACTTTCCATTTACTATTTGTAGAGCATTCTTGGACGTGGATAACAGGAACTGCATAATGGGATACTGCAGGTAAGTGGGGGCTGCTGAATGCTGCAACCCAAGCAGAGTCCTTTAAACTTGGCCTTCTAAATTGATTAACTGGGCTAAAATGTATGCTGATGTGCAAGGAAAGGATGTTTTAAAAAATGACTACATTCACCAGAGGTTTGGGAAAATTACAAGCATTAGGAAGCAGAACTTTTTTAAAAGTTATTTATAAATCTCTTTGGCTAGCTACAGCTTAATTTGTAGACATTTGACTTCAAATGTGTACAGTGAATCATAGCCATGCTGAAAAAAAGGCGATACCACGACCTCCCACTAAACGGTGGTTCTCAAAGTGGGGTCCTTGGAACTGCAGCATCTGCATCTCTGAGCAACACCTGATGGTCTCTTGGGCTCCCCATCAAGCCTTTCGAATCAGAACCTCTGAGAATGGGGCCCAGAAATCTGCTTCAAGTAACCTTCCAGGTAATTCCAATACTAAGAATTTAATATCAACTCTCTGTAGATCAAATAAAGAGAAAATAAGCCTGAGAGTTCTAAGTGTTGAAGATTGTATGCTTTAGCACCAATAAAAGACCCTCTCAGATCCATAACTCATAATATCCAGATAAAATTATGTAAGGTACTATTGTACCTGAGAGCATCCCAGGACCAGGTGAGGGAGGGACTTGGAACGCATACACGTTATCTCCCTCTGCAATGCTATTCAGGTCCTCTTCATCAAAGAAGGACCGCTGGAATCCATTGGGATACAATTCAACCAAGATCACCTGAAATAAGAAGGATCATTTTCTCAAAAAGAACAGATAAGAAATCATAAAGAAGGAGCGTAAGATGTCTCCCCGAGCAAAGGTGCTTGCCACCAAGCGTGATGATCTAAGTTTGATCCCTGGAACCCACGTGGTAAAAGGAAAGAAAACACTCCAAAAAGTTCTCCATTGACCTCCACATGTGTACCCTCATACATGCATGTGACACGCACATATACACGCACACAGAAAACCAATAAAAATTTTTAAAAACATGCTTTTCTGAGCATTTTCTGAGAGTCTTAAACTCATTTTTACACTTTTTAAATTATAAAATATAGTATATATAATAACAAGACTAACCACAGGTATCTCAACTGCAACCACACACAAAAAAGAAAAATTTTAAAGTTACAGTTCTAGGGGCTGGAGAGATGGCTCAGCGGTTAAGAGCACTGACTGCTCTTGCAGAGGACCTGTGTTCGATTCCCAAGCACCCACATGGCAGCTAAGAACCATCTTAGGCTGAGCGTGGTAGCACACACCTTTAATCCCAACACTCGGGAGGCAGAGGCAAGTGGATCTCTGTGAGTTCAAGGCCAGCCTGGTCTACAAAGCAAGTTGAAGATAGGCAGATCCTTGAAGCTCATGGGCCAGCCAGCCTAGCCAATTGGTGAGCTTTGGGTTGGTAAGATATCCTGTCTCAAAAACTAAAAGTGAAGTATGACTAAGAAAAATATCTGGCTGGGCATGGTGGTGCATGCCTTTAATCCTAGCACTTGGGAGGTAGAGGCAGGCGGATCTCTGTGAGTTCAAGGCCAGCCTGGTCTACATAGCGAGCTCCAGGCCAGCTGGAACTAAAAGGAGACCCTGTCTCAAAAAAGCAAAACAAAACAAGACAAAACAAAACAAAAAAGTTACAGTTCTACACCCAGTTAAACCACCTTAGCACAAGTAGAATAAAAAATTATTTGGATAAATAAAATTTGTTTAGCATTAACAGAGGAGCTCCGTCAAGAGAAGATCTAAATAATGTTACTAACACTTCTCATATTATGTCATACTTGAAAAGTACCCTAAGAAAAGAATGATATGAAAAAGGCTGGCTTCCCCAGAAACCAGCTCAACATTTCAATATTCATATATCATACAGTCCATTCAAGGCACACTGGCTGGGAAGTTCTCTTGTAAAAGATACATTAAGGTTAAAGGGCAGGAAAAAAAAGAAGCTGAATTAGAACAAAAATGAGTTGCAAAAATAAATGAAAAAAGTTTAAACATGCACTGTCTATGTAAAAATACAAAACTATGCATAACTTCAAGTGGGGACCGGGATACCATAAACAGAGCAATAACAGTGGCTATCGCCAATCTTTTTTTTTTTTTTTTTTTTTTTTGAGTCAGGCTTTCACTGTGCAGCTCTGGCTGGCACAGCTTGGAATCTGTAGCAATCCTTCTGCCTCAGACCAAGCATAAGCCCCAATACGTGACTACTATCTGCAATAATATTTAAATCAAAAAAGTACAAGAGAACTGGGCATGGTGGCACACTCCTTTAATCCCAGTACTCAGGAAGCACAGGCAGGCAGACCTCTGTGAGACTGAGGCCAGGCTGGTCTATATAGTGAGTTCCAGGCTAGCTGGGACTACAGAGGGACCCTACCTCAAATAAAAAACAAACCAAACAAACAGAAAAAAAAGTACAAGGGAAACTGAAGCATACCAAGATCTTTGTATTGTTTTGAGAAGATTCAACATTGGACTTTGTTGATCAGTCATGTCAACTTTTAGTAAGGTTTTACAAATAATTATGTATGTTTCAATCACAAGACATAGAATAAATGCATCAAAAATCTATGATCAGAGACAAAATAAACATGCCAATCAAAAAAAAAAAAATCAAGAGAGATGGTTAAGTCAGACCTGTAGTAACATCAAATGAGTTCTGTCTCTCACAAACACACCTCACTTTTCACATTCCTGGCAGTCCTAGTATTTTTCAAACTTTACCTCAGTAAGATTCACCTTTCAATGTTTTACCACTTCCCAAATGCTCACGCACGCATGCACAAATCATCCCCCAAGAGCTCTTTAGAGTTTATTCTTTTATTTTCTACATTTACTTATTATGCCATGGTGTACATATGGAGGTCACAGGACAACTTTGGGGGTCAGTTCTCTCCTACCGCGAGTTCCAGGGATTGAACTCAGGTTTTCGGGTTTGGCAGCAGGTGCTTTTACCCACTGAGCTGTCTTGCTGTCTCTACTTTAGGGTTTGCAAGACAAAAATATGCACTTTTTTTTTTTCTCTATGTGAGAGTCTCATAAAATCCTTAGAGATCGAAGTCCTAGGGACTGCTCAGGGAGGAAGAGGAGGAAGGGCGGGAGCCAGTGGAGTGCTGGAAAGGCCTGGTAACCAAGGTGGTTAGACAGATGCACAGCCATTCCCACAACCTTCAGATACGTGTTCTCCGCTGTATGTATGTTATAACTTAACAAAAAAGTTAAAAATTATTTTTATTCTATTAAGGGTTGTCCCAAGTTGCCAGGGAAGTATACAATTTCCATTTTGCAGTCAAAGAAACAGAAGGATCTTCAATTGCTTGCATGGTCCATGTGAGACAGAGAGCAACTGAGTGATACCTACAACCCCCCTCACAGCCCCTCTGGGATGGTTAGTCATAACTGTCAACTTCCCTGGATTTAGAATCACCATAGAAACACACCTCTGGGTGTTTTAAGAAAGGCTGAGCTAAAGAGGAAAGAGCTCCCGAGATGTCAGCAGCTCTACTCCAGGAGAAAGCCAGCTCAGCTTTCCTCTTCCTCTGCTTCCTGACTGCAGACACAGTGTGACCGCGCCCTCACTCCTGCCGGCACACCTCTCCCACCAGGATGGGCTGAATGCCCCTCAAGCCATAAGCCAGAGTAACACTTCCTGCCAAGATTTTGGTCACAGCAATGAGGGACGTAATCAATACATACTCTTATCTTCCACAGGGCTTGCCCCTACCACCTTTATCTTGCCGTGTCACAAGTTCCTTCTGAGCACAGTAAATTCCTTAGAAAGCAAAAACCATCTAGGAGTGGTGGCCCACCCCAAAAATCCCAGCAAACAGGAGACTGAGGCAAGAGAACCGCCATGAGTCTGAGGCCAGTCTAAGCCACATAGCGAGTTCCAGGCAAACCTAAGCTAGAGAGCAAGATCCTAGCTCAACAAAAGGAAGGAAAAACAAAGAGAAAAAAAACAAAAACAAAAAAACCCTGCCCAACTGTGGTGGTGTATGCCTTATAATTCCATCACTTAATGACAGGAAGATCATGCAGTCAAGGCCAATCTGGCATACACAGAGAGACGTGATCTTAAACAGACAGAACATAGTTTTCCATCTACCCCGTCTCCTCATATGACAACAGTTCCCTCACCACCTCATCCCACTGAGCTTCCCTAGGTACCCGGTGGATATTCTCAGGATGGAAACACAGAAACAGTAGCTCAGTCTGAAATCACACCACCTGCACCCAAATCACATCTCAGCCACTTCCTCGGTGGGTGGCCTCAGACAATTCCCTTAACTCCTCTGAACTTCTTCTTCCTCACTTCCAAAATGAGGATCACTGTAATATCTACCTTACTGAGTGGTTGGAATTAAATCAGCTCTGAATACAAAGTCCACTGGATAAGCTGGGCATGGTGGCATACACCTGTGAGCTCAACATAGGGGACGCCGAGGCAAAAGGAATGCCAGGAATTTGAGACCACTCTGGACTATACAGTAAGTACTAAGCTAGCCTGGACTACGCAGTGACGCCCTATCTCTGCACAAAAAGAAATAAAGGAAGGAGGGAAGGGGAGAGAGAAGGAGGAAGGAAGGGGAGAAAAAGGAAAAAAGAAAAAGAAAGAGAAAGAAGGAGCAAAAAATGGAGGGAGGAAGGGAGGGAGAGAAGGGAGGGAGAGAAGGGAGGGAAGGGAGGGAGGGGAGGGAGGGAAATAAAACTAACATACTATAATCATTCAGGAAACTTTAGAAACTTGGCTGATACAGACTGAACAAATGAACTAAATGAATGAGATCAAATTTACAATTCTGATTTTTCTATTAGATTTGAGTTGATTTTACTTACCATTACATTTAAAAAATATATGGTTATTTAATAAATAAGCTCTCATTCTCTTCCCTTATCATTTGACATAGTTGATCACCATCATCCCTTCAGTTTAATGTTGTAATCAGAAATTTTTTCAAAAAGTTCAAAACAAATAACAAGAAACTTAGGGGTCCACGGAAATTACAAGATTTAAAGGGAAATACTCAAGACTCATGCGTTTGATAAAAATGTGAAGTACAAGAAGCACTTAAGTGTGTGGTACTTGGAACACAGATGATTTAGGTTTAATGAAAAAGCAAAAGCCAAAGATGCAGTAGGGATGTTAAATACCAACTTCAAATAATTCTTAATGTAGCCTTTTTCTTGTTCTGTTTTTCCCATATAAATTCACCATTTTATTTTCCTAAAAGGTATTTATAAGTATTAATAATAGCAATGGCAATTAAAAATAATAACAATAATAGCAATGGCAATTAAGAAGTGCTAGCCACCAGAGAAAATGCTTTATGTTTGTCAGCTTGTACAAATTTCGCAAAACCTATATCAAATCAAAATAATTATTGCCTTCATCTCCAAGAGAATAATCATGAGCCTTAAATAGGAAACATCAGGAGCTGGAGAAATGGCTCAGTGGTTAAGAGCACTGGCTGCTTTTGCAGAGAACTCAGGTTCAATTCCAATTCCTAGTGCCCACATGGCAGCTAAGAACTACCCAGTTCCAGGGGACCCAGTACCCTCTTCTGAGCTCAGGCCCTGCTCATGGGTGCACCTATCTACATGCAAGCAATACACTCCTACACATAAAAAAATAAAAATAAAATATTTAAAAATAGATGAAGCTGGCGTAGTGGCGCCTGCCTTTAATCCCAGCACTCGGGAGGTAGAGGTAGGCAGATCTCTGTGCGTTCAAGGCCAGCCTGGTCTACAGAGCAAGCTCCAAGACAGCTGGTACTAAAAGGGAGACCCTGCCTCAAAAATACCAAGAAAAAGAAAAAACTAAAAAAGAAAAAAGGAAAAAAGAAAAAAAATAGACAGGTCCATCATACTTCTAAGATCATATATTGTTGCACAGACTAGCCTAGACCTAGGCTTTTTTTAAATTCAAGTAAAATATCTGTAACTACCATTGGCATCTGCGTACTCCCTTCCATAACCAGAACAAGGGTAAGGACATTATACCGAGGCCCACAGAACAGACTCAGCCCTTCAGTTCCCTCAAGTAGAGTCTCAAGACCTGACAATGGAGTGGCAATGGGACAGCACATCCTGCACAGGACAGGACAGTAAGGCAGGGCTTCTTGCTGAGTCTGTATTAAATGGCAGCATAGCAGCCACTTACAGTCCTATCAGATATCTCAGCTTTATAAAGCCAAGGTATCTGTACTAAGTGAGGCAACCCAGACTCAGAAAAACAAGCAAAGCATGCTCTCTGTCATTTGTGGATCCTAGCTCTAAATCCTTAGATGTGAGCATATATCCTGATGTAATTACAACAGGAGTCAAGATTATGGAAAGGAATCTGGGGGCAGAGGGGTGTCTCCAGGAGGATAGCAGGAGACAAGATGTTATGGGGAAAATGGAGGGATATTTTAAGTGGGGAATAAAGGGGAAAGCTATACAGGGGGAAAGAGATAAATAATGCTTAGGCGGCATGAAAAACCAAAGGGAAATATGGTATTTAATAAGCCTACTGAAAATGCACACATACTATAAATGTGTGCATGTGTACAGCTGAAGGCTATAATCACAAAAATCAATGTCAGACAAGGGAAACCTCCCTTCCAGTTGTTGGTCAGAGTCACCAAAAAGACTCCCAAAATAATATGGGCTATTGCCATAGCCCTTGATTACCTCCCAGAAGTTGAAGGTTAAGACCCTATTGCTGAAGACAGCACATACCATACTTTTGACACAGGACTTGGAGCAATAGAGCTGGAACTGACCTGGAAGGCTCCTCCCTGAAGACCAGCTCTCATACTATCCGCCAAGGGAGAGAACTAATCAATGAACCAACAGCTGTAAAACCTGGGAACCACAACAATGTACTGCAGAATTCTTATAAATATGTTTACATATTTTTTTTCTTTCTTCCTTTCTTTCTTTCTCTTTTTTTTTTTTACTAGATGACTCTTACACAGATATGCCCGCCTCTTCCTCCAAGGGCTGGGATTAAACTTGCCCACCACCATGCCCAGTGTTAAATATTTTAAATTAGAATTCACATATTAGAAAGTGGCTTCTCCAAATTAAATATAGTGAAAGGTTAAATTTTTCATTTTATTTATTTTTCTTGCAGCCCAATGAGTTAAAGTAGGGTTGTTTACATGAGCATATATGTGAGAGGTTATTTATAGGAGCATGGACAGATACCTTTACTTTCTATAGAATAAGAATCCAATGAAACTAAATCTGCACATGCAATGATAGAGCACCTTTCCTTCCACTGAGCTCCTGACAGCAACCACATGACAATAAATTTTGCATTTCTGATTTTAAGTGTGTCATGAGTACAATTATTCCAAGAACACAGATGTGCACATTGTATCTCTCCACAACAGTGGGGACCTAGCTGAGCTGAAGCACCAGAGACAGCTGAGAGTTGAATGCCTATTTTTCCTTTTATATACACACACACCAGGGGCTCGGGTCCCAATCTCCATGGCAGTGTCCTCTTTCTTGGGTCCAGTTGATGGTGCCACACCCTTCCCCCAGTCCTCTTTCTTGGGTCCAGTTGATGGTGCCATACCCTTCCCCTAGTCTAATGTGTTCACCAAGTTCTTGCCTTGGTTTTACCAATATATTTTTAATGCCTATGTGTTCATATGGTCCCAATCTCCTATGATAAGTTTATAGATGCTAACTTTTTACTTCAGGAATAAATTACTTATCAATCTGTACCGTATAGGTGGTTCTTGCCAGGGGGTTGGCATCTATCTTCACAATGAGGTGCAGAGTCATCCCTCTTAACTCTGTGTCTGAACAGAAAACAAAGCCAAATGCTGCTTTGTAAACTGGCACAAGACAAGGCACAGTCTGAAAACCAGTATTTTACACAATCCAGAGTAACTTAGTGCTGGACACAGCCTGATTTCAGCAAAGTGCTACCAGAAATTAAAAAGGCAGATATGAGCATAGTCTACTGTGGCCCAAGCAAAGCTCCCAATCCCCTCCCTTTTGGACTGCATGTTAGAGATGCTCAAATAGCAGCATCATGGGCAGCATTAACGATGACCACAATGTAGGCTGAGAGGACACAGCAAGAGAACCAGAAAGTGAGCAAGTCTGTTGATGCCATTTCCTCACACAGCTCTTGGCTGGTCCTGACATACAATCTGCTCACAAATCACAATGATCACAGCCTCTGTAATATGCTAATGTAGAAAATGTACTTACTGAATAACTTGCTTTGAAACAGCTCAGCAACTTCATTAAAGAAAATAGCATCCAGCCCAGCGTGGTGGCGCACACCTTTAATCCCAGCACTTGGGAGGCAGAGGCAGAGGATCTCTGTGAATTCTAGGCCAGCCTGGTCTACATAGCAAGATCCAACCCAGCTGGGGCTGCAGGGAGACCCTGTCTCAAAAAGACAAAAAAAAAAAAAAAGTATTAAAGGTGGAGCTGGAAAGATGGCTCAACAGTTAAGTGCACTGGCTGCTCTTGCAGAGGACCCGGGTTCAATTCCCACCACTCACATGGCAGCGAACAACCAACCAACCAACCAACCAACCAACCAACCATCCATAACTCTAGATCCAGAGGACTGTGATGCCTTCTTCTGACCTCTGCAGGCATTGTAAAACACAGGTGCACATACATGCAGGCAATACACTCACACATAAAAAAAAATAATAGATAAAATATTTTTTAAATAATCACTAAAGAAATAGCATATTATATATTCTTGAAACGAAAGATATTTTCACTTGTGACTTTTGGTCAACAGTATCATATCTAACTCTTGTACCACCTGCCAAGTGAAAAGACAACATCACAAAATACTACACACTCACTAAAAACATGAAGCTGATAGGGAATGGTCTCCAAAAAAAAAATTGGGAGGGGGGGAATATCCTCTTTGTCATGTTGCCAGACTGATTTAGGTAACTCCTGGGTTCAAGTGATCTTCTCACCTCAGTCTTCTGAGTAGCTGAGACTACAGGCATGGGTAACTATGACCAGCAATCCTCAGGATTTAAAGTGGTGTTAGTCAGATGCACTGGAGCATGTTATAGAAATATGTCTACTTCTGTTCAGAACATAAGCACAAAGAAGCTGTGGAAGAACATGTCAGAGACAGCTATGGTAACCTCACAGGAACACAGGGTGGAGGACAAGGCAAATAAATGTTTTGTAAGGGGTTTTGATACTCTACACATAATAAAACATTAACTTAAAAGAAAACCAATGAAAAGAAGTATCTTTTGGCTAGAAGAAGAAAGAATGGAACCCAGGGAAGAAGTGGAGACAGGAGCCAGTCACTTCTCTGAATCACAGTTTAGCAACAACTGGGAAGGAAATCCCACTGCACCTCACTGAGAACTCCCCAATCCTCACACTCTATGGCTGCTCAGGGGATGTATAGCTTAATTTTGTTAAATACTAATTGTTCGCAACTCCAAATTTAGAAAATCCTTTTTGGAAAAATGCACGTCTCTATAGGTCATACTATTCCCCTACTATCATGTGAAAAGCACTATTTCAAGGTAAAAAGACACTGTCAAAAGTCACACTATTGGCTTTCTTTTAATTTAACACAGTCACACCAACTGCCAAAATGAAAGAAATCTAACAATAATATGTGCTACCTTGCTAGTAAATACATCCAAATTCTCAGTATGAAGAGAATGGAAAAAAAAAAGGAAGGGGCCTAAAAGACATGGTACCCTAAATTTAATTAGACATTTAATAAGTATAGTATCCCTAGTTAACAAGGCAAATGGATCCTTTCAGCTCTGGCTGCAGTTTATTTAAAGACTTTACAATTTTACTACTTAAGAGCAAGTCCTATGGAGGTGTCATCTCACCATTTATATTTTCACAACACTTATGATATTGCTATCACACTCTTAAAATAAATGAAAAGCCCATGCCACATTTCAGACCAACATAATGCTACGGACTCTATTTTTACTTCAGAAAATAAACATTAGAATAATTCTGCACTGCTCACTTTTTCTATATAGAACATTACAAAAAAACTTTTTTTAATGTCCCAAGCATACTGCAAAAGTAGATATTTAATCACTTGGCTTTAAAATTCAGCTCTAGAAAATATNGGAAGGAAGGGAGGAGTTGGAAGGAGGGGGAAGGAAGGAGGGAAGGCAGGGGAGGGATGGGGGGAGGGATAGGAGGGGAGGGAGAGAAGGAAAGAAAAAAAAAAAAAAAAAAAAAAAAAAAGGAGGGGGAGGGGGAAGGGATGGGAGGGAGGAAGCTGAGGGAGCGGAGGGAGGGAGCAGGGAAGGGAGGGATGGGAAGGAAAGGACGGGGAGGGAGTGAAGGGAGGCAAGGAGGGAGCCTTGAAGGTGGAGTGGAAGGAGCTGGGAGGGAGGGAGCGGAGGAGGGGAGGGAGGGAGGGGAGGGAGGGAGGAAGATTCGGATGAAGGAGGGGAAGAGGAGAGAGGCCCGAGCCGGCAAGGGGATAGGAAGGGAAGGGGGAGGAGAGGGGGAGGGAAGGAAGGAAAAGAAAAGAATAAAAGAGAGGCAAAGAGAGACAGAGGTAAAGAGAAGAATGGAAGGGGGAGGGAGGGTAAGGGAGGGGAAAGGGGAAAAAAAAAAAAAAAAAAAAAAGGGAAGGAGGGGAGGGAGGGAGAAAGGGAAGGGGAGGGAGGGAGGGAGGAAGGGAGGGGAGGGAAGAATGGAGGTGGAGGGAGGAAGGGAGCGGAGGAAGGAGGGGAAGGGCAGAGGGAGCGGGAAGGAGCGCGGATGGGAGGTGAGGGTGAGGGCAGGCGAGCGTAAGGGAGGAGGAAGGGAGGAGATGAGGGAGGGGAGAGAGAGGCAGGGGAGGGAGGAGGGAGTAGCGGAGTGGGAAGGTGGGAAGAAGGGTAGGGAGTCGGAAGGAAGGGAGGGAGCGGAGAAAAGCGGTAGGGAAGGGAGGGAAGGAGGGGAGGGAGGGGAGGGAAGGAGCGGAGGGGGAGAGGAGAGGGTAGGGGAGCCAGCAAATGGAGGGGAGCGGGGGAGGGAGGCGAGGGAAGGAAAGGAGGGGAGGGATGGGAAGGGAAGGATGTGGGAGGGAGGGAGGCGAAGGAAGGAGGGGAGGGAGCGGAAGGAGGGGTGAGGGAGGTGAAGGCGAGGGAGAGAAGTGGCAGCCGGGAAGGGAAGGGAGCCGGCAGGGAGGGAAGGGAAGGGATGGCGAACGGGAAGGACGGAGGAGGAGACCGCGGAAGTGAAGCCGCGGACAGGAATGGGAGCGGACGGCGAAGGGAGGCGTGACGGGCAATGAGGGGTCACCGAAGGGAGGGGAGGTATGAGGGGGAGGGAGTGGAAAGGAGGGAGAGGGATGGAGGAAGGGAGGAGGGAGTGAAAGGAGGGGAGGGAGGGCGGAGGAGGAAGAGGCGGAAGGGAGGGAGGGGGTAGGGAGGGACGCGGCAAGGAGGGTGAGGGGAGGCGAGAGGGAAGGGAGGGAAGCGGAGGAGGAGCGCGAGCAGAGAACGAGGGGAGGGAAGGAAGGAGCGGAGGGTGGAGGCGACGGGAAAGGCAGGCGGAGCGGAGGTGAGCGGGAGAGAAGGAGGAGTAGGAGGGAAGCCGTGGAATGGAGAGGGAGGGAATGAGCAAGGGAGGGAGGAAGGAGGGAGGGACCGGAGGTGAACAGGAAGGAGGAGGAAGGGAGGGAGGGAGGGAAGGAAGGAGGGAGGGAGGGCGGGAGGACAAAGCAAGCAAAGGACAGCAGGAGCACTTAGTAAGCATGACTGTGGTTAGATGCCTGCTGTTAGATCACCATCGCTATCACCTTGAAAGGCAAAGTGTCCTTTTGTGGTCACCATAAGTAATAACGCAGAGAGAATTCAAGTCCCAGACAGCATATTACTAATCAAACATAAGCTAGTGAGTCACACTGGAGTCACCTGGGAACCACCATTAGCTTGGGCAACTGCCCAGTGAGCATCCTGTCACCCTGTGGCCAGGCCTCCCACGGTTTCAGCACACCTCCTCTGCAGGGATGCTTCCTTCCTCTGCAACCATCTTCCTCAAGGCGGCCACTGTGCTGAGGATTGGCACCGCCAGGCCAACCCGCAGGAACTGCTGGCTCTTAGAAGGAAAAACCAATGTGACGCTCAAGAATCTGGAAAACAGGAAGGGAGCCACATCCTTAAAGGACTGACATGAATAGTCACCAACACCAAGGACAAGGAAGTTAGTCTCAACTCTTAATTATGGCTTCCTGGTTAGGCCCTTGCACTTTAGGTACCCTGCCACCAGGTGGCAGTGAAGAGCCAAATCACCCAAACTGCTTTTCCAAAGGGTTGAAAATGAAAGGTGTTTGATTTAAAATCACCATACAAGACTCTAATTATCAAATAGATAACATTAAGGGGAAAAAAAAGACTGCAGTTTAAAAAATAAAACAGCCAAGCTGATTCCAGAACAAATCAACCTTGATGATTTTCCTCTCTTAATGAAATTTTCCCCTGCAAATTTGTTTCTACGTCCCACTACCCCTGCCAAGCCCCCAAGGCCCACTTCTTGGGAACACTGGTGTTTCTCCTATTATTTATCATACTGTAGTAATTATCCAAGTCACAAGCTAGTTAGTAGAGCTGTGACTTGAACCTAGGTCACTGTCGAAACTACTGTGCTCTTAAGACTCCTAGGACACAGCATACATTTTCCTATGCTGTCACTAGTGGCTATATAGCCAAGGTTAATACACAAGCCAACAATTACACTTGTGGGATAGACAGCATGGGATTTCTGAGCAAAGAGAAGTGAGGTTGCCAGGAAATGCTTTATGAAAAGTTGTGTCTTCAATTGTATGCTAACACAGATGTTGAGATGGGACTTCTGGAGGAGAGAGCAGAGTGAAAAAAAAAAAAACCTCCATCTCCATGTCTACACTGCCCCCCACTCACAAGATCACTAACCTTCCATGACATCAGCCTGGCCAGATACATTAATGACCAATGTGGGCTTTCTGGAAGATGAGCTGTACAGTGCTCTTACCTACCTCAACACTAATTTTCTTCTCATATGCACCAAACAAACCTGTTCCCCTTTCATTGATCCTTCAAAACCTTGATTCCCTGTAGTCAAGTGTGGTCAAGCTCATGCCTACAATCCTGGCACTTGGGAGGCTGAGGTGGGAGTATTCTAGCCTGGGATACAGAATGAGGCTGTCTCAAAAAAAAAGACCCTGTCTCAAAAAGACCAAAAAAAAAAAAAGATGATAGATGATAGATAGATAGATAGATGATAGATATATGATAGATAGATGATAGATAATAAAATGAAAAGAAAGAAATTAAGAAAAAAACAATTTTCCCACAACTTCATAAAAAAAAAAAAGGATTCTGATAAATGTCAGGGAAGAGCCAGTACCAACAGATGCTCTGGTCTGCCCCTGATTCAGCTGGAGCCTGTGCCACGACAGGCCACAGTGTGGACCCAAGGATCCTGTCCATGTTCCTTCCTCAGCTAAAGAATGGACATGGGCCCTTTCTCTTTAATTGTCCATTCAATAACTCAACGTCACCTGGCTGTAAGGCTGGTTTCCAGAGAAATGCTGGGTGTAAAACAAAACAAAAAAAATAGCAGATGTGGGGCTGGAGAGATAGCCTAGCGGTTAAGAGCACCGACTGCTCTTGCAGAGGACCAGGGTTCGATCCCCAGCACCCACATGGCAGCTAAGAACCGTCTGTAACTCCAGTTCCAGGAGAACTCCAGTTCCAGGGGAATCCAAGACCCTCTTCTGACCTCCGAGGCACTGCACGACACAGGTGCACAAACCTACATGCAGACAGTACACTCATACACATACAAAAATAAATAAAATTTAAAAAAAAACTTAAAAATAGCAGATGTAGAGGAAGGCTCCTGGGAAAGAGGAAGGAGGGAGTGGAGTATGGCAGGCTCGCCCCACACTCTGGACACTCACGTACCTCGTCTGCCGCAAGGGGATGGGAAGGGATACACACAGGAAAGGATCAAAGGTGTTGCTTTGTTTCAGGCAGTGGGGACAAGTCAAGGAAGATCTGTGAGGAAAAATAACAGAGATGAAAGTACAATTACACTTAAACTGCTTGACAGTCCCTGGAAGATCCAAACACAGAATTACTGTTGCATTTCCTTTCCAGCAATTCCACTCAGAAGAATTAAAAATAGGTGCTCAGCAAAAACTTGTGCACAAACATTACCAGCAGCCTGTTCACAAGAGCCAAAAGAGAGAAAGACTGTCCTGAGACAAGGATAAGCGGGTAAACAAAGTGTAGCATATATCCACACTGTGGACTACAACTCGACCATAAAAAAATAAGTTTTGCTATCTTGAGAATATGATGTCAAATACTAAGAAAGACCCAGACACAAAAGGCTACCTCTTATATCGCTCTGTTTTTGTGAACTAACTAGAATGGAAAGCCAAAGAGATAGAACACAAATTGGTGGTTTCCATGGGTCGGCAAAAGGAAAGCAAAGTGTGGCTGCTCACTGAGCACTAGATCTTCTTTCTGGTCCTCAGTAAGCAGTGTGACAAAAAATGCTCAGGGAGCCCAAGTTGGTGGTTCTCCAGCACTGTGAGCACATATGCCACTGAATTATACATAACTTTTCTTTTTTTTTTTTTTTGGCTTTTTTGAGACAGAGTCTCCCTGAGCCCCAACTGTCCATGGAACTCACTCTGTATGAACTAGGCTGCCTTGAACTCACAAAAGATCGGCTGCTTCGTGCCTCCCAAGTGCTAGGATTACAAGGCAGGCACGCACCATGCCCGGCTATATATCACATTTTTTAAATGGACAGTTGAGTTTGGTGGTGGCACAAGCCTGTAGTCCTAGCTACTCTGGATGCTGAGGCAGAAGGAATTCCTGAGCTCACAAGTTTGAGGCTATCCTGGACACAGCAAGACTTTGTCTCAAAAATTAAAATAAGTGGTGGTGGACGGCCTTTAACCCCAGCATCATGGGAAGCAGAGGCAGGGTGATCTTTGTTAGTTCAAGGCAGCCTGGTCTACAGATGTTGAGTTTCCAGGACAGCTGGGCTACAGGAACCCTTGTCCCCCAAAAGACCATATTATATATATATAAATATAATAATATATTATATATATATATATATATAATTTTTTTCAGGTAAAATGGTTTATTTTATGCTACATGACAGGCCATTCACTTTTAAGGGATAGAAGCAGAGTTTAGTCTGGTGTCTCAGCACACCAAGGGTGGGAAGAAACACAAGCACACCAATTTACAAGCCCAAAGAGTCTCAGGACCTCCTTTGCTCTGGTTCTTAGAATCCCTGTGCCACAAAATCATATAAGTAGCTTTTGAAAGACTCAGGTGTATAGTTTTCCCCAAAAAAAGATTCTACTTCAAAGGAGATGAGAAGTTCTGATACCATAAGTTTAAGAGCTTCCCAGGAGCTAGACATGGTGATATACACCTGTAATCCCAGAACTCAAGAGAGGCCGAGTAGAAGGGTGGAAAGTTCCAGACCAGCCTAGGCTATGTAGCAAGACACTGTCTCAAAAAAAGCAAAACAAAACATGGGGTTGGAGATGGCTCAGTGGTTAAGAGCACTGGCTGCTCTTGCAGAGGACAGGATTTCAGTTCCCAGCACCTACATGGCAAATAACAACCATCCAACACCCTCTTCTAGCCTCCAAGGGCAATGCACAAATTACATACATGCAGGCAAAACACTCATACATGTAAAATTAAAAATAAATAAAATTTTAAAACACCAAAATAATAATAATAATAAATAACAATAATAAAACATAGACAAGCAAGGTGAACCTAGGGTTCCTCTGAAGCACCTGCTCATTGCTTGTGGCTTTCGGGAATTCAGGTTATCTGAATGGATAGATGTTACCAGGTCAGAAGTGATTTTAGACACAACCCTAGTGGTCTTTTGCTTGTTTGCTGTGTTATTGGTGCTGCTGGTGGTGATGGAACCTGGGACTTGGGGTTCCTAGGCACACTACCACTGAACCATAACCCAGCCCAGTGTTTTGTGTTGACTCTAATGGTGGCTCCAGCTCACCACCTGGTAAACTGCCCCTAGGAGGACCAAGGAAGTGTTCCAGTAAAAGCAGTGTGTCCCACAGCAAGAGCTGGCCACTTCCAGCGTGGTGTTTGTGGCCCCGTCTGTTATCCGGCTTCTCTTGAAAACTCCCATCTTGACTCCCCATGTACCAGGTTTGCACTAGATCTATAGGATGTGTTTTTGCCATTGGGAAATTTCTTAATCCCTGCTTCTCATTTATGCAAATGAATGGGAGGGAATTTGGTGTTGACCTCTTCATTTTTTTTAGCCTAATTTAAAACTAAACCAGCAGCAGTTTTCTCTTATAAAGTTATATGGTATCAGACTGGTTCATGGATTTGACCTTCATATTAAAGCCCTGAACTTATGACAGATGCAAAAGATGTATAATGTGGAAAAAAATAAAGAATGGGCTAATTTTAATATGTATTTATGTATGTACCTATCTATCTTGTGGTGATAGCAATTGAACCTAGAGCCTTGCACATGCTCAGCCTGTGTTCTATCACTTAGCTGCATTCTAGTCCTAATTATGCATTTTTTAAATGCTGTTTTAAGTTAAACTACAGAAAGGATGGAAAGCACACCTGGTTCTCAGAAGTTGAGAGAGGACAACAAACTAAATGTGACCAGTAAGCCCCCAAAAGGGTAGGGATGCCCTGGGTTTAACCCTCAGTACCTCAAAAGAAAACAGAGCTTAAGAGGCAACAAGTCTCACTATTCAATGACATCAGTTTGGAGCTGTCCCCACCCCACCACTGCAGAAAACCACCTCTCCAACTCAACGCCCTCCCCTCCTTGGGCTCCCTAACGACACTTTCTCTGTTCTATAGGCTCTCTAGCTCAGAGTGGTTATTTCTAGCTGTCCGTAGCCCATTTTCAGCAAACACTTCGCCTCTTATGTTCCTACGGGAGATAAATCTACTAGAAGGGTACTAGTAATCTTTGCATTCGCTAGGCTCAAATGGCTCTTCCTCAGGAGCGCCCCCTTCCCAACTCACCCCACAAAGTCAGGAACCTATAGCATGTACTTCAAGCACCTTCAATGTTCCCCCAAAGCACTCACCAATAATGCTTACATGAAAGACCCAGAGTTTGATTCACTCAGACCCTCCACCTCCCACCTTTAAACCCTCTACATCTAAAACCCATTCCCAAGCTGCCATGTCCCTCCATTTCCAGAGTTCTGCTCACCACTTCCCCTAGTGGGACAACTATTGCTTCCTCTCCTGCCTCCTTCTAATATTATAACCAGTGTCCTGTCTCAGATTATGAACTTGGCTACACCCTACTTTAACCTTTGCAGCAGCTTCCTGTGCCCTTGACACTGAAACCCATCCTTATACAGAAACTCTTCCATATGAGTCCCTGCCCACAACCCAAAAAGCCCTCCCCCTATGTTATAGGTTTCCTGCTCCAGTGGAAAGTTTCATGCTTCCAAAACATCTCAGACATTACCTGGATGTCCTGAACACCAGGGAACTCTCAAAGACAGTCATCCTACCCTGCCCACTTCATTGATGACTGCCAAATATATGATAAATCCTAAATCTGGGGCAGTGTGAAGTGATCTCCTCCTGATTAAACAGAATGAATACAAGTCCCAAGAAAGTAAGCATGTACATGGCTGGAAGGTGGGGAATTCTAGAAGACTGAATGTCACCTCGCTTGAAGAGAAGTAATTAAGACGAGAAAGCCACCAGGAAATCTTGAAAACACACAGCAGAGCAAGCAAGCAACTGTCGTCCAGACAAAATGGAGACAGCGAGACAGCGAGGCTCATAAAGGACTCAATGCTACACCCAGAAGGGAGAAAACTGGAGTCCATTATAGAGAAGAAGGCAGCCTGGCTCGTGCAACCAAAAAGCACAGAAAACCACAATGAGCCAAAATGAGATGGAAAGGCAACAGAAGAAAGCAAAGACAGGCTCAAGCTTCAGAGGACAGAGGACAGAGGACAGAGCTGCTTCTGCCACTTACTGTGGTCCCACCCAGACTGTCACACTGGCTTCCAAGACTCTAGTAAGAATGCAAATTCACAGGGCTGGGGAGACAGTTCAGTCTGTAAAGTGCTTGTTGTATAAACATAAGGACCTGAGTTTGATCCCAGGACCACACAAAAAAGCCAGGTCTGGTGGCTTGTCACCCCAGTGCTGGGAAGATGAAGACAGGTGAGTACCTGGGACTCACAGGCCAGCCGGCCTAGCCTAACTGGAAAGCCCCAGGCCAATGAAAAACCCTGTGTCAAAACAAACAAATAAAAACAAGGTGGACAAGAATGGCAACAGCTGATTGCTTTTTAGAACCATCTTCTTGGAATAATTTTCCTATCATTTCACCCTAAAGTAGTGTCTTGAAGGTGAAATGATTTACATGAAGACAAAAAGTGATGGTTTTTCTTTCTTGATCCATTCTGCTAGTTTGTGTCTTTGACAGGGGAATTGAGATATTGACATTTAATGTTATTACTAAAAAGCGTGTACTGAATACTCTCAAAAAAAAAAAACCAAGGTGGACGGCTCCTGAGGAACAACACCAAAGTTGGCTTCTGCACATGTATCCACATATACCCAGACATACATGCATACATACATACATAACATTAACTAAATATATTTAAGTATATGTAACTCTAAGCATATTTATATTACATAAATGGAATTAAGGATGTTACTTAGAGGTAGAACACTTGACTATCATGCATGAAACCTTAGGTTCGATCCTCAAAACCTCAAAACATACTAATAATAAATTATATAAATGTAACACAGATCCTACATATTATTTAACAAATTGTATTACACCAAAAAATCAAAAAAATATCAAAAAAATTGTATTAAAAATATTTACATATTATTTCCTATATATTTCATTTAAATATAAACATAAATATTTTATATACTGCTATAGAAAGTATATTTTAATAATATAAAAATAAATACAAATGGAATCTAACAAAGGGGAGAGTAGAATGCCAATTATCAGAGGCCAGGGAAAGGGGATGGCAGGTGGTGTTGATTAGTGGGCACTAACTGGGACAGGAACAAGAAGTTCTGTGTTCAGCTGTACAGTGGAGTGACTACAGATAACAATAATGTATTATGCAGTTGAAAATCTGCAAGAGCAAGGCATGGTGGTGCACACCTTTAATTCCAGCACTCAAGAGGGGAGGCAGGTAGATCTAGCTAGCCTGGTCTATACAGTTCCAGGCCAGCTAGAACTGCATAGGCAGAGTCCATCCCAAAGAAAAAGAAAACAAAGCCAACAATGGTGGTGTACACCTTCCACCCTAGCACTCAGGACGGAGAGGCAGGTGGATCTCTGTGATATGGAAGCCATCCTGGTCTACATAGCAAATTCCAGGACAGCTAGAGGTCTCAAAAATTTTTTTTTCAAGCTAAAATCCTTTTTAAGAAAGGATTTTACATATTTATCATCAAGTAATGATAAATGTTTGAGGAGACATATTTGTTAATATCATTTAAATATTAAACTTTAGGGACTGAAGAGATGGCTCAGTGGTTAAGAGCACTAACTGCTCTTGCAGAAGACTCACATGGTGGCTAACAACTGTCCATAACTCCAGTTCCAGGGGATCCAACACCTCTTCTCACCTCTGCAGGCATTGTACAACATGGGACATGGGTGTACTAACTCACAATACACCCATATACATAAAAACAAATAAATAAATAAATAAATAAGATATATTAAATTTTATATACATATATCAAAATATCACAGCATTAATATGTTCAAATTTGGTTTTGTTGCTGCTAAACAATAATGTTTAAATATCGATATTTGAAATACACAGATAAGCATCTGACCTAAGAAAGCTTTTCTGTACCCAATGGTTCTCTTAAATTCCATTCTCCATGCTCAATCTACCTTTAAGCTTGTATCCACACTTATTGAGGATGTTCCCATAGGTTGGATCCTATTTAGCCACTAAGTCCATCAAAAGACACACCTGGTCCAGGCAGCCTGGGGCTTTGGGTCTCCTCTTTGAAATCTCACTGCTGTAAGGACTTTTACTAAACATAATGATTCTTGGAAACATTCTGCCTTGTGTCTCTGTACTTTCATACAGAAGAAACACCCAAAGAAAGCGTATGCTTCCTGAAGTCAAAGGCTACAGAACAATCAATGTCCTCCAAGCTGCTTTCAGCTCACAATGTCTTGCTCAGCTGGGCTCTGGCCACACCAAGCAAACAGGAAGTCTCCCTAGCATCAGTGTGACCACAGGCTGATGAGATCCCAGCCTCCATATTCCAGCTCTGCAGGGCTGCCCTCAACTCTCTCCTTCCTCAGTCCTTCAAGGGACAGCAGAAAGCCCAAGAAGCCACAAAGAAGTGTTCAAGTTAGAGACAACAGGAGTGAGTGACTGCTTTGTGATAGGAGAGGGAAGGGGGCCTGAGGGTTTTGCTGTTTTGTTACAGGGTCAGTAACAGTGAGAGGAGAGTGCTGGGCTTGCTGAGTACTCGTGTACTATAGCCGAAGCATGTGACTCCATCTTACCTGTACTGTGCTTGAAAGTGGCTCTGCACAAAGCTCTGGCCCAGGGAAAGTGGAGCTGTAGATGACAGGAGGTTCTCCTTATTGGCTTCTGGGGGCAGCTGCAAAGAAACAAGAAAGGGAGCAGATGATATCCTGTCCGCATTACCTCTAGTCACACAGCTGCTTCCAGACCTCAGAACCCATCACCTCCCCCAACACCCATAATCAGCCTTTCCTGAGTCTTGTGAAGCCTTTATCATTACTGAATGCTCTTTCAATCCTCTAGTTTCCAGGCGGGGGTGGGGGTGAGGGGGCTGCTGAAAACAAAACTGAAGGATAATCATAGCAAAGCCTGAACATACTCCAAGCCCCAACACTTCCCTGGGGTGCTAGTCCTCACACACATTCTTCTGGGACTTCAGTGACAAGATGCCTTTGTACATGTCACTTAGATGAACAGGCCACATCAAATCTCTCCACATCCATCCTGTCCATATTTCCCAGTGAACCAGTTTTCATGTTATTATATACCAGCTCTCACAGACAAAGCGGGCTCTAAATTATACACTGTGATGCATACGCTTCCTTCACTTTGCATCTCTGGGTTCTTCTGGGTACTCCTTCACATTCTCTTATGGCTGTTGCATCAAGTTACTAAAAACAGGTGACTTATGGTGGTTTGAATGAGAACTGACCCCCATTAGGTTCAAATATTTTAACACTTGGTCTTCAGTTGGTGGCACTGCCAAGGAGGCCATTGAATCTTCTAGAGGTAGATCCTTGGTGGAGGAAGTGTGTCACTGTGGGCAAGCTTTGAGAGTTCACAGTCTTGCCCCACTTCCAATTTGCTTTTGGCTTCTGCTACCATTCCTGCTGCTTGCTGCCATGCCTCCCTGCCACAATGGATTCTCATTCCTCTGGAACCATAAGCCAAAAGAAACTCTTCTCTAAGTTGCCTTGGCCATGGTGTTTTATCAGAGTAACAGAAAAGTAATACATGGCTTCAAGCTGGCCTGTAATCCTACAACTTAGGAGACAGAGGCAGGAGGATCAAGAGTCCAATGTTGGGGGGGGGGGTGAGCACACACCCTTAATCTCAGCACTCCAGAGGAATGGCACTATCCACTAACGGTGTGGGTCTTTCCACCTCAATCAACCTAACCAAGATAATCCCTCACAGGCATGCCTAGAGGCTAACCTAACCAAAATAATTCCTTATAGTTGTGCCTACAGACTAGCTTCCTAAGGGATTCCAGATACTGTCAAGTTGATGATCAAATCTAACCATCATAATACAAGATCTATTTTAAGTAATAAATAATAAAAATAAAACCAAATAAGTAGCTTTTAAAAAAAAGAAATGTATTCTCTCATCATTCTTATGATTTGACATCCAAAGTCGGCATCAATAGTCTGCAAGCAAGTGCTGACAGGTCGTCACCCCCTCCAGAGGCTTTAGCTTTGGTGCCCTCCAGAGGCTTTAGCTTTGGTGGCTCCTGGAATTGCTTGGTACATGCCTGGTGCCCAAGAAAGCCAGAAAAAGGTGTCAGGTCCCCTGGAACTGAAGTTACAGACAGGTATGAGATGCCATGTGGATGCTGGGAACTGAACGAGAGTCCTCTAGAAGAACAGCAAGTGCTCTTAAACTATAAGCCATTTCTCCAACCCCCTAACTCAAAATTCTTAATTTAATCACATCTGCAGAGACTCAATTGAATAATATAACATCAGATCCAAATCCCTGTATCCCGTAGGTTTCTTTCTGGGTCATTTTCTATCTCTCCTACCTTAGGGCCCTAGCCTATCCCAATGTGACCAATCTCCTCTAGATGGCTAAACACTTCTAATATGAACCACTCCAGCTTTCTAGTCTCCTTAAGTTTATTCTTTACTCCCTGCCCATCCATACCACATAAGAGACATACTTACTTATTAAGGCCCTCCTGAAATCACTCTGGAAGAGGCTTCCCCTGAAGCCATTTCAATGAAAGCCACTCATAATATAAAACTACTTGGTAAAATACATGAGGCTGGACATAAGACAGGCTGAGAACACTGCTTCTTGCTGTTTTTCATCACCACTCCCCTCAGAATCATTTCAGACATGTTTTCCTAATCACTCCCAGCACAAGGCTGTGACCTAACACTGCATGTGTCTGTGTACTATGTGAGCATCTGTCCCCTGGTACTGATTTTAGGCACTTTGGGGTCTTGGACACGTCCTCTTTGTTTCCTCTCACCCTGGACTAAGCCTTTCCTCTCCCAAGTTGTTTCTGCCAGGAATTCTCTCACAGTGATGACACAAGTAACCATACATTCAGCTTTTCTAATCCAGTTAAGTAAGTTACTTGCTTGTTCCTTGGTTTTTTATCTTCGTCTCTTTCTTGTTGCTATAATGTAATACCCCAACTTCTTTGTTTGTTTTTTGTTTTGTTTTGTTTTGTTTTTGAGGTAGGGTCTCAGCTACCTCAGGCTGCCCTCAAACTCACTATGTACATCAGGTTGGCCTTTGATCTCCTGATTTCCACAAGCTTCCAGCCACAGGCTAAAAGCAACGAGCCAGATAACTGACCATGGGCTGCAACTTAAACATTTCCTTCTTTTAAGTTCATTTTTCTCATGCATTTGGCATGGCAACAGAAATCTGACACACGCCGTCCCCACTGAGAATGAAAGATCACTCAGAAGATATGACAAGCAGGTGAAAAGATGGGAGGATGTGAGGTAAATGCTGATGGAGTACAGAAAGCAGAGGACAGACCCAGGCAAGAGGAACACATGAGAAGTGTGGAGTAAAGTGCACTGATTAGGACAACGTGCATCAAAGGACATCAAAAGTGGCTAGAGAGCTGGCTCCACAGCTAAGAGCACCAGCTGCCCTTGCAGAGGACTGGGGTTCAGTTCCCAGCACTCACACAACAGCTAATAATCATCCTTAACTCCAGCTCCAGAGGATCCAATTCCATCTTCTGGCCTCCACAGGCACTGCACATACTTGGTGCACTTACATGCAGATGAAACACTCATACACACAAAATAAAAATTTTTTAAAGACCACAAAAAATGGAGATCTCCTGAGCCCAGCGGAAGGAAGAGGGGGAGACAGGTAGGAACTGGGTGCCTCGGCGAGCTGATTGTTGATCCTTTGGTTCTGCTGTCTTTGGTTTGATTGGCCTTTGTGGCTGTGAGGTTGGAGTTATCCCCCCAGCTGGGATTAAAGGTGTGGTCTGTGGCTTGATTGGATCTTGTGGCTGTGGGGGTGGAGTTATCCTCCCAGCCGGTATTAAAGGCAGGCTTGTGTGACTCTTGAGATTTGAGATCTCCTGAGCCCAGCAGAAGGTGCCGGCACAACCCCCCCCTCCCCCCCCTCCGGCCAACTGAGATTACGAAGAAGCATCTGAAGGAGGCAAGCAAAGCAAGCCTTCAACACAGTGAAGAGGCATTTAGGACTCCCCAGCTGGGATTAAAGGTGTGGTCTTTGGCTTGATTAGATCTAGTGGCTGTGGGGGCGGAGTTATCCTCCCAGCCGGTATTAAAGGCACGCTTGTGTGACTCTTGAGATTTGAGATCTCTT
>VZQC01000887.1:2308763-2359502 GCA_009823505.1 Rhizomys pruinosus | reverse complement strand
AGAGACTGGGGTGAATTGTGAGACTACAACAATATGGACTGGACTCTTAATTGATCAACATGCTTGTGCATACAAGCTTCTCCAATTGGACTATGGGAACCTTGGGTTGTTCAAAATATGAACATAGATACTTGAAAACCCACCTTTACAAGTGGGGCTCCCCCTCTTTTTGTATAAAAGAAGGGAGGAGATGCTGGGAGCCAAAGCTATCAGACATACATGCTCGCAGAAAATTACTAACTTGCTTATCTCATGAGTTTACCAGAGCAACTTACTTATCTCAGAAGTTTAGGAGGCAACTTACTTATCTCAGGAGTTTAGGAGCCAGCTTACTTACCTCAGGAATTTATGAGTACAGCTTGCTTATCTCAGAAATTTACGAGTACCAGCCTAGATCCCAGTGCTGACGATCCAGCTTCCAGTGCCGGTTTAAATTTTAAAAATATTAAAAATCACAACTGGAGACGTTGATGACGGGAGTATTGCAATCCCATGGAGTGGGATAAGCACTTATTTGCTGTAGAGTAAGCCTACGACAGGAATAGCTTGAGCTGCAAAATAGGAGATACATGTCTGGGACACTCCTTATCCTAAACATCCACACTTGGGATGCAGCCAGACTGCAAGAGTGGCCTTTCATAGCCTGCCCAGACACTCTGTGAGGCATGCCAGATAATTGGCCCCTACCTCCTCCCAAGAACCGGTTTTGCGGAAAGCAACTCGAGTAGCCTAAGACACAGGGCTCTACCAGTAAAGACCCGACCATGGAGGCACATCACATAGACTAAGACAGACTCTCCTTTTGTAAAGTAAATAAAATAGGGGGACATGTTGGAGACCGAGACACAGTCCTGCCTGGACAAGCCCAGACAAGCCCTGCTCGCCCAGCACGGATCGTGGACTATGCTAATGTTTGATGAAGATAAGACACAGGATGTTTTAGCCCACAGGACATTCCAAGCTTATCTTAAACACGTTTTGCAAATCCTGCCAGATCACCCTTGCCCTAAATATCCCCACAGCCCCCCCTCCTTACTTCCTGCCTTTCTGCAAAGTATAAATGTAACTGCTTTTGTTCTAATAAGAGAGACCTTGACAACTCTGCTTGGTCTCCCTCTTTTCTCCCGCCCATTATATTTCTGGTCTGGGGTCTCCCCTCGAAACCCACTAGTAACTGAGTCCCGCAGGATATGGGACAACCAAGCCCATCCAAATTGTCTCCCTCTAGACTGCATACTACTGGTTCAGAAACCTAATTTCTCTTAAGTCAAATTATCTTCTTATGGGCAAGAGAAATAAAACACTTGCATAATACAGAGAAACGTAAAGAACATCTTTCAGTAGCCATAGGTGTCTATTTAATCTAAATATGTAACTGGGAGTCCAGCGCAAGCTAAGAATGGACTGAAAATTAACAACAGTTCTGTATCTCTATTATACAGGAATCTTTAATAAACCTGCTTAAGCATTTTATTATTTTTTTTATTCTGGAAATATTCAGCCATTTTAATTTAATAAAGGTATGTTTTCTTTTTACTAAACTTTAACCTTTTGTTTCCTTTATACCATGAGATTTAATATTCATAAACAGATTTACTCTTAGTTATGAAGATTTACTAAGTAACTAATATTTATTCCCCTGTATATAGATGGAAATTTATCTTAAATATGCTATTATAATGTATAAACTTTGAGATGTCCTTGCAACACTTGGATCAGGTTCTAAATGACCAATTCTCTCCAAATGTTCAGAGATGTTTTACATAGGCTTGGCAAAGGTGTGGACCTTGACAAACCTGCCAGTTCACTCCAAAGAGGTCCTGCCTAGAAGTCAATTATCTTACATATAAAACATATATAAATGCAGAAATAAATTGCACCCTGTAACAAAAGTAATCATTCCTTAAAATTAACTAATATTCTTAAGGAACAGGAAGCATATTTTAACAGTTTTAGCTTCTATGACAATTTACTTATAAGTCAACCTGATATCAAGTAAATTATTATTAATCTTAATAATTGCTCCCTTAGTATTAAGCATGAGTCTATACATTCAAACAGTCCCATTAAATAAATACTGTAGTTAGATACAATGTCATGACAAACTACTTTCAAAACAAAACCTTGAAATGTCAATTACATTTCCTTTTTTTATATTTTCATATAATAAATATCCCTAACTGTGTTTCAAACACAACAAGTAACAGAAAATAGAATTATACATCCCATTCACACTCAAAGCTAACCATAACCAAAAGTTACAGTACCATCAAAACAAGCAAACCATTAAAAGTTTTACTTACAGACAATTCCTTTAAAGGACAGAGTAAAGAATAGGGTGAGAAGAAGTATTTAGTCTTAATAAGACAATAAGACCCTTTAAGATTAACAACACCAGGAACACAAAGTGCAGTATAAATAGTTTCATGAGTTTGATTCACCCACAGTTGTCTGCAGTCAACTCCCTCCCACAGTAGCATACAGGAACCTAGAAAGTTATGAGAGATTAAAACATGAGCACAAGGCATAGAGGGTTATAAGGGATAGATTGCCAGGCCAGCAGGGCACAGGCCCAGGGAGGTGCCTTTGCTTCCTAAGAGGAGGAAGGGAGGAGGAAATCATATTATTACCCCAATGCCCAAGACAACACAGCAGACACAAAAAGCCCAGTATCAGTCCGAGGCTACCCTCCCCCACCCCTTGGAGGAAAGAGACCAGACTGGCCCAGGCCATCCTGGGAATCAGCTTCTGTAATGCAACCCAGAAAAAGTGCCAGATCCCAAATGGGTCTCCAACCAGAGAAACAGAAGCCCAGCCACCATGTAGGCAACACAGGAGCTCAGGAATTCCCCAAGCTCCAAAGACCTCCACCCAAGCCAGACCAAGATTCCTGGCTTTAATTGCTGGTGAGAATTTTTACTAATAGCTAACAAAAGGCAGTTTATTTATTTCTGGTCCTTTGAGACAGGGTCTCCCTGTGGCAGCTGGCCTGGAACTAGCCATGCAGACCAGGCTGGCCTTGAACTCACAGAGGTCCACCTACCTTTGCCTCCTGAGTGCTGGGACCAAAAGCATGTACTACCATCCCTCACTCAAAAGGCAGTTTAAAGCAGCCTTAAGCATGAGGGTTAAGATAAAATAGTTACTCTAGGGCAAGATATACAAGATAGTGGGGTCTCCCAAGAAGAGATAGCCCAACCTCCAGCCAAATAGAGTAGGGCTGCAGGAAACAGGACTTAGAACAAACCCAGAAAGATGAGATAACAGTTCATCCCCAGCTCAGAAGGTGAGTTAACATATCAAATCAAAGCTATATCCATCTGGAGTTCAGCTCTCTCAAACTTGTTCTCAGGTTCCCAGAGGTCACAAAGCAACACAAATCAGACTAAGCATTCAAAGCCAAATAGTTCCAAAGCAAACAAACAAAAGAGAAACCTCAAAACAACCATCTTGAAAGCAAACATAAACCAAAAGGCATCTTAACAATAAGATCCTTAAACAACCAACCCAGATACTGTTTTCCATAAACAATTAGCACTTCAAAGCTGTGAAATATTTAATAGACTCAAAGATAACAAATCCAAAGATCTCTAAGGTACCCAAATTTATAAGGCCTCTAAATATCCATATTTAAAGTTTGCACATGTGCATTTTAATCTGGCATGCCAAACCAAAGCTAATAATTCTGTGCACCATAAAGAATGAAAAAAAACCTTTAGTGGCCACTTTGTTTTGATGGAAACAATGTGAGACAATTATACATGACAGAATTACATGAGATCAATACATGAGAAAACTTAGATACATGACAGACATAGTTACATGAATCTCAGGCACATGGAAAAACAATTACCATAAACACATGGTGTAATTACCTTTTCAATCTGGACAAAGGGGGAGGTCTCTTTCTCCATAAACTCATAGCAAAGGGGAAGTTTCTTCCTCTTCTTGATAATTATGAGGCTGGGTTCTAGAGTTCAAGTATTCTTCCCCAGCATGACCTGGTATCAACCCACAGAAAGTTCTCAAATTAGAGGGTTTCATCTTAGTACCATAATCTCCAGCATAGTCTAATTTAAAGTTGTCCATGGCTTTGGAGAGCCATGGGACCTTTAACTCTCCTTCTCACATTCACACACAATCATTCAGAGTTTTAGACATTTCCACTACATTCCTGTTCTACCTAAAATGGGGGCAGCACCTTGGGATCAGATAGAAGTTTAATGCCAGTCCCCTTTCCTGAATCCTATTTTACCTAAATGGGGCCAGGGCTTTGGAATCACCTCGAAGTTTCAACTGTGGTCCCCTTTCCTTCCTGACTGGAGGCCAGTGCTATCTTGGGGTCACATCAAGACTTTGTATGCAACCTCCTGTGGGGGATCAGCCCGCACCTGCATCTGTTTGTCTATCCTAGAAGGGCCCTTTCCATACCTGTTCTGTCTAGAATGGGACCAGAGCCTTGGAATCACATTGGAGTTCAGCCGTGGCCTGGTTTCCTGCCTGTCTAACACGGGGAGCCCTTACCTTACCTATTCTGGGTTTCTGTCTCACTTCACCTGATGAGCACTCCAGTCTAGGGCTCTGCAGCCCTATCTAGTCTTCTGGAAGGAGACCCCAGAAAGGAAATTCTTCAGAAGTTCACACTTCTCTATTCTAGGGACCAGGGCAGCTGCAGAGTCCAGGATCAGCAGCATCTCTTATCAGTGATGCATACTGCAGCTTGATCTCACTGGGAGCCTCCAGAAATGTTGCAGGAAAATCATTAGATAAAAGCCAGTCAGGTGAGGAGAGGGAGTTTATCCATGCTAGTGGCTAGTGTAGGTAGAGACAGGCCTCCTGTGGCTGTATTGTCTTAAATTGCCTGCCTGTCGTTCACACCTCACCCTGCCCTCTAGGTGAGAAAGGCTAGTGACACACCTTGTGAGACAAGCTTATGATACAGAGATTGTGATATTTACAGACCTTGATGCAGAGGTCTGGGATTGGCTGTGAGAATGATATCATTCTATCTACAGAAAGGATGGGCTGTATACAATAAATCGAATCTTCGTTACCACCTGACAAGATTCCCGGATTCATTATTTCCATGTGTGTAAGTTTAAGCCCATCAGGCTTGTGTTTGAGTGTTGAGTGCTAGTGGAAATTTGGTTGGAAAGAACTCTTTCTGTTGGACCAACCTGGGGAGAGAGTACCGAGTTGCCAGTGGAGTTTTGACTGCAAAAGGCTGCAGAAGGTCACCAGTTTGAGGTTTCTGTCTCACGGTGTTGTCAGTCCCCAGCAGGTGAAATTAATGCAGCCATAACAGGGTGGCAGCCAACCTACCAAGGCCAAGGGTCTGTGCCAGCTTTTAGCCATCCAGACTGGGCTGAGGAGCAAGCATTCCCGCAGCCAGCTGTTCTGTGCTTCACCTAGCTCCCACAGGAAGCTGCAGGCAGCTCCTCCCCTTCCCCTTAGCAGGACCTGCCTGCATTTATCATAGAAGGAGAGTGCTAACTACAGGTTAGCTCACCAGCATGGGCTCAGCTCCAGTGATCATCCCACAATGGAGACAGCAACCTGACTGAGTCTCCCAGACCCTTTATACTCTTGAGACAAATGTAAGTAAAAGCATGTAACACATACAAGTGGTTAAACAGGTACCAGGCAAGCACAAAGGCCACCAGAATGTGGCATCCTGTTCTACAGATACCAAATGTGACATCCTGGCCTGGTTTACATATAAATAACACCTCAGGCCACAGGAATGTGACTTTCTGAAGAAACAAAGCCTGCTGTTTGGTGTAATCACCAGAGGCAGAGAGGAAAACTCCAGGCAGTCTTTATTATCCTAACTCAACAAGCTGTGTTAGTAACCAGGTCTCTTTCACCATTTCCACTACATAATGTTACACAAGATCAGACTAACTATGAAAATGAAAACAGATCTGGCTCTTCCTAGTGGTTTCGTGAGGCCAGGTAGGGTGTGTGTCTCTGTTTATCAGAGAGTCGTCCTGAGATTCCCACTCTCTCCTGCCCTGTGCATACTAGAGAGACTCTGAAGCAGACATGATACTTCTAGTTTTTGGTCCTTTCTTGACTCTTCAACTGTATTTTTTTTTCTGTCTTAATTTTACATTGTCTTTTTCCAAAAATGACTATTTTGTGTAATCTGTAGCATCACTCTATAGACATATAATCAATATTGTTCAAGAACAAGGAATGAAATTAGCAATATATATTAGTTACTTTTCATTATCGTGACAAAATGTCTGACAGAACCAGGACGGAGGGTTGATCTGCTCCCAGTTTCAGAGGACTGTGGCCCCTGGTTGTTCCACCCCATGTACTTGAGCAAAAGGCCATGGTGGTCAAAGTACATGGTGGAGGATGCTCTTCCCTTCTTTATAGACAGGACACAGAAAAAATGGGAATACAAGAGGCCAGGTTAAGACATACACCCAAAGACCCAACTCCAGTCACCTACTTCCTCTGAGCTCTGCCTTTCACCTTTCATCACCTCCTACCTTCTCCTCATTTTAGTAACTCACCAAAGGATTAATCCAGTCATCACATCAGAGCCCCCATGACTTAACAGTCTCTGAAAACACCACAGATAACCCCCAAGACGTGTGCTTTGGTAATTTCCTAGGTGCATCTTAATTCAATTATGCAGACAGTCAAAATGAACCATCGTGTAATGTGTTATATGAATTCCATGCCTTCCCAGAAGGCTTTATGGAGAGATGCAAATATTGTTTTTAGTCATAGTAACAGTGGGGAAAGTACTTTTATAATGTTTATGAGAGCATTAAGCCAACCTCTGAATGCCTCTGAGTGCTTCATGCAAGCCCTTTGATCCTGCTGGTTGGGCTATTTATTATTACTTCAATTTCACAGATGCAGAAACTCAAACAGACGAGATCTCTTGAGCCCAGCGGCAGGTGCCCCCCCCCCCGCCAACTGAGATTACGAAGAAGGATCTGAAGGAGGCAAGCAAAGCACGCCTTCAACACAGTGAAGAGGCATTCAGGACTCACATTGGAATACAGGCAAGGAGAAGCCCATATGCCAGGACCACGAAGAAGAAACTACACTGGAAAGGTGCAGGATAATCCCACGCCAAGCTTTACTAAGGGTCTGTGCCAGCTTTTAGCCATCCAGACTGGGCTGAGGAGCAAGCATTCCCGCAGCCAGCTGTTCTGTGCTTCACCTAGCTCCCACAGGAAGCTGCAGGCAGCTCCTCCCCTTCCCCTTAGCAGGACCTGCCTGCATTTATCATAGAAGGAGAGTGCTAACTACAGGTTAGCTCACCAGCATGGGCTCAGCTCCAGTGATCATCCCACAATGGAGACAGCAACCTGACTGAGTCTCCCAGACCCTTTATACCTTGAGACAAATGTAAGTAAAAGCATGTAACACATACAAGTGGTTTAAACAGGTAACAGGCAAACAAAGGCCCCAGAATGTGGCATCCTGTTCTACAGATACCAATGTGACATCCTGGCCTGGTTTACATATAAATAACACCTCAGGCCACAGGAATGTGACTTTCTGAAGAACAAAAGCCTGTCTGTTTTGCTGTAATCACCAGAGGCAGAGAGGAAAACTCCAGGCAGTCTTTATTATCCTAACTCAACAAGCTGTGTTAGTAACCAGGTCTCTTTCACCATTTCCACTACATAATGTTACACAAGATCAGACTAACTATGAAAATGAAAACAGATCTGGCTCTTCCTGTGGTTTCGTGAGGCCAGGTAGGGTGTGTGTCTCTGTTTATCAGAGAGTCGTCCTGAGATTCCCACTCTCTCCTGCCCTGTGCATACTAGAGAGACTCTGAAGCAGACATGATACTTCTAGTTTTTGGTCCTTTCTTGACTCTTCAACTGTATTTTTTTTTCTGTCTTAATTTTTACATTGTCTTTTTCCAAAAATGACTATTTTGTGTAATCTGTAGCATCACTCTATAGACATATAATCAATATTGTTCAAGAACAAGGAATGAAATTAGCAATATATATTAGTTACTTTTCATTATCGTGACAAAATGTCTGACAGAACCAGGACGGAGGGTTGATCTGCTCCCAGTTTCAGAGGACTGTGGCCCCTGGTTGTTCCACCCCATGTACTTGAGCAAAAGGCCATGGTGGTCAAAGTACTGGTGGAGGATGCTCTTCCCTTCTTTATAGACAGGACACAGAAAAAATGGGAATACAAGAGGCCAGGTTAAGACATACACCCAAAGACCCAACTCCAGTCACCTACTTCCTCTGAGCTCTGCCTTTCACCTTTCATCACCTCCTACCTTCTCCTCATTTTAGTAACTCACCAAAGGATTAATCCAGTCATCACATCAGAGCCCCCATGACTTAACAGTCTCTGAAAACACCACAGATAACCCCCAAGAGGTGTGCTTTGGTAATTTCCTAGGTGCATCTTAATTCAATTATGCAGACAGTCAAAATGAACCATCGTGTAATGTGTTATATGAATTCCATGCCTTCCCAGAAGGCTTTATGGAGAGATGCAAATATTGTTTTTAGTCATAGTAACAGTGGGGAAAGTACTTTTATAATGTTTATGAGAGCATTAAGCCAACCTCTGAATGCCTCTGAGTGCTTCATGCAAGCCGTTTGATCCTGCTGGTTGGGCTATTTATTATTACTTCAATTTCACAGATGCAGAAACTCAAACAGACATAGATTTAGCAGTACGTCAAAGGTTCCCAAACAAGTAAAGATGGAGTTTGGACGGAATCTCAACTACCTGAGTATGATTCTAGGAATTGCCTTCCTCACTGTTCCCATGGAAAAAATCTAGAAAACATCTGAGTTTATGAAGCTTCTGGCCTTTAAATAAATGTCCACGATTTCATAGAGACTTTGACTACCTTAAAATTAAGTAGTTTTATAGAAAGAGAAGTTTCTAACTAGCTTAGAATTATTCAAACAGATATACATCATATATATGTGTGTGTGTGTGTGTGTGTGTGTGTGTGTGTGTTTTGGTAGAAAGACACTAAGAAAAACCAGAATTGAGGCTTTGAAAGGGAATAAAAAAAGGAATCATAACTCGAGGCAAACTGCAAAGCTGAAGAGGTTGATGGATACTTTATTCTAGTATTAATCTGTGAAACTAAAAGACTCCCACAGCTTCTTTCCGTCACTACCACCTACCAAGACCGCCCAGCAGACAATGGAAAGATTTCATTTTTTCTACATGCTCGCTTTCCCAAAGTGGTTCAAATGCTTATTATTCTGCATGGTGGCCTTAACCTTAGAGTGTTTACAATACCCCAGATGGTAAGGATAAAATGGGAAAAAATAATAGCTATAAAGCTACCATGTGCCCTTACCATTTCCTGCAGAGTTTAGCAATTGCATTAATGAGCTTTGAGATGCTGTCTAGAAGAAGATACCTGAGACAGTCACCTTATCATGGGAAAGGGCTGATTTGGGCCCATGATTTCAGACTGTCACTTCATGGTCACTTGAGCCTTTGCTCTGTCATCTACTAACACAAACTATGCAGCAGTTGTGTGGAGAGAACCCTCCAAAGACAGTCAAAAAGAGAAAAAGAGTAACAAGCCAGGATTGTAACATCACTTCAAAGAACACACTTCAGTGCCCTAACTTGTTTTAACTAGTAACACCCAAGGCTGGTGGCCAAGCCTTCACCACATGAACCTGATGGGGTGATGCCAGATTCAAACTAGAACAGCCTCAAGTCAGCTCAGAGGTCAGCATTGTTTAGAAATAGACATTCTGCTGCTTCCTGCTTCCTGCTTCCTGCCTCCCTCCAAATATCTTCCTATTTGCCCATGCAGTGGCTCCTTAATTCTCATTTTGGTTATTTTCTTTATTATATAAATGTCTTGATTAGAACCCTCATGGGGAATTCGAATGAGCAGCAGATCACGAACCCCACCCTCCCCCAGGCCTCTAATAGTAAATTATTTTCCCATCTTCAGGATACAAATGAAGGGCCAAGTGTTTAGTTGAGTTAGGGAAATCACACAGCTAAAACGCCAGTGTCCTGGTACAGGGATGACTTAATCAAGATCATTTTCCATAGCTCAGTGTTTTCCTTTCCATAATAGGAAGGGAGTGAGGGAGAAGGGGTGGGGTGGGGGAATTTGAGGTTCTGATGAACTACACTGGATGAAATGGCCCTGTGATTCTGTTCCGTATGGAATAAGGAACTTGGGCTAGTGGGGTGGCTCAGTCAGTGAGTGCTCGTCTCGCAAATGTGGGACCTGAGTTCTATTCCCCCACCCAGAACCTATGCGTTTTTTTAAAAAAAGTGAGGTGTGGTGTCAGGAGCTTGTCAGTCATCCCAGCTGGTGAGGTCCTCCTCAGGAGCTTGTCAGTCGTCCCAGCACTGTGAGGTCCTCCTCAGGAACTTGTCAGACATCCCAGCTGGTGAGGTCCTCCTCAGGAGCTTGTCAGTCATCCCAGCTGGTGAGGTCCTCCTCAGGAGCTTGTCAGTCATCCCAGCTGGTGAGGTCCTCCTCAGGAGCTTGTCAGTCATCCCAGCTGGTGAGGTCCTCCTCAAGGAAGGAAAATTGAAAGAAGAGACTCAAGGTGGCCAGGAAGCAGAAAGCTTCCTTTTCTAACCAGAGCAATGTGCAGGAGCTCACATGGTCTTCCTTCCAAGGTAGGCAACTGCAGGATGACTGGCTGTGTACAGTACCACCATCTTCCTTGTTCGTAAACCACTGCACAACGTTACAGAATGGGAACACCTGAGAGGATCTGAATTCTTTCCATCATGGTCTCTTATATGCAACACATACTCCTTACTAAAGTTCTGCAATTTCTCTCTGCAGTTCAACAGTTTTGATTGGTGTTCAGGTGGAAGACAGTTTCATTCCCAGCAAGCATAAGCTTGACTAACCAAAGGTGGGAGAAGAACATTGTTGTCTTGAAGTGTCCACTACATTCTAACATTCAGATGTGGAGGATTGAGTTAGGCAACTGTTCTAGTTCACCTCTAGTTTCACTGAAAAAAAAAAAAAAAAAAAAAAAAAACACTCGGAAGGTCATCAGTATCACTTGGGTAGGAAAAGGCCCATGCAGCTTACATATCTTCCAGGTCACAGTTAATTACTTAGGGAGCCCAAGGCAGAACTCAGGACATGAACCTAGATGCAGGAGCTGAAGCCAGGCCATGGAGGAACACTGCTTACTAAGCTTGCTCCCTGGCCCATGGTCAGCCTACTTTCTGATACAATATGGAACAACCTGCCTGGGGTAGAACTGCCCACAGTGAGTTGGGGTCCTCCTACATCAACTCAACAATCAAGAAATGCCCTCCCAGACATGGCCCAAAGGCCATTCCAATGGAGACAAATCCCAACTGAAGCTCCCTAACCCAGGGGTATAGAGCTGACCCTAAAGCTGTCCAGCACGCTACATAGCAGGAACATAAACTACTTCATGCATCAGAGGACAAAGGTGGAAGCCTAGCAAATTTTTTTGTAAGGAAATTAGTTTAGATGTGTTTGTGCTCATCTGTGGGGCTGGAATGTGAACCCAGACCTTTGCATGTGATTGGGATCTCAACATCATCAATGTTACCCAGCCCACAACCAACTATAACTCCAGCTCCCAAGGAATCCAATACCCGAATATTCCTCTTTTGGAGACTCACCAGACGTAACCAAAAATTAAAAAATAGGCAGATTCATGTACTCATGAGTAGAAATGAAATAAGGCTTTACAAAGATGCCCAAATGAAATGGAAAGACCATGAAAACGGCCTCACGTAGAGTGAGAACACTAGCTAGAGGCTCACACTAATCCCAGGGGCCAGGAAAGTCCATTTGCATGGCTGTGAAACTTTGGCTTCTGACCCTCAGAACTTTGAATCTGGTTGCCCCTGTCACCCTGACTTAGTGTTGTCATTCCTCTGAAATCACATCATGTGCTGCATATAGAACCAAAGACCAAGGGAAGTTCCTTCAGTAAGTAACTCCTTTGCACAGAATCGCTCTTTCCTCGTTGCTCACAAGATAAAACCCACATTTCGTCCCCAATCCTACAGTCTCTGCAGACTTGCTGCCACCTCTCTTGGTTTCTCTCCACCATACATAGGTCCTGTGCATTCCATCCAGGTCAGCCTCCAGCACCACATGGTCCTCAGGACTGCTCTGAGCTTCCCCCATATGCTCTCCTCAGTGTCACACAGAGCAGAAGGTGTAATCAATTGCTAAAATCACTTTATGCACAGGACAAGCTCCTTCTTAAATGTCCACTCCCTGCCCTACTTGTCTTGCTGCGGACACAACAAAAAAAAATGCAGCAAAACCGCAGCTTTAGTGGGCACAACATTTTGTCTTATATTTCCATGTGACAATTCAAATTAAATGTTGTATATATGAAGTGTTGACAAGAATCATATTATATTAAGTTTTCCAATCTATGAGCATGGGGAGGTATTCAAACTTGATGTCATACAATTAGCCCACCTCATATTTGACAGAGTCCAAAAAGACTCAATGAGGAAAGACATAATCTTCAGCAAGTGGTGCTGGGTAGATCACGGCATTTGTAGAATAAAAAAAAATTAAACCCCCTACCTCTCTCCCTATACAAAAAATCATATTTCCAAATAGACGACAAAGATCTCGTACATTTACACATGAAAACTCTTATTTTATGATAAGAAACTTTTTTCAGCAACCCCTATAAAACATATTTATTTAAAAATACTTTCTAAATCAAACATCAGCTGCCTGGAAATAGGTCAAGTGTGAACAAGTGGGACCAGATCATTAAACTCAAAATTTTCTGATACAGCAAAAGAAACAATCAATGAAGTGAAGATAAAACACACGTAGTGGGAGGAAATCTTCACCGTGAGACATCTGGACAAGCATTAAATCCAAATATATAAACTACTCAAAAAACAAGAATAAAACAAATAACTCACTCAATAGATGAGCAAAGAACTCGAAACAGAGATTTCACAATTGAGGAAAGGAAGATGGCTAAGAAACTCTTTAAAAGTGTTCAATATCAATTAAAAAAGTGTTCAACAACACTAACAATTAAGGAAATGCAAACTTTAAGATATCATCTCACCCAATAACTGGCTAAGATCAAAAAACAAAAGGACAGAAAATGCGGGAGAAGTTGAGGGGAAAGGGGAACACTCATCCACTGCTGAAGGGAATGTAAACTTGTATACCATTATGGAAAGCAAGTTGTGGAGAACCCTTAAAAAGACTAAATGAGCTACACCTGACACCATTCATAGTAATCCCTGGGCATATACGCCACAAGACTCATTCTACTTTCGAGATACATGCACATCTATGTTTATTGCAGCTTCGCTCTTCACATACCGTAAGATCTGGAACCAACAGAGTACACCTAAACTGAAGAGTGGATAGAGAAACTGTGGTACTTCTCTACACAGTGGAGTTTCATATTAGCAGTAAGAAAAATGGACATCATGAATTTGGCAGGCAAATGGATGGAACTAAGAAGATATTATGCTATGTGAAGTAACACATCCCAGAAAAACAAATGACAAAGTGTACTCCCTCTCATAAGTGGGAATGCCGAGCACTAAATATCCTTAGTTTGAAAAAAGGCAAACTTGGCACAACATTAATGTTATCATATTTCTCTTTTTAAAAATACTTTTATTGATATTTGTGTATTTTAAGTCATTATCTTTCAGTCCAAATTTAGCCCGTCCCCTCTCCCTTCCCCCCCACCCCTGTCTAGCCTTCTGCCCTAACATGTCTTACATCTTTCTCTCAGTCCTTTCCAAAAGTTTTTTTTACTGCAGAGGCCTGTTGTTTTGGGCAGAATTTAATTGTACCAGTCAGTTCTTTGACCCAGTCCTTGTGTGTTGTTTGTTGCTCCCTCCCCTTGTATTGCTCCAACAATGCCTATATATCCAGCACATAACTTGTGCTGTTATAATGTGAATCAATTAACAGGCTCTAGAACTAAACTACCACTTATTTTCAGACGTTTTGTAATTTTTATTGGTATAGGGGGGGAGGGTATGTATGCACATTTTAGAGTCCTATCACATGTAAGAGGGAACATGTGAAGTTACAACATGTTGTGGGAACTAACATATGGTTTCTTGTTTCCGAGGGTCAAAGATTGGTAATATGTGTTGGTGTAATATCTAGCCTATTTTTAGAGCAAATACAAATAAGGGAGGAAACAACAAACAAAGCAACAAAGGACAGGGACAAAGAACTGACTGAAACAGCTAACTTCTCCCCAAAATAATAAACCTCGCAGATGAAAACGGGTAAAAAGACTGAGAAAAGAATGCAAGGTATGTAATGGCATAATCGAGAACGAGGTGGGGGGGGGGGGCATGGAAAGGGATGAGTACTAAATTTGGAGACTGAGAAATGCTGTATAGAAATATCAACAACGAATAAAAATATTTTTTTTCTTTTTTTTTTTTTATTTTCCTTATTTTTTTTTTTTTTTTTTTTTTTTTTTTTTTTTTTTTTTTTTTGTGTGTGTGCGTGTGGATGCAGGGGCATCAGCCCTGAAGTCTTAACAGGCTGAAGGCGGTAACGAGCCAGAGGTTTAACCTCCAGTAACATCTGGGGACCATGTCAAGAGGGCCCAATCGGTGTTCTTCTCTGCAACAGTACATTCTATCGTCTTGGGTGGGCAGCCTCTCCATCATATGGCCCCACATCCCTGTGACCCCTCCTCGAAGACCGATCTCCCATACCATTACAGTCATCCCACCAGTGGAGCGTCCCACCGAAAGGGGTGTGCAACAAATCGGCTCATGGCACCAAGCAAGCATCAGATTGTGCTTGTACATGCGCAACATATGCGCCTGAATCGAGGACTGCTGTCCCACATGAGGGTGTGTGTAGGTGTGCACATGTGTGTGGGTTGCACATGTGTGTGGAGGCCAAAGGTAAACCTCTGGTATCATTGGGAACAGTCCATCTTGCTTTTAGTATTTTATAATATTTTATAAGTTTATTTTATATGTACAGTGTTTTGCCTGCATGTATTTTTGGTGCCCTCCGACGTCAAGGACTGCAGGAGGTTCCCAGTACCTGTCAGAACTGGGATCTGAGGAGAGGTCCCCTGTTCCCACAGCTGAGCTGCAGTTCTTGGTGGGACTAGGGGTCACCAAATGGCAGAGAAATCCGCAAACTTGCTGGAAATCTGTCCTGTGGCACTGGCTCTGCCTTCTAGGTCCTGGGACTGGCCGTTTCGGACGTGGGTGGGGGGTGGGGGGCTTTGGGGGGGGGGTTGGGGGAAGCGGTCATCATGTGAGCGGCGTGGGGGAGGAGGCTGGCAGGCGCTGTGCACTGCCTTTCTGCAGGAGCACTGCCATGAAGAATCCAGGCAGAGGCCCAAGCAGGACCCCATGTACTCTTTCCTTCGATGTCTCTCTCGCAGACATCTATGACACAATTCCGTGTCCACAAGGGTAAATTGGCACTAGCATCCACGATGAGGGATAACATTCATCGTTTGTTTTTCTGGGACTGTGTTACTACTTATCACTCAGCATGATGTCCGCTAGCTCCAGCCATTTACTGCAAAGCTCGTGATGTCGTCTGTCTTTACTTACGCCAATGTGTAGGATGTTTACAACATTTTTCCCCTCTATCCACGCGTCCCAGTTGAGGGCATTTAGGTTGGTTTCCAAGCTCTTTGCTATTGTGGAAGAGAGCTGAAAATAACATGGCCGTGCATGTATCCTGTGGTGGCGTAGTCTTGAGGGTACATGCCAGGAGTGGTATGGCTGGGTCGGGTGGCAAGTTCATTCCAAGTCTTCCAGGAGTTCCTCCACCTGCTTTCCATAGTGGCTGTACGAGTTTACATTCCCCCGCATGGATGATGGTTCCCCTTTCCCCACAACCTCCTCCAGCACTTGGTATCAGTTGGTTTCTTGATCCTAGCCAGTCGTACTGGAGTAAGATGAGATCTTAAGTGGTTTTGATTTGCATTTCCTTAATGATTATGTGGATGTTGAGCAGTTCTTGAGGTGTGTCTCAGACATCTCTAATTCCTCGAGTGTGAAGTCTCGTTCAGTTCTTTGCTCCATTTTTTTTTTTTTTTTTTGTGTGTTTTTCTTTTTTTCTTTGTTTTTTGAGTGTTTTTATATATTCTGGAAATCAATCCTTGGTCAGACGTATCTGAGGTGAAGGTTCCCTCCCCTCTGTGGGATTTCTTCACTTCCTTGATTGTTCGTTTGATGTACAGAAGCTTCTTAGTTTGATTGAGGTCCCCCATTTGTCAATTGTCGACCTTAATTCTTGTGGAGCTACTGTCTGATTTTAGATCTTTTCCTACATCTAGGTCTTGTAGGCTGCTGCCAACTTTTTCTTCGATCAATCAACCATTCAGAGTTTGGGGTTTCACGTTTGAAGGTCTTTATGTATTTTATTTAATTTTTTTTTATTTATATTGTTTTTTTTTTTATTTTTTATTTTTTTTCCCTTCATTATTTAGTGCAGGCTTTGTGACATTGCCTACAGTTTTTTCCAATTCAGTGTCCGGCTTCTTCCCTTCCCCCCCCCCACCCCCACCCCAATCCCGCATCAGTCATTTCTGCTCATAATGTCCTCAGCATCTTTCTCTCAGGTTATTTTTTTTTTCATTTTTAGCTAGAAAGTGAATAATCCATGATACAAGCATCCTGTGATATCGAAACCTGATCTGCGTAGGCGGTTGTGCCCAAACGCCACACCCCACCACCAGTGGGGGGGTGTGACAGGTAGTTGTTCAATCAAGTTGATCAAAGGAGTGTCCAGGACTACATTGCTTGAGTTTCACAAAAAAAAAAAGGACCTATTCACCCAATCGCAGCCCAGTACATTCTACCAAAAAAGACCACGCCCCCGTCTTTTCCGTCGGTTTGTTCCCTAGGCGTAGAAAGGGGCACAGGTGAGATAGAGGTAAAACAGTTCCACCTCGTCTGGGAGCTGTTGCCTTGGACTCGGTCAATTTGGGCTGTTTTTCCCTTTCATGGGCTGGAACAGTTTTGTCCAGGAATAACCTGTTGATCTACTTAGAAGAACAAGCAATTAGATATATAGGTATTAAGCAGCAGTTAATTGAGAAAGAAAAAATTCATAGTGGTAGGTTACTTTAGCATAGACAATGTTTGGATATGTTAATACATGAATTACAATTTTTTTTCCCCCTGTTAATATGACAGGTCTTACTGTTCGGCTTATAACATCTTAACCTGTAGAGGATGTAAGCTTGTGCATCAGCCATGGGTTATGTCTCCAAGGGGAGAGCACTAGCCTTCTTTGTCGCTTCTGATTTCTTTGTACTTTGAAGTCTATTTTATCCGATATTAAGATAGCAACCGTGCGTTCTTTTTGGTACATTTGCTTGGATATTTTTTTTCCTCCCTTCACTTTAAGGTGGTGCCTGTCCGTGAAGGTAAGATTGGTTTCTTGCAGACAGCATATCGATGGATTCTGTTTCCTAATCCATCTCTCCAGTCTATGTCTTTGATTGGGAATTTAGTCCATTAATATTAAGGTTATGACTGATAGGTTTTGTGTTGCTTCCTTTTTGCCTTATTATCATCTGCGGTTTTGGTTTAGTTTCTACTTTGCAGTTATGCTTTTATTGGATTTCTCTTTCTAGTTGCCTGGGTTTGTTTGCTCCTTTCTTCATGTTCTTTGGATTGCTTCAAGTATCTCTGAAGGGTTGGTTATTTCCGGACATGTATTCTTTCAAGTTGTTGTTTGTCATGGAAGAGTTTCCCTCTCTCCTTCCACTATGATTGACATTTTTGCTGGGTATATAACCTGGGCTGGCATCCATTGTCCTTCAACACTGGGAATGCGTTGCGCCAGGTCGTCTTGCCTTATCGTTTGCTGTGAAGTCCGTTGTTATTCGTATGTTTCCCCTTATAGGTCACTTGTTGTTTTTCTCTTGTCGCTTTAAGATTTTTTTCTTTGTTTTGGGTGTCCAGCATTTTAACTATGATGTGGCGTGGAGAATTTCTTTTCTGATCTTGTCTGTTTGGAGTTCATGTGCTTCTTGTATTGGTATTGGTTTGTCCTTTTTTAGTTTGGGGAAGTTTTCATCTATTATTCTGTTGAAGATCTGATCAATACCTTCTCATTGGGATTCTTCTCCTTCCTTATTCCTATGATGCGAGGTTTGATCTTTTCATAGTGTCCCACAGCTCCTGGTTGTTTCCATTTTTGTGTATTTTTAAATTTTTCATAATCTTTCCTTGAGGTTTTTTAGTTTTCTGTGTTGCCCTCCAGGTCTGATATTCTTTGTTCTGCTTCCTCCATCTGCTTCTGAGGCTTTTTCATTCCTTTCCTCTGATGGATGAGTGGTTTGATTTCCTTTTTCATTCCTCTTCTGATTTCTTTAGTGTTTCTATTTTTTTGGAGCTTCTCGATCCTCTTTTTGTAGCCTTTTTGTTTGCTGGTTTGTTTCTTTTTCTTTTTTCAGCATGGGATCTTTTCAGTGTTTCTACTTCCTCCGGGGCTTTGTCATTCTCTCTCTCGTGTCCTCATTCTCTTTTCTAGTTCTTTATACTTTATATCTTGTAGTTCTTTAATATGTTCCCAATTGTGTTTCTGATTTCTGTATCCTGGGGCATCCCCGGGGGGATCCACTGCAGGAGTCATCCATAGGATTGGTAAAGCTTGTGCGTGGGATTATCCTGCACCATTCCATGTATCTCTTTTCGTGTTCCTGGCATATGGGCTTCTCCTTGCCTGTATTCCAATGTAGTCCTAAATGCCTCTTCACTTTGTTGAAGGCGTGCTTTGCTTGCCTCCTTCAGATGCTTTCGTAATCTCAGTTGGCGGTTGGTGGGGTGGCGCTATCGNAGGAGCTTGTCCGTAGTCCCAGCTGGTGAGGTCTCCTCAGGAGCTTGTCAGTCATCCCAGCTGGTGAGGTCTCCTCAGGAGCTTGTCAGTCATCCCAGCTGGTGAGGTCTCCTCAGGAGCTTGTCAGTCATCCCAGCTGGTGAGGTCTCCTCAGGAGCTTGTCAGTCGTCCCAGCTGATGAGGTCTTCCTCAGGAGCTTGTCAGTCATCCCAGCACTGTGAGGTCTCCTCAGGAGTTTGTCAGACATCCCAGCTGGTGAGGTCCTCCTCAGGAGCTTGTCAGTCATCCCAGCTGGTGAGGTCCTCCTCAGGAGCTTGTCAGTCATCCCAGCACTGTGAGGTCCTCCTCAGGAGCTTGTCAGTCATCCCAGCACTGTGAGGTCCTTCTCAGGACCTTGTCAGTCATCCCAGCTGGTGAGATCTCCTCAGGAGCTTGTCAGTCATCCCAGCACTGTGAGGTCTCCTCAGGAGCTTGTCAGTCATCCCAGCACTGTGAGGTCTCCTCAGGAGCTTGTCAGTCATCCCAGATGGTGAGGTCCTCCTCAGGAGCTTGTCAGTCATCCCAGCTGGTGAGGTCTCTGTAAGGTTATGGCATGCTCCCCCTGGAATGAAAGGCCACGAGGTCTAAACTCTTCGGAGCGAAGTTTAATTCAGGGTAGCCGGGGCTGGGCTCAGGGGAAAGAGAAAGCCAAGCACAGAATGGCATCCGCTTGGGAATTTAAGGAAGGTGGGAGGGGATTCAGTGAGAGTGGGGTGGGTCGGAATCTGGATCTGGCTTCGAAGGGCAAGATGGAAGATTCCTGAGTAATCAGTGGTGGGCTGTTTAGCATAACCAAAGGCTATGCCTGGTAGAGCAGGTTCTAGGACCTCCGTCTTAGGTGTCTCTGCATTCCAATGGGCTTCTGGATCTCAACCTGACATTCAGCCTTTTGTTCCTATAGGAAAAAAGGGTGGAATTCTGTCTTCTGTCTCTGGCTTCAGAGCTGATCAGGGGCGAAGTCTGTGGGGAGGGAACAGCTGTCAGGCTGGAGGAGTTAGAATCCAGTTTCCCTTTTGGCTGCTTTGGGTGCTCTGCCTGGTGGGTTTGGTCCAGATCGATAGTGGCCGTACTTAGTGGTTGTTTTCTCTGCAACTGAACGGATCAAGCTGGTTGAGTCTTACATGAGTATCCAGTGCAGGGACTTCACAGTCAAAAGGGGGCTACACGGTGCATTAGCAATGGGGGTCACGGACTAGGGAATGCAGAGGGAAAAGGATGTGTACCCTGGTTTGAGAATTGGAAAAAGTTTTAGTACACAGAACTCTAGAATGAGGGCCAGCTTTAATACATGGGGCTCCAGAATGAGAGCCATAACCATGAAAATAAAAAGTGGTATTTTCTGGCATGGCAAATTAGATCTGTCATCTATCTCTGAGATATTTTCTAACATGACACAGTAGATTCCTAACTTGGCACAGAGTAGTCTCTCACCTATTTCTCTGATAATACTTCTTTTCTCTTTTTGGATTACAGTCTCCTGTTGGTGTTTAAAACCACACAGTTAGCTCAGATAAATGAAGTTTGTTGTTGTTTGTTAAGGTCGTTGAGGTTCTGGTCCTTAGGGGTCACTCAGGCCTTGTGCCTGGCTCTCTTCACCAGTTCCACTTATGTGAGGAAAGGTCAGGCCTTGCTTTGACAGAGCTTCCCTTTGATACTGAGGAGTGTTCTCCTCGTATATGGACTTTCTACCTTTGACTGGACACTGCAGGATGAACTCCTGGAAGGAAGCTCCCAGAAGACTGCCCGGGCGCGGAGGATGACGGGGACGCACGGCCCACCGGACCTGCCCAAATTGCAGAGGGCAGATCCCTGCGGACCCAGGTCGACGCAGAGGGGAGGGCCACACGATGGGGGTCCAGCAAAGCCCGCGGGCCAAAGTCAGAGGGAGCGGGAAGGGGGGGGGCGAAACCGCCAGAGGAGGGGGGTGGGTGAAAAAAAAGGGAGGGAGACGGGGGGAGGTGGGGGGGGGGGGGGGGGGCTCTTCAGCCCGCGCCCCGGCACCTGCCGCTGGGCTCAGGAGATCTCCGATAAAAATATTTTATTGAAAAATAGAAAAGGTGATTAGACCTGGGACATTGGGTGATAGTCTGGGTCTTATTAATACAATCACTGAGATCTTGATCATACAAGGCTGCCAAATAAAATGGATGAAGGAAACTATTATGAATACCTATTCTTGACTAGCTAGAGACTTACATTCTGAATTCTCTTGTAACTGGTACTTATTAAAAAGCTACTAGGAATTTAAAATATTTTGAATAAAGTACTTCTACTCCCCAAAAAATAAAAAAGAACAATATTGACTGAATATCATATTGATAGAATCAACAATAAAATGGTTCCAATTTTGTTCATCTAAATATGGAGCTGAACAATTTGACTTCCATTTTTTAATACTATGAGGATGAAATTGACCTTCAGAGAAACAGACACTTGCAGTCCAGTGAGATGGCTCAGCAGATAAAGAAGCTTGTTGCCAAGCTTGGCAACCTGAGTTCAATTCTAGGACCCATATGGTGAAAGGAGAGAACCAACTTGGAAAAATTGCTCTCTGACTTACACACACACACCCTGTGACACACACACAGCTAACTAATTAGCTAATAAATAAATAAATAAATAAATAAATAAATAAGTACCAGGCTCTTGCTACATATGAGTTTTTACAATTTGAGATTTAATCAGTCCCTAATGCAGAATCAAATAAGATCTTAAGAGCTCCTTTTGTTTTGACCTCCCAGCCATGTTGCCATATTTTTACATTTGTTTGAAGTGCTGTAGCTCTTACATAAAGTAAAAACAGAAAAAGAACCCTGGTTATTGTGATGTGTCGTGTACCTTCTGGTTGGGTGAGAATGTCAAATGTTCCCAAGTTAGTGGTGATGTTTTTGGAGGTTTAAAAAGTGTGGCCACAGAAAAGGAAGCATGTCCTAAGGGGCAGGTTTTGAGAATTTTACACTTCCCATTTCTAGTCTCTCTCTCTCTCTCTCTCTCTCTCTCTCTCTCTCTCTCTCTCTCTCTCCTTCCTGAGCCTGCCTGAAGATGTGGGTGCTCAGCTTTCTGCTTTGGCCACATCTATAACCATGACTTCTGACCATGAAGCACTGGAACAATGATCCAAATCAGCTCTTCCTTCCACAACAAAAGTAACTCCTACAGAAGCTGGTACCACGAGTAGGGGTTTGCTATCAAGAATCTGATGGTTTTGTTTCTTGGAGGCATATGGGAGACTTTGGAAATTTGGACTAAGAAACAATAGAATTCTAGCATAGATACCGTCAAGGGGCTCTAGGAGATGGAAACAAGGGCTTAAACAATATCTGAGATATTCTGGCTGAGTCAGGCTGCCAGCTAGACCAAGAGTTTATCTGAGACTAAATTAAAACATAATGGACTAATTTCTTTTCCAGAGGAAATTCCAAGACAGTCCAATATTGAACCAGTGGCATGGTTATACATGGTGAATATTATATAGATCTACGGCGAAAAAGAGAATGTGCAGCAGAAAAGTACAAAATGTTCAGTTTGGAATAAAAAGTAGATTAGGAGGCTTACAAGGTGTGGCTGCATAATAAGCAGCCAGGGTGTGTCTTGGATGAGAGCGTACCTTTCATGGGAAGACTGGGGACATTGGCAAGAGTACCCTCAGGGCAAGATGCTACCCAACTAAGCTCCCACCCAGCTGGTGAAAGAAGTAAGGAGTTTTCTGCCCCTAGAAAACCAAAATGTACAAAAGCTGCTGATACTGTGGATAAAAGCGCTCCAGGTCCATCCTAGGCCATCAGCCCACCTTGGCAGTGTCATTCACATAGTGCTTGCTTTAGAGGCATGAAAGAAATGAGAGTCGTCATTTCTTCCTCTGTGATTTTAGAGAATCATTGAGAACAGCCAGCATATGGCAGGGGAACTGCTTTGAGAAGAAGGTTCTGAGAGGGCGTTGTGTGAAGCTGTGAGGGTGGAGTTTGGTTGGCAGTGGAGACCCCAGAAGACTTTGGAGATGCCAGAGCTGCAAGACATCTGCCAAGGAGAGCTGAACACAGGGAGTGGTACAAGCCCAAGAGTGATGTGTGTTGCAGGCAGTAGAGCTGGAAGGGCTGAGCCATCCCATCCCTTGGAACTAAAGCCCTAGACACTGGACATGGAGCTGTGGGATTGATCTTTGTCCTGCTGGTTTCAGTTGTCTTTTGGCTTGCTATCCCTTCACGTTGCCTACACTCCTTTGTTTTAGAATGTCAGTCTGTATTCTGTGTCATTGTAGGTTGGAAGTACATAATTTGTTTTTGTATTAAACTGGGGGTTACAGTTAAGAAATTGCCTTGAGTTTCAGAAGAAAGTTTGGACTTTGGACCTTTGAACAATGTTGAGACTGATAAAGACTATGGGGACTTTTAAATTTGCACTAAATGCATCTTGAATTTTCATGTGGTTATAAGTCTAGGGGACAAGAGGGAGAATGTGGTGGTCTAAATGAAAATGGACCCCATAAGCTCCAAGTATTGGAATACTTGCTATCAGTTGGTGGTGTTGTTTTTAGAGTTTGATGACGTACAGCCTTGCTGGAGGAAGTTTGTCATTTATGGGCTTTGAGGCTTGTTAGCCTGTCTCATTTCCAGTTTTCTCTCTGCTTCTGGTGTCTGCTTGAGGAAGTGAGTGCTCGACTTTCAGCTCCATCCACCTGAGCCTTCATGTCTCCCCACCATGATGAACTGTTTTCCTTCTAGAAACCTAAGCCAAAACAACTTTTCCCTCCATAAGTTGTCATGGACATGGTATTTTATCACAGCAGCAGAAAAGTAGCTAATACAGAAACATACCTCATGGGAAGCAAACTGAGCACCGAGAACTCCTGTAAGTCCTAAATATCACTTAGGCAAGAACTCTTCCCACATATCCTCCCTCTCTCTTTATTGTGTACATCCACACTTTATTATTGAATTTGCCTGGAGAATAGTGGGTACACAGACACCACTGTCTAAAGCATTATCCATTTAGAAGCATCCCATGCTCCCTTTGTATTCCAAGGAAGGGGTCTTTCCTGAGCTGCTGAGCAATGGATTTCTTCTCGAGCAAGGTCCTGACGTTTCTCTTGGTTTCATACATGGTCTACAATAACATATAGGAAGCTCGCGTCAGGACAGATAATAGCCTGAAGAAATTCCTTAACATGAACTTTGATGTGAGAGGAGCCTGCTTCTGGCTGTAAGGAGTATTTTCTTGATTTTTTAAGAAGTCAGAAGAAAAAGGAAAAAAAAAAAAACTTCATGAGTCAACAGGTGTCTGCTTTGTTTTGATACAGGATACTATGGTAATTTCAGAAATCTGGGTCCTAGTCCCAGTCTTCGAATAGTAAGCAAGACCATCAGAGCCTGAAGATGTAATTGTCGTTTCTAAGAGGTTGTTCTTAAAAGGCCATCAATGTGCTAAGGTTGCTCAGAGAGGATTCAAGCCTGAGGGTAGGAAGGGTACTCTAGACCCATCGAAGCCTGGCATCCCTTTGATGGGATTCAGTTTGTACAACACAATTCACTTTCTACACAGTGAATGTCTTTGTTTACATGAGAAATCTGGAATTGTGCAGCTCTTTATCATCTCATCTCAGCACTGAATTTGTAAAGAAGCTTTTCTTTTACCAGCTGAATTTCTCATTCCTCTACATTACAAGTGACATTTATTTCATGCCTCTCCCTCCGTGAGTAAACTTGTCCAGATTTGGGAAAGTACCAAAGACATATCTAGAGGCACATGCTATCAAGAACACCATTTCCCATGGAATGATGATCAGTAACTTCTCACTAGAATGTTTGAGAAAAAAAAACTCATTCTCAAATAATTAAAACAACTAGGGCTTTGTGGTACAGGCTGCAATCCCAGACACCCAGGATGCTGAGGAAGAATTCCAAACTTAAGACCAGCCTGGGAAACTTAGTAAAACTCAGTCTCAAAATAAAATCCCAGTACCACAACAAATAGATAGTTTAGAACATTGCTTTGTAAATAGATGGAACCTAGTGGCAGTTTGTTGAGAAATAGATGCGTTGTCCCTGCAGAGCATGCCTGTTTCCTAAGTCCTGGGCTCAAATGGAGATCTTGAACCATTAGTAGACATGAGGATATTGCAGACAACAGATGAGCCTCAGAGTAGCATATCTCAAAACAAGCATTTCTTTTAAAGAAAGCAATTGCCATTTTTGAGGCATTTCATGATTAGTGTTGTGTTCTTTTTCTCAACATTAGAATGGGTCCAGTACCACTTCTTCGGTAATTCTCCTTTTGGCAAGTCCCTGCCTGTGCCTGGGGTGGTGCATATGCATCTGAGAAATAATGGAACCCGGCATTTCACCAACACCCACTGCTTGTGGTTAAAGGTGACTAAGACAGTTTACTCTCTCAAGGGGGTGAATCAGTACCCAAATTAGACACATTTCAAGTCAGATTGGGAGTCTTTGGTACCTGGATGAGAAAATGCCTCTTTCCACACTGTAAGCTGTGGTAATTTGGTTAAATGTCCAAAGTTATAGAGATTTGGTGTGTTTGTCAGTATTCTCCATTAATAAAGAAAAAAGGGAGTTGTGCGCATACACACACACACATAAGCATGAATTTCCTGCAAGGATATGGCACATGGGACTAAGAAACCTGAGCCATCCCACACCATGCAGCTGCAAGCTGAAGACCAGCAACAACCAAGGTCATAAATTCTAGTCAAAAGCTGACTCGGCTCCCATGAGATGTGCCTAAGGCCTCCTAAAGAATCGTACCTAGTGGGAATTTAAACTCGTACAACCACTGTGGAAAGCAGTGTGGAGAACCCGTAAAAGACTAAAAATGAGCCTATCACTTGACCCATTCATAGTACTCCTGGGTATATACCCACAAGACTCATCCTACTGTAAAGATACATGCACATCTATATTTATTGCAGCTCTTCTCACAACAGCGAAGAGTTGGAACCAACCCACATGCCCCTCAACTGATGACTGGTAACAAAAATGTGGTACATCTACACAATGGAGTTCTATGCAGTGGTAAAGAAAGATAACATCATGAACTTTGCAGGTAAATGGATGGAACTCAGAGCCATTATGGTAAGTGAAGTAACACAGTCCACAGTGCCCCCCCAAACAAACAAAAACAAACAAATGGGGAATGGTTTCCCTCATTTGTGGATGCTAGTACCAAATCCCCCAATTGAAAGGCAAGCTGAGCAACATTATTGTTATATTTCTTTCTATCTGAAAGCAACTCTGATGTTATCATGTGAATCTCTTAAAGAGCCCTAGAATTAACTTACCACTTACTTTCAGACATGGTAATTAATGTATATGGGCAGAAGGTATATATTCATATTTTAGAGTAATATGAAATTAAAGGGAAAAATGTGAACTCCTAAACATATATCGGAGTTAACATACAGTTTATTCCTGGAGGACATAACTCTGGTACATATATAACAATGTGTATATAGGCATACTTTAGAGCAATACAATTGGGAGGGAACCACAGCAACACAAAGACTGAGTCAGAGAACAGACTGATAGAGTTAAATTCTCCCAAAACAATAAACCTTTGCAGAAAAAAAAAAAAACTTTAAAAAGACTGAGAGAAAGATGCAGGACATGTATGGCAGAATGCATAAACTGGGGTGGGGTGGGAAGAAGGGAAAGGAGACTACGTATAAATTAAACTGAAAAATGATGTCTGAGATACATGAAACATCAATAAAAGTATTATATTAAAAAATAATCGTACCTGGGTTCAAGCAGAGGAGCAGGAAGAGGCTGTTCTCACTGTCAGGCTTTTTTGTGCTTCCAGGTCTTCAGATAAAACCCACACTCATTTGGAAAGAGAACCCATACTACTTTTTCTGTAGGCTCAAAATCACAAAGAAGATGCCAAAAACAGATTCATGTAATGCCTGATCAACTTTCCAGACATCCCACATCCCAAGGTGTTGCATGAAATTACCATCACACCCAGAATGGTTTTAAACCATGGCTAACCCTTGAATATATGTGCCCAAATTCATATATGTAATTTCTCAATTTAACCACTTGTTTTGTCTGTATGTTAATCTGTACTAACACAGTAAAAAGCAGTTAGCATTTTTCTCAATATTAAGAAAGCACTTTCCATTCTTAGTATTTACATATATGATCTCATTCCCTAGATAATCTTGCAAGTTACTTACTATTTTAATTTCTAAATACATAGAAATTAAGCATAAGGTAAATTACCCCAAATCACAATTTGTAATTCTCTTCCTGAGATTAGAATACAGATCAATATCAGGACTAGTGACATGACTCAGCAAGTGAAGGGGATTTTTGCCAAGTGTAAGAAGTGACTCCTCCAAGTTGTCTTCTGACTTCTACATGTCCATCATGGTACACAAAAGCACACACACACAAAATAATAAATAAATAAATAAATAAATAAATAAATAAATAAATAAATAAGTTTAAAAAATAGAATATAGACCCACTTGGTGCCAAACCTCTGCAAAAATTATTATGTCACACTCACAGTGTATTTGGGAATCATGACACTGAAAATACACATTTGATGCTGTGTAAAAATGAAACATAGTGCCAATGAGAAGGCATTTGCAATGTATGAGCAGTGACGGTCAGCGCACTGAATGAACTTCATCAATACTGGACTACAGCTTTTCTCTGATAGAAATAAATATTCCCCAAACCAGAGTTCAACTTTTAATTTCCCTAAAGTAATTCTAAACTCTAATTATAGCCTTCTATGGAAAAAAAATCATTGAAAAGTTATCCTATGATAAATTACTGAGATTTGTTTAATGTGGATTTATAAACCTTACAAAAATGGCATATACTAAATACACATGGGTTTTGTTGTCTGTGGATTCAAATATGAGCTTTATGTGGTAAAAACAAAAAGGAAAAAATCTGCAATAACTCTGTTCCTTAAATAATACTAATTCCAGATACATTGTATTTGTATCTGGACTGCCTCCTACAAATTCACTTTTAAGCCCACCAGGTTATTTGTGGCTATTTAGTTTATTTACCATAATTCTCTTACCTAGATCACATCTCTATTCTTGATTAGACGTTTTACAAAATCCAATAGAGACTTGCTTATAGCCATACTTGCTGGCTATATAAATGTGTAAAATTTATGAAGCATATTCTGTTCCAATATAAAACAAGAGGCAATAAATGATGAGAAGCTCAAGAGAAGGCAAGCAAGGGAAAACAACTCCATAACTGCTAGCACTTCTGTCTAGACATTTCCTAGCACACAGCATGGGAAGAATTTAAACACAACAAGGTAGCCAAGAGAAAAGCAGAGCAAGAATAGAATTCAAGGCTCTGAAAGTGGTTGAAATATGCTATTCATGGTATCATGACAGATGAACACTAGAAACATATCTAGCACTCTTTGAGATCTTGATGGATGGTAGTCATGGCATGTTCAAGCAGAGACTGCATAACTAGGGAGAAATGATGTCCTAGAAGTCCTCTGGGGTAGCTGCGACCAAGGCAATTCCTAGATAACATAAAGGACAGGATACCTTAGTCTGTGAGAGCTAGGGAGAAGAGAAATTTCCAGTTTGATAAAACGTTTGGTAATGACTCTAGAAGAACAAGACTTGGACGCAGAATCTATGGGATCATCTGGTAAATAATTCCTTTATACTCAGCCTATTAAAACTGATTTTTAAGCAAACTGATTTTGCTATCTAGATGAAATTTGACATTCTTCAATGAAAAAAAAATGTAAATACTCAACATCAGAAATCATTATCCCAAAATAGCATCCCAACTTATCAGACATGCAAAGAAGTGGAAGAATAGAAGCAACCTCTTATGGAAGGTAAGGAACGTGAGAAGACAGGTTGGGATGTTGGAATTGGCAGGGGAAGGCTTCAAAACATTAACCTTATGACAAAGGTCTCAAAGAAAAAAGACATTAGTAAGAAATGGAATATCTTATTAGTGCTAAAGACTATAAAAAAAACAAAATTATAGAATTAATATCATCCAAGAACAAAAACATGTGCTCTTTATTTAGCTTACAATTTAAGAAAAGAATTATAGCTGGGTGTGGTGGTGTATGTCCTTAATTCCAGCACTTGGGAGGCAAAGGCAGGCAGATCTCTGTGAGTTCAAGGCCAGCCTGATCTACATAGTGTGTTCCAAGACAGCTCAGGCTACAGGGAGACCCTGTCTCAAAAAGATCCAAAAAGAAAGAAAGAGAGGGAGAGAGAGAGAGAGAGAGAGAGAGAGAGAGAGAGAGAGAGAGAGGAATTACAGAAAGAAAACATAACTTGAGGATAATGTAGTATACTTGGTTCAGGCTCTTTTGGAAACTACAGGAAAAAACAATACTTTTTCAACATTTTTACCTACTACTCTAACCATGATACTACATCCAGCTAAGAACATTATCATGAATAAAATTACAGATTCGTATCCCTCCTATGTCTGTATAAAAGGTAGTAACCATTCATTATCAAATTGAACCTAGCCATATTTAAAAATATGTAATAACAAAATAAACCTGTTCCTAATACAAATTTAAAGTTGAACTCGCATTTGGAAATCTTATCAGTATTGTACACAAACATACAGAAAAGTCATATGATCATCTAAAGATGCAGGAAAACACTTGACAAAGTTTAAGTTCATTCACCACCATAAAAATAAAAAGACAAGAGAGGAATCTTATTAGCTTAACAACCTAATGACAAATTACACATATGATATCTCTACGTAAGTCCATGTACATAGCTCTTGGCTAGAAACAGGGCCAGATGGGAGAGACTTTCCTTTGAGTTCTTGGCCAGGGTGTAGAGGTTTCACTGTAGATGGGGCATTGTCTGTGAATTGCCCAAGTTTATGTGCCCCATCTACAGTGAAACCTCTACACCTAAGGTTCATAGAGCAAAGAATGAGGGATAAAGAGGACACTAATGAACTTCTCAATTCTCATTAATGAAGCTCTCTCATGAAAGAGAGGACCAGGAACACAAAAGGTCACAAACAACCAAAGCCATAGAGAGTAAGAGTCTTCACCCACACAAGGCTCACTGACCATCGAAAAGAGGGGGCAGAAAGATTGTAAGATCAAAGAAGGAAGTATATGACCATATGAGAATAGAGTCCTACCAGCTCCTGCGACCTTGATCATAGGAACTTATTGTTGTGGAATTGTGTCAGTATGTACAAGACTCATGCAAACTCACGCAGACAAAAAACCCAGCACAGAACTGTGGAAATTGGCAAAAAGACCCAATCTTAGTCAAAGAATCATTGGCGGCTGATTACTGCTGGATGAAGAGGAGCTGATTTTCTTAAAGAGAAAGGACTCTACATTGGCTGACTGGACCCAAGTGGATGAACTTGCACTTAGGAATATCTAGGGACACGAATTTGACAAGATAGGCTTTAAAACAAACGATAGAATGTATGGATTCTGAGGGGAGGGGCTACATGAAGGTGCAGTGGGGAAGTGGTTACAGTGATTACAACTAAGAGTTCTGTTTGAAATACCCACACAGAAAAATAAAAAAATACAAGAAGAAAAAGATGAGCAGTGTAGGAAAGGAAAAGTCCTTCCTCTGCTGGTTGTGCCTGCCATAATCTCAGCTCTGGGAGGCAGAGGCAGGGGGATCACATGTTCAGCACCAGCCTGAGCTATACAGCTACGTAAGAAAGGCCTGTCTTAAAAAATTTCTTTAAAAAATTGGCCGGGTGTGGTGGTGCATGCCTTTGATCCTACCACTTGGGAGGCAGAGGCAGGCAGATCTTTGTGAGTTCAAGGATAGCTGTTCTACAGAGTGAGTTCTAGGCCAGCTGGTGCTACAGGGAGACCCTGTCTCGAAAAGACAAATAATAATAATAATAATAATAATAATAATAATAATAAATAAAAAATAAAAATAAAAAATCCATTAAGATGAAGAATAAAACCTGAAATACGCTTAAAATGTCAATTTAACATTGTGCTAAAATGTTCAATAACAGGCAAATATAAACAGAAAGTGAACAGATTATAAGGAAAAGTGAAATGAATTTTATTCATGGACACAAAACACTGTGTCACTGGCCAGTGAAATCAACAAAATGAAGCACACATGTTTAATGTTATAACTCGACTGTAATTCTATGTCAATATTTCCATGTAATAAAATTGTGTGAAAATTTAAAAATTTGAAATAAAAATTTAATGAAGAATACTATTTCCAAAAGCACTAAAACCCATGAACTGAATACGAGTAAACTTAGCAAAATAGATGCAAATACATACACATTGAAAACTACAGTCTTGCTGAAAGAAAATAAAGAAATGCCAAATTAAGTAATTAAGTTTATTAATGGGCAGAAAGTCAAAACATCGTTATGGTGATTCTTATTGTAATCTCAAACAGCAAAAATTTGGTATAAAATGTCATGCTCTGTCCAAAAGTATCATAAAGCAAATGATGTAATATGCCCAAAGGAATACAGAGAAAATACACATTTAGAGGATATGTGGTACTTGATTCGTGGATCAAGCATAAATGTAGGTTAATCTGAGCAATCGGTGTTGCACAAAGAAACAGTAATGCATTAACTATTGGACCAGAACAGTCCAGGAATAGAACCCACACTTACTATCATTTGATTGCAAGGAGTCTAATAAAGGAACATAAAATATTGTGAAACTGATCTGAGAGTCCTAGGAAGGTAAAAGAGAAAGAGGATGTGGTGCATATTTATGAAAGATGAGAGCGACTCAGTCTTATCTATGAAAATGCCTAAAATTAAAAGTACCGGGGATGTTCACCACCAAAGGCTGCTAAGAATGCTCAGCTACCCATTCTCACAAACATTCCTTTTAGATGTGTGGCAGTGTCCTCTAGCTTTGGCCATGAATGCAGCAGTTCCTTGCAAAGCTAACCATACACATCCTCAGTTTAACTCCCACTTACTGACCTGAAAGAAATGAGACATCACCACTTGAAAACTGGTACAGAGGCTGGAGGGATGGTGCTGAGGAGACGGCTAATTGGAGAGGAGAGGCATGGGGGGCTCATGTTCAAGCACGTGTTCTTTAAGCCTATACATTTCACTGTACATGAAGCATATGTCAATCAGATATTTTAATCCTAAAAATAATCAGCAGAAAGCATAATTCCTAGGACACACTGGGCACTCCATAAATACGCTGTGAATGATATTATTTCCAGGAAGAGTCGCACATAATGACTTTTCCTTGCAAAGAACAGCAGCTGATATTGAAGAAACAATTCAACAAGGATGTCAATTGTATCATCTTTGTTCATAACAGATGGGAAAATTATTTTTTCAATATTGATTTCTCTTCTGAGTGAAACTAAAATAGGCCCGATTTGTACAATCTTTAGAGAGATGTAGATAGCATTAAAGGAGTTCATTGGGAGAGGAGAAATACAGCAAAGACGTCTCTCAGCTGACCTCCACCTTTGTCAAACCTGAGCCAAGGCCAGTGGCTGCATTTCTCAATGTCCACTTGACAGACAGGAGCCGTCCGTAACGGTGATACTTAGCAGAAATTCATTAACCTGCAGACCTTTCCCATTCGGGAAAACATTTCCTCAGTCTGCTGAAAGCATGCTCATTTCTTCAAGAACAACCACAGATGTATTTGCTCCTTGAAGCCTCTTTAGGGCTTTGGAGTCTGAAATGAGCTCTGCATCTTCTAGATCTTTCTGCAATTTCCTAGTGCTTCTATTATAAAACCCATCACCTTCCACTTTACATTACAGCAATTTGGGTGCCTGTTTGATCCCATCTTGGATTGCAAACTGCTCTAGAGGAGAAAACATTTTATTTATTTTATATTTCCACATAGCTCACCATACTATGATTTTCTGTCCACATATTTGAGAAATAAATGTATGAGTAACCAGAAAAATGGAGGACCCTTTCTATCGATGATAAGAGAGAGAAAACATCACCAGTACAAGTTAAAGAAGCATTTTTTGAGTATGGCTATGGTTAATTATATTTGTAAAGGTGTTTATGGATTGACACCATTGGCTCAGTCTATTCTAGCTGTTCTAAGATTGCAGCTTCACTTAGACAGGGACCTTGCTATTCAGTAAGGACACAAACAGAAATGAGGATATAAATGTGTAGGTGATTCTAGAGAAATATAAGCTAATGAAAATAAGTTCTTAAGAGAACGGGAGCAAGTTAGAGAATGGTTCGTATTGAAGGATGTTTAGAGAGTGTTTGAGATGGCTCAGACAGCCCTTCAGGTTTGTAGGAACTACTCACTATGAAATTTCTTATGAAGAGTTTATAAGCCCTGATCACTGTCACTGATCTCCTAAATGATCACGAGGGTACCACTATTATTCCTACTTTACAGATGAAGAGACAGAGACCATGAAATTAATCATTTTACCCAAAGCCAATATGGCTTTGTAGACTGGCATTAGGATGCTGATAATGGACTCTGGAAGTCAGAGTTTGTCTGCCATCAAAATGATCCAGATCTTAAGACATGAAAAGACTCCACTCTTCATCCATGTGTGAGGATATTCACTGGGAGAGCAGCTTTTTAAAAATTTATTTACTTATGTGTATGAGTGTACTGTCTGCATGTAGGTTGGTGCACCCATGTCGTGCAATGCCACGGAGGTCAGAAGAGGATGTCGGATTCCCCTGGAACTGGAGTTAAAGACGGTTCTTAGCCACCATGTTGGTGCTGGGGATCAACCCTGGGTCCTCTGCAAGAGCAGTTGGAGCTCACAACCGCTAGTATTCCTCACTGTTTTGCTCAAGCTGGGTTAAGCAACAAAGCCTACCAGACAAATATCAAAACTTCCCAGAAAATCCTATCAAATACTGAATACTCAAAGCTGGAGCAGGGCAGGGACTAAACAGAACAATCACGTCTTAATTATTGGATCAGATATACATTTTGAGCTCAATTAAATGTGGGCATGGGAAAAACCATCCGGAACCAGGGCCTTCACTTCCACACGAGCATGGAGCTCCATTTACCCTGCACACTATGAGTAGGCAATGTGGACAGCACCCCTGCATGTTTCTAACAGAGGGACCTACTCACAGGGAATCACAAGGGAAGCCACGGGGCAATAAGATAAGATTTCCAAAAGAAGGCTTCCCAGTAACAAAGTGGTTTGCCTTAGGGCCTGAGAATTTTCATGGATGAATGAATCTGACATTTAAAAACATTTTTTATTGGGGCTGGAGAGATGGCCTAGCAGTTAAGAGCGACGACTGCTCTTGCAGAGGACCCAGGTTCAATCCCCAGCCCCCATATGGCGGCTGAGAACCGTCTTTAACCCCAGTTCCAGGGAATTCCGACACCCTCTTCTGACCTCTGCAGCATTGCATGGCGCTGCTGCACAAACCTACATGCAGACAGTACATTCATACACATAAAAAATAAAATTAAATTAAAAGAAAACATTTTAAAAAATATATATTATTTATTATTTCATTTTATGTGCATGAGCATTTTGCCTGCATATATATAAGTGCACCCCTGTCATGCAGTGTCCCCGGAAGTCATAAGAGGAGGTCAGATCCCCTAGAACTGGAGTTACAGATGGTTTTTAGCTACCGTGTGGGTGCTGGGAATGGAACATGGCCCCTCTGGAAGATCAGCCAGTGCTCTTAACCACCGAGCCAGATCTCCTGCCCCTGAGTCTGACATTTTAACATCAGGCCAATCCTTCCTTCTTAGTCAATCCGTATCCTGTGCACTGAAGGATCTTTAACAACTAAGGCTCCATTATCTATGATTTGTTGTTTCTCCCAAATAATTACATTTTCGGTAATGTCTTTCTCCTAACTAATATTTTATTAGCACACAAAATAATGGGTTTCACCATGATATTGTCATGCTCATGTGTCAGGGGATCCTGCTCTTGCTAAACTTCAAGAGTCTACCTTCTCCCCTTCTACCCTCCAAATAGTCCCAACCTGGTGCTTGCCAAAATCTCTCTCTCTCTCTCTCTCTCTCTCTCTCTCTCTCTCTCTCTCTCTCTCTCTCTCTCACACACACACACACACACACACACACACACACACATGCTGAATATAAGGGAAAACAAGCATTGTTATTTCTTTTCTCATTCCCGTCTCCTGTTCCTCCATCTCATTCCTTTAAGCTGCTTCCTCCTTCTTACAGTCCAGAGAGGTTTTACCTGTCTTAAAAAAACAACCTTTTCTTCTGACTCAGCATGGCATGAAACTGGGCATATCTGCAGAAACTTAGTCTCATGCTGTGAAGGCACTGGTTACTAACCAGGAAGTTCAAGTTCTGATTCTATTGGTAGAAGACACAAACTCAGAGTGATGCATCCAAGCAAAGGTTAGAGAGAGGGAGGCTGTCTACTTGTTCTTATGATACTCCTGGGTCTTAGCTCTTTAAATCTAAGAGTGATCTAATAGTGATCAGAAGAAATGAAAAGTAGTATCATATTGCTGTGTGTTATTTAATACCACATCTCACGTGCCCTGTGCTGTTGAATCTTCCAACTGACACACAGGTTTTCTTTCTTTTGTTTAAACAATGTGAAAACAAGCTTACCTGAAGTATGAGTGCTAGAAAATGCCACAGGTAGAACAGAAGCCTCGAGTCTGTGCTTGGCATCAGGTACATAGGTGAGGGTTCATGGCCAGGTGACTTGATCACTTTGTAGCTATGGCAAAGTGTTTGTTTGAGTTAATTTACTAAACCTAGATTCACCCCACCATTGCCTCCCTCAAAACCCAACCTTTCTTAACTTAAAGGATGTATTAATATGTTTGTTTAAATCTAACCTCAAGGAGAAACTGGGTTTCCATCTGGTTGCTCAGTGACTGCTGATTACTTTTTTGCAATGGTTTGATCCTGGCTTTTTTTACTAATTACAAATGCCTCAGCGGGTTTTTCCAACTCTCTGTATTCTCCTTTCCACTCCCTTCTCCTACAGAGCTACAGGGCCCATTCTAGTACTAAGTATAATCACAGTTAAAAACTCACCACTTAAGAGATACAGGTGGTCAGGTCAGGAGTTCAAGGTAAACTTGAGGTCAGCCTGAGCTATATGAGACCCTGTCACAAAAACAATGACAAAGCTCACATGAAAAATGGTCTTAATTAACTAGTTCTACTTAACTAGACCTAGTTAAATAGAATACAGAGGCAAAAGCACCACCTGGAAGAAACCCCACCCAAGCTGAGGACACTACATCTATGTGGTGGGGGCCAGTGACTTATAGGCAGCCCTGAAGATGGTGCTTAGCAAACAGCTGAGGCAAACGCGTGGGGTTTCTGTTCCCTCGTTTGTCAGTTAGAACAAGTCTGTTCACAAACAGATGAGCAAAGACGAGTTGATGTGTATGCAAGTACCTTACTCACACACAAACTATAGTTACATATCTTACATATCGTGCTATTTTTGACAGACATCCTTTTTTGTGATTTTTTGAGAAGTTGAGACAGGGTCTCCCTGTAGCCACAGCTTCCCTGGACTCACTAAGTAGACTAGGCAAACCTCAGTCTCACAGAGATCAACCTCCCTCTGCCTCCCAAGTGCTGGAATTAAAGGTGTGCACCACCAAGCCTATCCCCCAAGAGACATTGTAAGAGTCCACTAATTCTCCACGCTTTCCAAAAGGAAGCGAGAAAGAAAAAATAAAAAGGAAGATATCCTTTCCAAAAGACTGCCCAAGGATTTAGAGGCTAGAGAGGACACTAGAGCTCAAAAAGCCAAATAGCCAAGTGGGGTTTGTGTGCAGGAAGGTTAGCTATGGCTGATCTTCCAAGACAATACGAACAAAGCTTCAAGAACCCATACATTTGGCTAATACAAGCTGGGGTTTATAAATCTCAATATGTCCAGGCCTACTACAGTCCCTGCCTGCTGGCCTTTGTCACAACCTTGGTGTTCTCTGGCTAAAGACTCCCCAGTGTTTGCTTTCAAGGTAGTTCTTGGGAATGCAAAGTTACACTGGAAAATACACAGCATGCAGCCATCTCCTGGGGATGGACTCACAATCCTCTGAGAAATACATCCCACACCTGCAAAGTCCTCCCTCATGAATTTGGTAGAAATATCATATTCTTCCAGGTTTCATTTAAAGAAAACATTTGTTAGTTCATGAAAAGAGAAGAATTTCCTGGGCACACTGACATAGATGAGGAAAAGAAAGGTGCCCAAAAATGGTACTAGATTAGGAAATCTGGAACAAAATGGAATTACGTCCTCAAGGTGATATAGTTGCCCAGAAAAGAGGAAGAATTTCCCAAACAACTGAAATCAACTACTGGAACATTCTTAAATGTAGGGTTAGGGGAAAGGGAAGGGAAGAGCATAGCCCCAGGGTCTTCAGAGAGGGTGTTCAGCAGTCTTGTGGAGTATAGCATCTATCTGGAGCAGCATCACCTGGCTGGAAAAGATCTGACCTTCACTGGAATGTCAGGCATCCCTTTCTTTGCCTGAGTGACTGAATGAAGAGTTTGTCATTCTGTCATAGCCAAACACTAGAAAAGAGGGAGAAAATAGAATCGATTTCTGCTGCTCAGAAAGGCGTAGTCTCAGTGGCATCTAACTGACACAAATACTCTTGGCTGGGCTTCTGTTTGCAGATAGTAATTAAATAAATATTCCTGCCTTTGACTTCATAGCAATATGCCCTGGCTCATGAGAGAGTCAATGCTCTCCACTTTAAAGGTTCAGGTTCAAATTGTGTTCATTCTGAAACCCTGTGATCCCAGGTATATACCTGCCTGAGTTCACACTCGTTCTTCTTATAAAATTCATGCAGTAACTTACTAAAATAAACAGCCTGAATTTCTATGCACGAACACGTTAGCAACTTCAGCCTTCCCTTCCCTCTTACTCTGGTAGTAATCGAGCTTGGGTTTCAGATGAAGAGTATAAGCATTTTATGCATTTACAAATCCTTGGTTATTTACTGGAAAACTAATTTAAAATGGAGGTGGGATGACGAATGAGAAAACTGACCTAAGTGCCACAACATCTCATTGTTTTGTCACAAAGTATGCCAACTTAGCGGTTTTGTTTGCATCCGTGCTTAATTCTACATGTCCCAAACACTGCCCTGAAGTTTCAAGGCACTGAAATGGTACTGAGAAGGGCCATATTTTCTTTTTCCTCTTAAGACAATGGCAAAAGATGTAGACTTTACTCCCCTGCAAAAGAGTAAAGAGCATTTGTCCCATGTGCCTTTCAATAACTAGGAAGATTAACCCCAGGGAAGCCTCTCGGAGCTGGTGCATTGATTCTTCTTTCCCATCTGGGCCAGAATCTACTTGAAGGGACTCAGACCCATTTTTCAAGGGAAAAAGGAACAGTCGAGGTCAGAAAACACAGTCTACTTTTCTTCTTTAGAATTCCTGAGCACAGGACAGGTCTCTCAGAGAGTCAAGCTGGGAATTGGGGCCATTGCCCAGGGACTTAAATAAAGACCTAAAAGCTCTTTATTTAGAGATTTCTGTACTTTAATTTAACAAGTTCGCTTCAACTTACCTGAAAATTACCTTAGGCCTTCATTCTGCTTTGCTGGCATTGATCTGGCCATAGTCTTCTCACATTATCCCGAGAAGAAGGGACTGAAAGCAGGCAGCAAAATTGAAAGAAGGTCTTAACAAATATTTAATGCTAGAAACGTGGAATTAAGTTTATCAAGACCTCAAGATGAGTCTTTTTTCTTTGATCTTCTGTTTTCTTGATCTATACATTTTGAGGGACCCCACTTTGCCAGAGTCATATACACGAGACTCTTGGCACAGCTAGACTCCACCTTGAGATCACATTTAGATATATTCAAATGAGACCCTTCCATGATGAACTGTTAAAATTTCTGACCTCTAGTGTACTTCCAAAGCCAGAGGATGCAAGTCATTATTAAAAACTTGCACAGGAGCATTCCAAAACTGCTGTCCAAACCTAGGCCAGCCTGGGCTGAGCAATGTTTTCTCCAGGTGTGCCACTTCCTGAGATCCTTGGACTCTTTAGGTCATTCACACAGTCTCAATGGGTCCTGGAGGTATATATATATATCTATATCTGAAATACAAGTTGGAGAAAAAAATGGAATTTCCATGTTAAAGTATCACTGTATTTTGATGCTATTTTTGGTATCACAAGTTTCATTTATGTTACTTTGATTCTATGTGTACTCTAAAGTTCAACTTAAAAAAGAAAAAAACTTCCACAGAACAAGTCATTGGGCTCAGGGTTGGATTTGATCTGAGTTAAATACAAACTGCTGTGATGAAAAGGAAAAGAAGGAAGATAACTGAATAGCCCTCTCTCCTCTCTTTCGGTCTACACAGATCATATGGATATGGCTTATTTCAGTGTCACAAATGGTTGGCACTTATCCAATGGGCCATGTTGTCTCTGCATCATCAATATACAGACAGTGGAAGCAAACATGAATACTTAAAGGATAATACTGGCTCAACAGGGGCTAGATTAAGCATATATATTGGGGGTGACAGTTTAAAGTTTAATAGATCTCTTAGGGGTAGCTAAGATCTGATGATGAGAAATCATCAGATATAAGAAGCAAAGATGTGGATATGATTCTGGAGGATATAGAAAACTATTCAAGCAGTGACATCGTGGAATGGTTGTAATTCATATGTTTTGTAATTCAGGTAACCACATTAAACCAAACATATCATAAGTAAGCAAAGGTTTTATGAGATTGTTAGGGTAGGCCAATTATGAATTAAAATGGGATCCATAATTTGTTATATTCATACACTGCACTTCATTGATGAACTTCAATGCCAATGGTACAATTTGAACCCAAGCTCCTCTTATTTCTACATACATATTAGACAGTTATATATTAAGTAAGAGCTACTTGCAACAAGTGCATATCAAACACAAGCTATTAAAAACTAGGTTTGGAGGCTGGAGAGATGGTTCAGTGGTTAAGAGGACTGGCTATTCTTTCAGAGGACCCAAGTTCACTTCCCAGCACACAAATGGTAGTTAACAACTGTCCATAACTACAGTGTTAGCAAGCTCTACTACTTTTTCTTCTGGCCTCTACAGACCTTGCAGGACAGCAAGCAGCAGGCATGGCTGCAGGAGCGGAGTGCTAAGAGCTCCAATATTGATCAGTAAGCAGAGGGGAAGCTGGGATGGGCCAAGGCTATGAATCCCCAAAGCCCACCCTTGTGACAAGGCTTGCTCCTGAAAAGCCACACCTCCTAAACCTTCCAAATAGCATCATCAACTGGGAACATGGTATGCAAAAACTGGAGCCTGTAGGGGACATTCTTATTCCATTCACTACATCAATACAGTGCAATTGTACAAACCAAAATCTGAGCAACTACTACATGTGTTTGGTGAATTCCAAGTAAAGAGGAAGCACTGACTATAACCTGCAGATCACAAATGAAATGATTCACACAAACAGAACATGTGGCAGTACTCTGTCCCTGTGGTGTGGAAATCACATCATAATCCAAGAGCAAGTGTTTTCAACAAAGCCAATTCCATGGTCTCTTCTAGAATCACTCTAATTGCTTTCTGTTTTTTTTTTTTCTTTTTTAAAAAAGTTAATTTATTCATTATTTATTTTTATTTTATGAATTTTTTGCATGCATGTATGTTACTGAACCTGTATGCAATGCCTACAGGGGCCAGAGAATTATTGATGGTTGATAGCCACCGTGGGTGCTGGGAACCAAATCTAGGTCCTCTGAAAGAGCAGCCAGTGCTCTTAACTGCTGAGCCATCTCTTCAGTTCCAACACCCTGTGTTTTCAATGCCCATATTTTTAGATCTGTTGGGAGACATTCCTAAAGATACTAGATATACTAGGAGTGCTCATAAACATTATCAAAGCAGCATCTCAACAAATACAAGAGCACCACAGGCCACCTCATTCATATTAGAAGAGAAGGAGCAGGGTATCGAATCATGGCAGGCTCAAATATATGTCTGGTTCTACCTGTTGAATACATGAAAGGTGCCTGTGTATTGTGAGGAACATTCATGATATACCACATCCCTGAAGATCTGCTTTCCTGGAGGCAGGAACCTTACTGTCAAGCACACATCTCAATACAAATCTTCTCCCTATGATGAACGCTTTAACTTTTGTTCTTCATAGCCCTGTAGTTAGACTAGTCCATAAACTCAATACTTTTTATCACATTTGGAGGACCAGGAAGAATGTTACTAACAATATGGCTGGGGAAGGAAGAGCTTATTAGGGATCTATGGAGGGAACCAGGAAGGGCTCGTAGGACATTCTGTGACTGGCTGGGTATTTAGTACTGTAAATATTCAACAATGTTTTACTATTTTTTATTTTACACATTAGCCAGTGGCCAGACTTTGAAGTTTGCCTGACATATTTGTGATGTTATAAACTCAACACAGCTGAGGAACTGAGCCATTCAGTTTTAACTGCCAAATAAAGGCAAGAATACTGAGTAATTTATAGATTTCAGATATACCTCCCCATTAATCCAATTTACAAGATACACCCAGGCCCCATTCAATGAAGGTGACACTCAGAGGATGGGGCCCTGCTGCTGTGGAGGACATTGTTCACAGAGTCCAGAGCTAAGCATGGCTCCTTACCTTTATTCAGTATGTAAATCTTGGAGCATGGCTGATACACAGCAGAATTTCTTTATGTGGTAATCTATATGATAATGCCATGGAAATCTCATCACATATTTTATCCTCTTCCATCCTTTGATGATGTAGCCAGAGGACACTTTTTCCAGTTATCCACAAAATACAGTCACTTTCAAGGTGGTTGAATTACAGGTCCCTACATTCCTGGAGCCAACTAGGAGTGTGTTTTAGCAGATACTGGGGAAGGGCATGTGAGTGAGACACTTCACTCTACCTTTCAATTCAATAACAAGTTTTGGATTAATTTGCATAAAAACCAACCTATGATGGGTTTACTTTATCATCATTAATGATATGGAGGAGGGTTAAAGAGTTACCACTCCCTTAAGTCTAAGAAGTTACAGATTCTTCTAAGAGTATCAGTGCCATTTGTAGTAGAAATCATTCTAGCTTTTAAAAATTGTTTTAAATTTTATTTTATGTTTATGTACGTGTCTGTGCATATGTCTGTGTACATGCTGCTGTTCACAGAGTCCAGAAGAGGGCATTGGGTCCCTTGGACCTATAGTTTCAGGGGGTTATAAGCTGCAAATAAATACACCATCTTGATTCCTTACAGGGAAATTACAAATACAGCCTGTGGGATAACTAATTGTGATTTTCTAGCTGATGGTACCTAGGAGACTAGGGAAAAGTTCCTCCAAGTGTGTCTGTGAGGCGTTTTCAGACCCAATTAACTGAGGGAGGAAGACCAACCATCTAATGTGCTGAAAACTGAACAGAAGAAGAGATGAGGAAGGAGGAAGTTTGCTAAACAATGCTTGCCCCTCTCTCAGCTTCCTGGTCACCATGGCATGAGCTATGTTTGTCCTGCATGACGCTCTTTCTCCCATGGTCCCAGCAGGACACACTGCCTTCCTGTGACCCCAGAACGATCAGGCTAGTAACCTCAGAAACCGTGACCCAGATTTAAATTTTCTCCTTTTATTTTATTTATTTTATTTGTTTTACCTTTTGAGACAGGATCTCAGTATGCAGCCCTGGCTGGCTTAGAACTTACTATGTAGACCAGGCTGGCCTCAAACTTCACAGAGATCTGCATTGACCTTCCAAGTGCTGAGACTAAGGGCATGAGCCACCACACTTGCCTCTTTCTCCTTTTTGTTGTTCCTCCTCAGTAACTGTCACAGTAATGGAACTATCTAATGTAGCCATCTTCTGCCATGGTTTCTTTGACCTCCCCTCCACTCTCTCCCAGTGCCACACCCCAGGTTACCACCTATGCCTTGCCTGTGTGGAGCCCCATTTTATCTCCTTGAAGTTCGCTCCTCTTTCCCTCTCATGAGTACCTGCCAGGAAGCTTTACCTGTAAATTGTTAAAATGTGTCTCCTTAGATCCCATTAACCCACCCGGACAGAAGCATATCAGAGCCACCAAGGAAACAGTTTTTTTTTTTTTTTTTTTTCCTATCTACCATACTTTAGCTTTCCCATTCTGGTGGAAAAGCCAGAATTTGGTTGCTATTTAACATAACACAACAACAGCTTAGTAGCAAATGTTCAGAGACTCTAATCTTCACACTCACAGCTATAAAGTGCAGCCATGCTGCCCATGGCTGAAGAAAAAAATCTTGTAGCTCTAATGTGTTCATGTCTGATTACAAGATCCATCAGATGGAAACATTCTCTTTGCAAATATTTAAGTTTCCTGTGGCTAGAAACCAAATCTGTCTTATTTACTGGCATGCCTGGAAAGGCGTTTATATGGCACAGCACATGGTATCTGCTCAAAAACAATTTTTTTTGCTTAATTCGGATCAATAGCTAGAAGACCGATCAGATGCAAGTAAAGATGAATGACAGGCCTTTGGACTGAACATTCCAGTCTACCCATCTCCATCACAGATAGCATGTCACCACATCTAAAACAACCATCACACGCACACAATGCCACCATACTTATAATAATCACACACACCATCTGACCACACTTATAATAACCACCACACACTATGTCACCACAGTTATAATAACCACCACATACATGTCACCACACTTAAAATAACCAACACACATCAGGTTGGAAAATACTATAACATTTGAGAGACAGAGCCTTGCTGGAAGAATTCAGTCAGTGGAGGTAGGACTTGAGTAGATAGCCAGAACCTCCTTCTTGTCTGATCCATGTTCCTGGGCTTTGGCCGCAGCTGTGACCACTGAGTCCCATTCCCTTGCCACCATGCCTTCCCCACCACGCCTTCCACACCACAGACTGACTGTATCCCCTCGAAGTATAAGCAGAAGTAAATCCTTCCTCTCTTAAGCTGCCTCTGTCAGGTACTTGGTCAGGGCAATGGGCAAGCAGCTGAGAAACATTCGAACTGTCAGCATCCATTTGAGTCCTTTTTGTTTCATTTTCTTTCTGTTTTTCCTGTTTTTTTTTTTCCCCCCAGTAATAATCTTCATCCATGTTGGTTCACTGAGCATTGCTTAGTTTATAAACCCTGATGAAATTTAAGCTAAAAGTACAGGTCATAACCAAACCCATAAGCATACTATTAGTGTAATGTGACTTTAGATTTTAAGAAGGGTTTGGAATCAGGTGTTAAATGACTGAGTAGTTGCTTAAAATGTGTTCCAGGTGCCTCCATTTCTGACATTTGTAAAGAAGGTTAGTCTTTGCCTCAGCTCTCGGGTTATTCTTTTCCTGGAGAATGTGATGCACAGAGCACTAATAGCAAGGAGAAATTCTTTGTGCCACAGTCCTAAAATAAATGGAAACAGCAACTTCCATGTACATTAGCTTTAAAAGTTATCACTCAACAGTGTGACACAAGGGGGGGAGGCAAAGTTTGTGTAGTTCTTCTAAACTTTTGGTTTAATGATTTTTAGGACATTCATATTAAAATTGGGCCATTAAAACATATTGCAGTGCAGCAGTATAAAAAATGTGTACAATGAGTTCCCACAATGATGCAACAAAATAAATTGTGAGATAAAGCCTGCGTTGCTAACCCCGTGTTTAAAATAACCTTTAAGCATTGGGGATTTTTATTGGTAACAATTTGGTGGCAAACTACTCAGTGTAAAAGAACAGTTTAAAACTAATAGGAAAAATCTGGCATTAATAATAATACTGTAGATTACAATGGGAACATCAGTGAGGTTGCTGCAGAGAGCAATGAATCTAGATAATTAAACTTGGGCCTGTAACAGTATGAGGTATGCTGATGAGAACTTCAGAGACACTATGTGCAGAGCTGACTGGGAGAGAAAGACCCCAGAGTAGAAGGTCCAAGGTACATAGAGATGGAGTATTGGGCAGTGCGTGGAAGGACAGACAAATCAGAGAGCACATTAATCATCCATTGCCAACATTATTGCTCCTTAACTCCAGAGATTTGTATTATCCTCCTAATCTTGAATTATGTAGGTAAACATAATACTTCTTTCTTGACTTAATCTGTTCCAAAATCATGAAGAAACAAGTTAATGTGCAAAAACTCTTGGAAGCCCATGTCAAAATGAGCTATAGATGAAATTATCCATGGCTTGAAATTAAAGCTAAAACTCTGGTGCAGTTCTTTCTTCCATAGATTCACCAGTAGACAAATGTCTTCTTTGTAGCTCAGGTTCTCAGTAACTTTGGTAATGAAGTGAGGGGTCTTGAAGCTACAGAGTGATTCATTACTTATTTTTTCTTGTTTAAGTGATTTTGATATGCATCATGGATATATGCTTTTTTGCTGGTCACGGATGTCTGCCACTGATTATAACAATGTACTAAAAGAAAAGTAAGAATTATAGGATTTCAATACCCAGACCACACAGCAGTAGATTTGGGCTGACCCACGGCACAGAGCTTGAAGACGTAGGTGGAGGCACGGACACAGAAGATGCTGGAGAAGCATCCCATTGCTGACCACTGAAAATCCCAGTGTGGGATCCTTTATCTCCCTTTTCTATGGCAGCTCATGATGTTATTTTGTTTCCATAGTCATTCTAACCTTAACAAAAGCTATATGAGAGTTGCTATGTGATACACATTTCAGGTTTGTGTGATACTATAACTCTACACTGAAAAAGAATAGACATTTCCTTTTGATTATATTTGTATAAGTATTCATTCAAAACTCTGAATTCGAAATCTGTCAGAGACCCAATAACTCCTCACATCTGAGACTCATGTGAACTTTAGTACATGTTATTCATGTTTAGTATTTCACTTGTTACTCAAAAGAACTTCATGGTGTTCTACAATAATGTCAGGTCTCCCATGGGCTGATAAAGAAACTTAAGCCTAAGTAGACCCTTGGAATCTTGGTCAATAGAAAGTCAAATCCATGGACATTTGAACTAAACACAGACTCACATCATGATATAAGGGGAGTTTTGAGTTTGAGTTTCACATCTACATTGGAATTTCATATAAGAACTACAAAGTATTAGAATAAGGAATTTTGTAAACAAGTTCAAAAAGAGGATGGAAGAAGGTTTTAAGATCCAGAAATAGTAGGCATGTTATAGCAAAGAGTGTTCCCTGGACATGACTCTGCAGCCACACATGGGCTGATGAAGCTAGACTGCATACGTAGACTTGCACTAGGTAAAGCCCACCCACATTGGCATGGGTAGGCTCATAAAGCCCAACCCCTATCTCAGGAGCCACTGAGTTGATGCCTACTGGGAGAGGCTAACTTTTCTTCATGGATGCAGGCCCTGAGAGGCTACCCATGATCTAACAGAAGTCCCGTACTCAAGGGCATACAGTTGGCACTAAAATGGACTCAGTGGGTATTAAATTAAAGGTAAAAAGAGACTGTACATGATTTTGGGAGGTAAAAGCAGGAGACAGATAGAGGAGGAATTGGACGGGAGGGCACAGGCAGTGCCTTACATCCAAACATGTCATAGGCATGTATGACTCATAATTATAATACTTATTAAATACGTGGCTATCACTATCACACAGACCCCAGTAACCCCAAACTATCCCCAGGAGGAAGGAGGAGAGGCTTCTGCTCTGTTTCACTGTAGCGCATGACCGTAAAGGTAATCACAGCACATGTGCATGGAAAAGTGGGTCTTTATACCTCCAGAGTAGTAGTTCAAACAAGATGGACTTTATTTTGTATCCTCGAAATATCCAGTAATTAACAAAATGGGGGGGGGGGCAAGGAAGAGAAAGGAGAGGAAGAAAGAGAAAAGGAAGGGGAGGCAGAGCTCTCACAGACTTAGTGTCATTGAGGTTCCTTGGATTCAGTTCAGTGGCGTTTATCACCTTCTATCAGTACCTAGAAAGGCTTCAATGACCCAACATGGCTGCCACAGCAAAGGCCACTCACTGATATTCTACACCTGGTATACATTTTTGTTTGCTGACTTAAAACAAGATTCTTCTAACAGGGTTGAGAAGAGAGGAGAAGATTCCAGATAGAAGAAAGAAGAGGGAGGAGGAGAAAGAAAAAGGTGAAGAGGAAGAGGAGGAAAAAAGGAGGGGAAATGAAGAAGGTCAAAGAAAAAGGAGGTGGGAGGAGATGAAGAGGAAGAGGAGGTGGGTGGGGGTAGGAGGAGAAAAGCAGCCCATGGCAGCTGGTTTTGTGAATTCACAAAGTGTGTGTTTGAAAAATGAAGGTGCGTAAGTTAGTGTAGCTCCGGGGCGCCAGCTCCCCTGGTGTTAGCATAGCTGACACGCTGACAGTTTATATGGAATTTATGTGCCTATTTCCTCTGCTTTTTATGGGAAAACATGTTGTTACCTTACAGCTGCCCACATCGCATGCTGACAATCCGCCTCTGAGCCATAACGCACCTTTCTCAAGGAAACATACATGCATCAAGGTCTTATGCATATTTTACAACCTTGTAAGGGAAAATAATAAAATATGGATTATTGTGCACACCATTCTACCATTTAATTTTTTTTTATTTCACTTGTTTAATTGACTCTGACCACCTTTATTGCCTTTCCCCACCTCTTCTCGCCATTTTAATTGTTTATGTGTTTGTATACAATTGGCTCACATCTGGAAAAGGACAGAAGCTGTAACCACAACTTAAAAGCCAATTCCTAAGCTTTAAAAAGTAAATAAAGCATTTAAGCTGCCACATCAGGGGGAAGATATATGCAGATGTAAACAGAAGGAAATGCACATTTTAAAGTAAAATGCTTGAAACCAGCTCCTCTCTTCAGTCACCTGCAGGAGCTTTCTGGCTGATGCAGGTAGTATGTGCACCAGCCACTCAGCAGGGGCCCAGACCCCCTTCTTCTCTCCCTGGGGCTCTTTGGGGGCCAGAGAACATCACCTGAGTGTAACCGTGGACCAAGTTGCTCATGGCCAGGAGCTCATTCACCTAACACCCAACCTGCCATGTGCCCTCCTGCTTACAGCACTTGACAATAAGTTTACAGGTACTGTGGCATTTCTTCTGAGAAATGCTACATTTTCACGTTAACCTTCATTCTAAGCTTTCAATAAGATAATAGGAGAGAAAAGGAAGGTATTTATGCCGATTTGCATTTTCTAAAGGTTTTTACACTCAAAATAAGGACTCGTTTCTATAAAGTCTAAGAAGTATACAGTGCAGTGTTTTTATACTCAAAATAAGGACTTGTTTCCATAAAGCCTAAGAAGTATACAGTGCAGTGTTTTTACACTCAAAATAAGGACTTGTTTCTATAAAGCCTAAGAAGTATACAGTGCAGGGTTTTTACACTCAAAATAAAGACTTGTTTCTATAAAGTCTAAGAAATATACAGTGCAGTCAAAATAAGGACCTGTTTCTAATAAAGCCTAAGAAGTATACAGTGCAGGGTTTTTACACTCAAAATAAGGACTTGTTTCTATAAAGCCTAAGAAGTATACAGTGCAAGGTTTTTACACTCAAAATAAGGACTTATTTCCATAAAGTCTAAGAAGTTTACAGTGCAGGGTTTTTACACTCAAAATAAGGACTTGTTTCCATAAACTCTAAGAAGTATACAATGCAGGGTACTGAGGGGAAAGGACCGGAGCAGGGAAGCCACCTTCTGAAACACAGAGAACAGGCTCTGGACCTTCCCTCAGCCATGAATCTGATGCACCAGCAGCTATTTTCAGCTCGGGTTTCCTGGGATGCCCTGTTTATGGGCACATTGTAGACAGCAACCTACAAAATATATTTTAGTTCATAATCAAAAGACTATACAGTCAGACTTAGCCTTCTGATGCATTCCTGGGCCCAGTGTAAATGGACTTACTTTTCTCTCATGCATGACTATGGGGAGCCTATACATGCATCCTCAATATATCATGCTGGTGTCACAGAAATTTTCATATTGCCTAATTCATTGGGGAGGTGGAGATTTCAGCTCTAAATATTTTATTTCTCCTCTGAATAACCTTTAGAAACAGTATCCCACTGTGTAAAAATACAGAATAAATGCCACAATCTGAGATGCTGGAGATATGTGGTATAGGCAGCAGGACCACATATCCCTGGTAAACATGAGAAACTCAATGAAGACTTGCATTGCCTTGTCCTTTTCACCCAAATGGGGCATCACCTCCCTTTTGGTCTCTGTAGCAGGTTCAGATTCAACTAGGCTACTTTACTGCGGTGGTTTGAATGAGAATGTCTCCCATAGGCTCCAGGCATTTGGATATTTTTTTCCCAGTTAAGGAGGTTTTAAGAGCTGCCATCTTGCTGGAGGAAGGACTGGTGTGGGCTACATCACAGAGCACTTAAGCTTTGCCAGACATCCAGTTGCTCTCTGACCCCTGTGCCCATTTGAAGATTCCCTCACTGGGCTTTTTGCTCTGGCCCCCCTCTATTGCCACACCTCCCTCATCGCTCTGGATGCTAATTCCTCATAAGTCAAATAAGCTCTTCATTCTATTAGTTGCCTTGGTAGTGGTATTTTATCATAGCAACGGAAAAGTAACTAATACTTTAACATATAAATTCTTCAAGAACAAATGGCCCATAAACATGTTCGGGAAGTAATTTTCATACTCTACTTGACACAAACTGCACATACGTGTCTGCCCCACCGGAAGCTCAGTCTTCTCACTGGATATGGAACCTTCTTCCATACAACAGTGGTTTTCTATGCCTAAGACTCCTCGAAATCACATTTCAGGAAAGTAAATAAATACAGATTCATCTTTTTTTTTTTATTGATACTTTGTGTATTTCATACATCATTTTCCAATTCAGTTCAGGCATATATCCCTTTCCTTTTCCCTTCCTCCCATCTCATCCCTACCCATCTCAGATCATGCACTCTGCCGTAACTTTTCTGCATCTTTCTCTGTTTTTTTTGTTTTGTTTTGTTTTGATTGTTTTCATTTTTTTTAACAATAAGTGATAATTTGTGAGTATAAGCATCCTTCATGTAAATCCAATTTGCAAGCAGTTGTGCCCAAACCCACATAGCTCATGGGTCCCACCATCCAGCAGGGGGGGCTTGTATGTTCAACCAAGTTGATCAAATGAGTGTCCAGGCTATATTGTTGTAGTTTCACCATTTACCCCAATCGCAGCCCTTACATTTGACCGCGCCCCCTCTTCCGCAGATTGTTCCCTAGGCTTAGAAAAGGGGCGCAGGTGAATGAGAAGCAAAACAGTCTACTTTCTCTGGAGCTGTCGTCTTGGTCTCTAGTCAATTCTGGCTGTTTTATTTCATGAGCTGACAGCTTGTCCAGGCATAACTTTTCAATCCTACTAATGAAGCACACACAATTAGATATATAGGTATTTAAACAGTACTAATTGTTATGATAGGTTACTTTGGTATAGACACAGATGTTTGGATGGTATGTTAATCCATGAATTACATTTTCTTCTGTTAAGTATGACAGGGTCTTCCTGTGGTTTATAACATCTCCTAACCATTAGAGCATGTAAGCAGCCATGGGTTATTCCTCCAAGGAGAGAGCTAATAGCCAATTAGATTTGGGATATACAGACATATGGCTGCCACTGCAGGCGAGGGGTACCTGGTGCTGACGGGAGGAGTCTTGCTTGACTCAAAGAGACCTATATTTGCTTTATTGGTTTTGTGGCCTTTGGTAACACTCTCTGGCATTCCAGAGACCATCTGTATACTTGCAAGTGTGGTCTCCATACATCTTTCCCATGTTTAAATCAGGTCTTCAACAGCAGGGCCTTATCACCTCTCTTCCTGCAGATATCCCAGTTTGGAGGCAAGGAGCCTTTACCTTTTGTGGGGGCTTGGATCCCCTGGCCAACATCTCCTTGGTAGAGTAATCCGTTGTTGATGTCAGAGCTCCTGTATTAATATATTTTG
>VZQC01000887.1:2274812-2306275 GCA_009823505.1 Rhizomys pruinosus | reverse complement strand
ATATATATATATATATACTGCTGAGTCCATTTGATGTACGTGTATTCATAGCTGCTCACTTGGGATTGGGTAACCTATCAGGGAACTGTTCCTCAAAGAAAATTGGTTCTCCCTCTTTCAGTGCCATTGATTGCCTGCAGCTCTCCATCTAGAGGAGAGGCCTTGTGAAACTCCCCTCATCCACGTTGTGCAGGTCTTTTTTAGATAACTATACCCTTATTTCATGACTGCAGCTTTCCTGTCATATGGAATTCACTATCGGGCGGCAGGTGCCTGGTCCTCTGTCTCCTACAGTCTTTCTGCTCCATCTTCCATCACGTTCCCTGACCTTAGGGGCAGGGGCTGCATTGTAGCAATGTCTGTTGGGGCTGGGTGTCCACAGTCACCTATTCCCTGAACTTTAGCCCATTGTGGATCTCTGTAGCAGTCTCTATCTGAGGCAAAAAGAAGCTTCGAACTGATTCTTAATGAAACCATTTCAAAGAAAAAGGCTCCTCACTGGATGCAAATTACCCCAGTGTTAGGTGCTGATGGTGTCTGCCCAATGTTAAGCCTAGGTGAAGCTGGAGGTGGGAGTTAATGATGGGCGAACGTGATTGCTTATAGCACCTAAGTCCTTTCTTAATATCAGAAAGAGCAGGTGGCATTTATTTCCTTTAGCAGCTATTTAGATAATGTTGGGGATAAGTTCTGTTTGATTTTATCTGTTATTGGTTTAGGTTTCGTGTATCCCTCTCCTATTCATGAAGTGTTCATGTCACTTCCCTCAGGCCTCTCTCAACACTGTTGCTGAGGGGTAGAAAGATGCTCTGTACTTTTCTTGCCCTTCAGTTATTTTTCTAAATCAGGAAAATATACAAGATTTCATATGACAAATGAAATCTGTTCTCCTGTCAACATGCATTAATTTAATGCAAAAAATCAAAGAGATCAGAATTTTAGGTGCTAAATTTTACTCAGTGACATGAGCATGTGATGATGTGAACACAGAGAACAGGAAATGACACTGGCCTCCTACAGGAAACAACGTCAGGACTGGAGAGCAGGGTGCAAGGCCTGCCTGTGAGTGCTGTGTACATATGCAGGTCCCATGAAGGAAGGCATTCTACTAGCATTGTGCTTCACTCTGCTGTTTTCCTTTGTTCTTGAAATGTATTTGAAAAAAGAAAAATGATATGTTGACATGGGGAGGCCACCAGAGCAGGATTCTATTGGGTCTTGAATTCAGCTCTCTCATTGGGCAGGGATGCGTGGAGCTATGGGGAATGGCTGTGCACAAGCTGCACAGCTTGCCAGAGGTGGAACTGAGTCAGTTCACTAGAAGTTGTTTCTTTCAAGCACCCATTAGGTGAACCACTTATGGGTTTGTACAGGCTTGACTGGACTAGTAGTTTAAACCAAATCACTAATAAAATCAGCTTTGTACACTCATCAGAGTGAATGGGTATTTGGACAATGTGATGGCCAACCTTGGTTGTCAACTTGACACACCTGGGAAGAAGGAATCTCAATTAAGAAATTTCCTGCCTCAGATTGATCTTAGCCTTGTGGGCCATTTTCTTTATTGCTAGTTAGTGTAAGGGATTTCAGGTTCTGGGACAGAGGGTGTTAGGCTGCATAAGAAAGGAAACTAGGGGCTGGAGAGATAGCCTAGCGGTTAAGAGCACCAACTGCTCTTGCAGAGGACTCGGGTTCGATCCCCAGCACTCACATGGTGGCTGAGAACCGTCTGTAACTATAATTCCAGGAGAACTCCAGTTCCAGGGGAATCCAACACCCTCTTCTGACCTCCTCGGCATTGCATGACACGGGTGCACAAACCTATATGCAGACAGTACATTCATACACATAGAAAATAAATAAATAAAAATTAAAAATAAATAAAAATAAAAATTAAAGATTTTAAAAAAAGAAAGGAAACTAAACTTGAGCCCCGTAAGCTGCGTTCACCTGTGGTCTAAGTCAGCTCCTGTCCTGACTCCTCTCAGTGAGGAACTTCTATCTGGAAGTGTACTCTTTCCTCTCCAACTTGATTCAGTCAGTATTAGCACAGCTACAGCAAATGAGAACAATCCCTGAGGGCTACAGCCAGGCTCTCACTTCTCTGCTGTGCCCTAGTGTGGTGCTGGCCAGAAGCACAGTAGGTTACCGATGAATAGAGAGACTGAAAACTGGCACATAAACAATAAAAGTAGCTGATGATAGCTGAATATTTGCTCCTTCAATCTCAGTTGAAGTGTCTTCAAATATTAGCCTTATATAACACTAAACATAGATCAATGGTATAATTAAATATTCAATTTATATAACAAGGAAACTTAGATGGACATATGTGCCCCATAGCTTGGTTACTGCTGGCAGAACTGCCGTCCAAACAGTATCATTGTAGGGGTTGCTCTCTTAGCTACTAAGATATTTTTTCCTTAGAAAACTGGGATGTCATAGGTGGTTACCTCTGCTGTGCGATTTCAAGAGAGATAACAGTTCCAGATCCTTTCTTTGTCAATTTGTTAAACTTACATAAGCAAGGCACCCAGGAAAAACACATTTTTAAAACTGTGTCTCTTCTCCAATTAGTACTCCTTTAATTTCTCTTTCTTGCCTTATTGCCCTAGTAACCATTTCAAGCACTGTATTGAAGGGGATCAGCCATAGAGGGCAGCCTTGCCGGGTTCTTGCCTTTAAGGGAAATGCTTCTAACTTTTCTCCATTTAGGATGATGCTGGCTGGGGGTTTGTTGTATATGGCTTTATGTTGAGGAATGATCCCACCAGTACAGTTACCTCTAGGACTTCAAGCATGAAGGGATGCTGGATTTTTTTCGAAGGCTTTTTCTGCATCAATTGAGATGATTGTGTGGTTTTTGTCTTTCAGTCCATTTATGTGGTTTATGACTTATTGACTTACATTTGTTGAACCACCCCTGCATGCATCTCTGGTATGAATCCAACTTGATCATGGCGGATGGTATTTTTTATATGAGTCTCTATGCCATTTGCAAGTATTTTGTTGAGAATTTTTGCATCTGTGTTCAATAATGAGATGGGTCTATAGTTTTCTTTTTTTGGTTCTATCTTTGCCTGGTTTTGGTATTAGAGTGATGCTGGCTTCATAAAAGGAATTTGGCAGATTTCCCTGTTTGTATCCTTCTGAACAGTTTGAGTAATAATGGTTGTAAGTTCTCTTTAAATGTTTTATAGAATTCTGCCATGAAACCATCTGGGCCTGGGCTTTTTTTTTTTAGTTGGGAGGTTTTTTATTACATTTTCAATTTCCTCCAATATTATGAGTCTGTTTAAGCTGTCAGTCTCTTCTTGGTTAAGCTATATTGATTTCCAGGATTTCAGATATTCATCCATTTCTCTTGGATTTTCAAATTTAGTAGAGTATACATTTTTGAAGTATTTTCATATTGTGCTGGATAGATTTAGTGTCAACTTGACATACCTGGGTTGAGGGAGCCTCAATTGGGAAATTGGCTCCATTGGATTGGCCTGTGGCCACATCTGTGGAGTATTGTCTGATTGTCAAGCAGTGTGGGAGGGCCCAGCCCACAATGAGTGGTGCCACCCTGGGCAGGTTGTTGTGTACTGTATAAGAAGGCATAAGCCAGGGGAGCAAGCCAGTGCACAGCATTCCTCCATGGCCTGTGCTTCAGCTTCTGCCTCCAGGTTCCTACCCTGAGTTCCTGCCTTGGGCTCCCTGAGTGATGAACTGTGATCCAGGAGATGTAAGCTGAATAAACCCTTTCCTCCCCAAGTTGGTGTCGGTCAGAGTGTTATGTCACAGTAATGGAACACAAACTAGAACACATATGATTGTCTGGATCTTTTCATTGTCTATTGTGATATTTCCCCTTTCATCACAAATTCTATTGATTTAGAGTTGTCCTTTCTTTCTCTTGGTTAACTGGGCTACAGGTCTGTCTATCTTGCTTATCATTTCAAGGAACCAACTTTTGGATTCATTGATTCTTTGCATTGTTTTCTTTGTTTCTATTTCATTGATTTCTATTCTGATTTTTGTTATTTCTTCCTGTCTGTTGGGTTTAGGGTTCATTTGTTGTTGTCTCTCAAGTGTTTTAACTGTAGTGTTAGATTATTTACCTGTTCTCTTTCTGTTTTATTAATGTAGGCACCCAGGGCTATAAACTGCCCTCTTAGGACTGCTTTTAAAGTATCCCATAGATTTTGTTGTGTTGTATTGTCATTTTCCTTTAGTTCCAGGAATGCTTTTATTCCTTTCCTGACTCGTTCATTATTCAGGAGTGTGTTGTTTAGTCTCCATGAGTTCTTGTAGGTAGTAGGACTTATTCTAGTGTTGATATTGAGTTTTATTGCACTGTGTTCTGATAGAATGCATGAAATTATTTTAAACCTTTTGTATTTATTGAGGTCTATTCTGTGTCCCACAGTGTTGTTGATTTTGGAGAAGGTCCTGTGGGGTGCTGAATAGCAAGTATATTATCTGGTGATTGGGTTCAATATTTGGTAGATATCTGTGAGGTCCATTTGGTGTATTGTATTGCTCATTTCAGATTTCTCTCTGTTTATTCTTTGTCCAGTTGACCCATCCAAAGTGTTCATTGGGGTATTGAAGTCCTCCATTATCAAGCTATCCATTTTTTTCAGATGATATGTTAGTTTACCTAAGGGGATGCTAAATACTCCACCAGAAAACTCCTAGAAATGATTAAGAGTTTCAGTAAAGTGGCGGGATACAAAATTAACCTAGAAAAATCAGTGGCCATTCTTTACACTGTCAGCAAGCAACTGGAGAAGGAATATAGGGATACCTTCCCACTCACAATAGCCTCAAAAACAATAAAATACCTAGGAACAAACCTGACCAAAGACACCAAAGAACTCCACAACAAAAATTTTAAACCCCTGATGAAGGAGACTGAAGAAGACATCAGAAAATGGAAAGACCTCCCATACTCATGGATTGGAAAAATTAATATAGTAAAAATTTCCATTCTACCCAAATTAATATATGAATATAATTCCCATGAGATTCTTCACATACTTGGAAAAAAATCCTTAAATACAGATGGACAAACAAAAGAACCCAAATAGCCAAAGCAACCTTGAGTGAAAAATGCAATACAGGGGAGATCATTGTACCAGACTTCAAACTATGTTACAGGGCTATAGTCCTAAAAGCAGCCTGGCATAAAAACAGACCTGTAGACCAATGGAACAAAATTAAAGAACTTGAGCACATACAATCAGCCACCTCATATTTGACAAGGGTGTCAAGAAGACTCAATGGAGGAAAGAAAGCATCTTCAGCAAATGGTGTTGGCAAAACTGGATCACCACTTATAGAAGAATAAAATCAAACCCTTACCTCTTTCCCTGTACAAAAATCAACTCCAAATAGGTCAAAGACCTCAATGTGAAACAGGAAACTCTGTACGTGACAGAAGAAAATGTTGGCAGCAACCTACAAGACCTAGGCATAGGAGAAATTAGACAGCAACTGCACAGGAAATAAAATTGACAATTGGCAAGTGGAACTTCATTAAAGTCAAAAGCTTCTGTACAGAGAAAGAAACAATCAGTGAAGTGAAGAGAAAACCCACAGAGTGGAAAGAAAGCTTTATCTCTGAAACATATGACAGAGCATTAACATCCAGAATATATAAACTATTCAAAAAAGAAAGAAGTAAGGAAACAAATGACTCACTTGAAAGATGGGGTAAAGAACTAAACAGAGACTTCACAAGTGAGGAAATAGAGATGGCTGAGAAATATCTTAAAAAGTGTTCAACATCTTTAATAATTAAGGAAATGCAAATTAAAACCACTTTAAGATATCATCTCACTCAATAAGACTGGCTAGGATCAGGAAAACAAATGATAGCAAATGCTAGAGAGGTTGTGGGGAAAGGGGAACACTCATCTACTGCTGGTAGGATTGTAAATTCATATAACAACTAGACTCAAAATGAGCCTACCACCTGACCCAGTCATACCACTGCTGGATATATACCCACAAGACTCATCCCACCACAGAGATACATGCACATCCATGTTTATTGCAGCTCTCTTCACAATAGGGAAGTGCTGGAAGCAACCCAAGCCCCCCTTAACCAATGAATGGATAGAGAAAATGTGGTACATCTACACAATGGAGTTCTACGCAGCAGTAAAGAAAGATGACATCATGAACTTTGTGGGTAAATGGATGGAACTAGAAGATATTATGCTATGTAACACAGTCCCAGAAAAAAAAAAGAAAAATGGTATCCTTCATTTGTAGATTCTAGCACCAAATACCTAGTTGTAAGGCAAACTGAGCAATGTTAATGTTATATTCCTTTTTATCTGAAAGCAATTGTGCTCTTATAATGTGAATTCCTTAATAGGCTCTAGAATTAACCTACTACTTATTTTCAGACTTTGTAATCTTGGTATATGGATGGAGGGAATGTATGCATATTTTAGAGTAACATAAAAATGCGAATACTGAAATATGATTTGGAAATAACAGTTTCTTTTTAGACAACATAATTTTAGTATAGGTGTGACATGTATACATCCATATGTTGAAGCAATCCTAATTGGAGGGAACAACCACAACAAAAGAACTGGGACAAAGAACTGACTGAAACAGTAAAGTTCTCCCCCAAACAATAATCCTCTAATTTGAAAAACTTTTAAAAGTCTCAGAAAATGATACGAGACATATGGCAGAATGCATGAACACGGGTGGTGTGGGGGACATGGAAAGAGAAATGAGTCTAAAAAATTGGACTGAGAAATGGTGTATGAAATGCACAAAACGTTAATAAAATTATTAAATAAAAGCTGTGTCTCATAATTGTACCAGAAAATTCAGATCCTTAAAGAACTTGTCAAAAAGCCTACAGTAACACAGATTACACTGGTGAGAAGCTTGAGAAATCTACAGTAAGAGAAAGCACTGGGACTCTGGAGTGAAAGAACAGCAGAAGTGTGCTCAGTTGAGATGTGCATGTTGTGCACACTTGCAGCACATGCAAGCTTGTGTGGGCCTCACTGTAATTTCCTCTTCTGTCTGCAACCTTTCAATTCTCTCCACTCTTTCACCTTTGTTCACTAAAGTTGCAGTTTAAAGTAAATGCAATGTTTTTTTTCTACTACTAATTTTCCTCTGCTGTGATTCAAGTCATTATCCCCTCACCTCTGGATTGGGGCATTAGGTTGGATACTGTTCTCGGAATTGCTGTTTTAAATACCTCTTGAATTGCTGCTTTTATCTCAAATCTCTGAAAGTCATTTGATAGCCCAAGTGTTTAACTTCCTAACAGTTTAATCTGTCCCCTAGCATTCAAGTTCACCCATATGTAGCCTGCCTTTGAAACTCTTAACTCATCTGAGGATTGTAAGGAAGGACCCACTGACTGCTCTGTTCTCCACTTAGACTCCTCTCTTACCCTGATCATAACTGGGTCACAACTCAAGTCCTACCCACTGCTTCCTCATCTTAGATAGTTTTACTTTCTTAAGGATTATAACAGCAATGAATTTCATTAAGGCATATCCAAACATAAGTGTAGTATATTTTGATAGCTCAACATCTCTATCATTCTGGCTTACCTTCCCTTACTACCTCCATTCCTGTTCTAAACTCCCACCCTTCCTCCTTCATTTTCCTGTCTTTCCCTCCACCCACATTGTCATATATAAGGAAGTACATGATATTTGTCTTACTGGCTCTAGTTTATATCTCTTAACGTGATGGTCTCCAGTTCCATCTATTTTTCTGCAAGCAACACAATTTTACTTATTTTATTTTATTTTAGTTTAGTTTTTGGTCTTTTTGAGAAAGGGTCTCCCTTTAGTCCCAGCTGGCCTGGAGCTTGGTATATAGACCAGGCTGGCCTTTAACCCACAGAGATTAGCTTGCCTCTGCCTCCTGAGTGCTGGGATTAAAGGCGTGAACTACTACACCTGGATAACATAATTATATTTTTTATTCACTGGCTAAAACTCCATTGTTTATATATACTACATTTTCCTTATCGAATCACCTGTTGATAGATACCTGGACTGACGTGGTGACCTGGTTATTGTGAACTGTGATGATAAACATGGGTATGAGGTTGTCTCTATAGAAAGCTCACTGGTTTTATAGGGGTAGATGCCCAGGAACTATAATCTTAATATAATAAATTCTCTCCACAAATTTAATTATTTGTAGGGAATTTCACATGTGCATGCCAAGTACTGTTATAATGTTCACCTCCCCTCAATCCTCCCAGATTTGCTATCCATGCCCATCCCTCCTAACCTCATGTCTTTTTTATATGTAGCCCATTGGGTTCCATTTGTGCTGCCCATGTATTTACAGGGTGAGGCCGTCTATGGGAACATGGACACCCTACCAAGGCCCACAACTCTACTAAAGACTGATCCTCTGTCTCTTATCAGCCACCAACTCTCAGTTCCTCCTTAACTTGTGGTGGTTTGTGAGAACCTCCCCTCCATGCTGGTATGTTGACTGAGTGTAGCAACAACTGCTGCGAATTAAGGAACACAGTGTCCTTGTCATATCTGGAAAGCATTGTTTCACCAGGAGCTGTTTTCTGAGGAAGCTTCATACTGATTTCCACCGTACCTGGAACTAATTTATATCACCACCAATAGTGTATAATGATTCCTTTTGTGCTGCATACCAAGCCACATTTAATATTTTTTGTCTTGTTGATGAAAGCTATTTTGATGGGAATGAAAGAGACAGAATCTCAGTGTAATTGGGATTTCCGTTTTCCTGTGCCTAAATATGTTGAACTATTTCTTTACTGCTCATTTTTACTTCTTTACCTGACAAATATCTGCTCAGATTATTTGTCCATTTATTGATATATTGTTCATTGGGTGTTTAATTTATATATATATTATATAATGGTATATATATATATATGTAATTGGATATTAAGTGGCTGTCAGGTAAGTCACTGGCAAAATGTCCTTTCTAAAGGCTGCCTCCTCATTCTCTTAACTGTTTCTCTTGCTACACAGATTTTTGATGCAATTTCGTTTGTCAACTCTATTATTTTCTTAACTATTTGAATACTATTTTAGAAAGTCATTGTCTATACTTATAGCTTAAAGGATTTTCCTTTAGACGTTTAGCAATTCCAGTCTTAAATTCGTCTTTGATTCATCTTAAGTTGAGTTTTGTACAAGTTGAGGTGTAGGGATCAAATTTCAGATTTCTCCATGTAGATATCCAATTTTCCTAGCAACACATGTTAAACAACCCATCCCTCTCCCCAGCAGTGGTTTCAGTACCTTTGGCAAAAATCAGATGGCTCTCACTACATGGATTTGTTTCTCAGTCTTCTGTTCTATTTCATTCATCAATCTGTCTGTTTTCCTGCCAGTCCCAAGCTATTTGGGTTACCGTGATGTAATTTGAAGTCAGATGATTTGATACTCCTTGCAACACTGCTCTCTTTGCTCAGGACAACTTTCAATATATGGAGAATTTTTTTGGGCAGTGGAAGCATTAGAAAAGCCTCACAATCAGAAAAATATGGTCGATCCTGTTCTGAAAAATCCTCTCATGAGGCTACAACAGCACCAGGTCCTCTTGGACTCAAGTTATTTTAATGCAACTTTACAAGTAACTCAACATTTGCATTGATTCTTTCCTTGCTGGGTAAACCCCAGGATTTCCAATCACAGACCTGTATCTACAACTGCCCAGAATTTGGATCCAGACACAGGATGTTCTTTGGAAACTCTGTTAGAATATAAATGTCCTGTTTCTCCCCCTCTACTGGCTATTTAGTTTCTTCCTGGTCTCTCCAATGCTCACCTTTTCCAAGTCTCCCACTGAAGCTCTTTAGAACCTCAAGAGCAACTCGCTCAGAGCACTGTAGGGGTTAAACTGCTCTCCTGACAAATGTCAATCCATCTAATCAAATCACCTGGTCTCTGTCAAGTGTAAAGTTCCAGCTCTTTGTCATCATCCTTCTCGATTTCCCCAACTCTGCTTTAACATCTATATCCACTTAGCTTCACTCAACCTTCATTCTTGTTTGTTTATGTTCTGCTTTCCCCAGATGAAAGCCAAACCCTCAAAGACAGTTTGTCTGATGCAGGTAGAGGCCAGCACCTGGTGGCTCACTTCTGCCAGGCGTGGTGGCACATGCCTTTAATCCTAGCACTTGGGAGGCAGAGGCAAGCGGATCTTTGTAAGTTCAAGGCCAGCCTGGTCTACAGAGTGAGTTCCAGGACAGCTGGAGCTACAGGGAGACCCTGTCTCAAAAAGACCAAAAAAAAAAAAAGCATTCACTTTCCAAATCAAGTTCATTTAAAATCAAGCATGAGGGAAAACCTACATTACTGTTTAGATACATGTGGGGGCATCAGGCACTCAGTCAAACAGGCTGAAGAGGATACTGCACCAGGTTACTCCAGTATCATCCCAGTGATCATATCAGAGGGTGAAAATCCATTTATTTTATGTAAAAGGCAGCCTATATAAGTTTGGGATGGGCAGCCCCTACATTGTGTAACATCACCTTCCAGTGGCCAATCCCAGACCTCCACATCATCACACGTCATCCCAGCCCATGGGACATACCCAGAAAGGGATGTGAAGATGAACAAATTGACTCATGGCCACAAGTGAGTGCTAGGCCGCACATGCACAATGTACACCTAAAGTCAGGACTACTGTCCCACAGACATGTTTTCTCCAACTGCCAGTGGATTCAGGAGGACTTGTCCTACTCTGATCCAGGCTCTTGATGGAATTGCTAATTCCTGAAAACTGAGAGGAGAGAAGAGTGTGTTGAAGTGTCTGAATGTCAGGACAGCAGAAACAAATGTTGAACAACACTCTACACATTAAGCAATCCCTGCCATTCAACAGATAATTTCTTTTTATTTTTTATTTTGTATGAGTGTACTGTCTGCATGTAGGTAAGAGCACCCATATAAGGCAATGCCCAAAGAGGTCAGAAGACAGCATATGATTCCCCTGGAACTGAAGTTATAGATGGTTGTTAACCACCATGTGGATGCTGGGAATTGAACCCAGGTTCTCTGTAAGAGCAGCCAGTGCTCAAAACCACTGAGCCATCTCTCTAGTCCCTCAGTAGATAAATTCTTAACACACAAAGGGGATGGAATAAAACATTCAAAGACTTAAAGAGATATACTGAGTTAAAAACAAAACCAGATCAGACTAAGCTACAGTAATCTGGACCTGCCGGCCTGGGTGATGGAAACACAAAGCATTGTATGGTAGGAATATTCATGAAGGCCAAGAAAAGGTGAGACAGGGAGACAGAACATGGGCAGGTTAGCAGTATCATTTCTTCTTTGGATGGTCAGCCAGGAACACTTGTCTTACTATGAGTAGGTCATTTCTTTTGTGTGCAGGCAGTATTTCACATGGAAATAAAATTATTCATTTAATAATAACTTGGGGCTATGAAAGGCTGGCTCTCTAGAGGGTGTACAGGTTAAAGTTTCAATGCACCCAACACACATCCACTCAGTATGTTCTGTTCCTGTGTCTTTTTATTTCCCTTGAATTGACTGACCTGATGACTTGACAAATTCTGAAATTTAATCCCATTTTCTCAAAACTTTGTCCACCCTGCCCTCTCCTTTGCTGTCTGAACACTTTCAAGAATCAGTCCGTGTGTGTGCAATGCCTACGCGAAAATCTTAAGAAAGTCAGCTTCTAGTTCCATCAAGAAGAAAGGATGGGAAATGAAGGTAGGAACAGAGAGATGGAAGGCAAAGACAAGAACTGGAAATAAGAGAAGGGAAAGGATAGTGAAAGAAAGAAAGGTGAGGAGGGAGGGTGAGAAGAACAGCAACAGGAACCAGCGTGTGGGTGTCCTCCGTGTCTGCCCAGAGCTCTGCTTTGAGTGAGTGGGAGAGAGCTGAGTCCCAAGGAAGATTCTATTCATTCCTTTCCTTTCAAAAAGCAGGAAACATCAGTCCTCACACAGCTTTAAGGACAATTAAACCACTGATGAAATGTATTGACTGATTCTAAATTTCCTCACTGGAGTGATTAATTGCTTTTTGGACTTTGAGAAATTCCATAGGAGATTACAAGAGAAGAGAATCTTGATCCTGGGCCATGTTCACAGTGCTATTTTCTGTTTCCTTCTGCTTGCATTCTTGTTAGGAGTGCTCTCTGGATACACAAAGGCAGAGAATGCGCTTAGGCCCCTGCCATCCCACCACTTACCAAGTGTACATTTACAGTGTGCCAAAGATGCCAGTCAATAATCTAAGAGAACAAAATCCATATGTGGACCTGACATGAGCCACAGCCAGCATATGGCATAGAACTCTTGGTTTCTCTAATGGTGTGAAGATGTGATTGCTGTTTGGCCTCTTTGAATACTTTTAGAGCTTCAATTGACAGGAATGAGTTTTTCTTACTAGGAAAGCCTTTATCCCAAGTCAGTACTAAAGGTTGAATTTTATCTCCTAAAATGGTGGGTTTTACTGGTCATGCAGTCGTAATCCTTCTCAGTATTATGAGAATTATACTATTGGCCAGTTCTCTAATCAAGCCAGGCACTGAACTCAGACCTCAGAATGAATCTCCCCATGACCCTCCAGATGCCCTGCCATAACTACCACATATAAATGACAAATAGGTGTGGAGACAGGAGCATGGGCTCAGCCAGAAAGGGAAGAGGTGGAGTCTGCAGTTTGGCAGACCATTCTGAAGTTCATTTTCTCAGAAACAAACAAAGCAAGCTGTCTCTTCCTTGGTGACCTCCACAGACTGCACACTATTTCACAAGGCATCAAGCATCCTACACGTACAAACCCAAAACATTAACCTTTGAGATAATTCAGAACTGGAGGGGGTAATGAAGACAAAATGAGGCATCAGAAACCCATGACTCAAGTCCAGACATGAGAATTTACCACTTAGGATCCTGAGCAAGTTGCAAGTTTCTTTCTCTTCAGGTTCAGTTTCCTTGACTGGAGCGTGAGCCCACATCTTACTCAGTCCATAAGAGAAACTTTAACAGAAAATATGACAGGTTATGATGTGTAATGGTGAGTCATAAGCAGAAATTGAGGCTTTGGAAGCATTGATTGGCTTGGGGAGGGCCACAGGCAGGTCAGTTCAAGCTGGGGGTCCAAGTCTTTTGATTCAGATTCACAAACCTTCCCTCAACAAGATGCCAAAGCCAAATACATTGATTAATATTTTGTCTTAATGATAGATCCCTATGCCAGGTACTATAGTTACCAATAAACACTGGGTTCTGTAACTTATAAATATGTTTTGTCAGAATCGCTTTGCAGAAGAAATTGGATAAGAATGCAAAATTAATTTTCTCCTAAAAAATAACATACCATAATACCAGGCAAAGTTAGAAGATTCTCTTGGGATTAAATTCACACTTAATGCCTTCTGACACACCACTTACACCAAAGCCAGCCTTCTTTGGCCATGATACCATCAAAATATAAATAATACCCTTTCTGTGTGGTCACCTGCCAAATTGTCCTACCTAGTTGCTCCTCTGGGCATGGCCCACAACCATTTAAATGTTGTCAAAGCATCTTTCCTGTGTTGTCACTGAGATCCTATGATCAAAACTTACCACTTGGTCACTAGCTGAGTGCACAAGTCAAAGGTCTTTGCAGGGGGAACAGAATGCATCCTTCTATAAAGATATTCACTCTGGCTGGATTTCTTTTGTTTAGTTGAAACTGGGTCAGGAAAACAGCAGGGTCATGTATTGGGATTTGTGGAAAAGGGTGGGCAGGGTAGGAGGAATTAGTGGTAACTTCTAGGCCAAGACAGCTGTCGTTGTCTTAGCAAAGATGCCGAGGTGGACCTCAGCAGAGCCACAGGTTACCCCTAGCCCTTTATAAGCCCTGGAAGTCTCCTCATGGAATTTCCTATTGACTTGCATATCCTGAACCTGAATTCCTGGTGGGGATCCCCACAATGAAGACCACAGCTGTACTGTACAGCCAGGCAACCTGATTCTCAGCTGTCCAGTGCTTCACAGCCCATGGACCAGTTACACAGGTGTCAGGACCAATGCACCCTTCTTGATTTATAGAAGGAAACAGGTCCCCTCCTTCCTAGCCCCTCACAGCAATGCCTAGGCATGAGTCCTTTCTTGTCAGGATGGCCCACACAGATGGGTAAAGAGAACAAGGACAGCCTCTCACTACAAGCTGGGAGCAGTTCTCGAGTGTTTCCTTTTATAATTTGCTGGCTTATGCTGTCTCTCTGCTTCTTGGAAATGCCATAAGAAGTCTGTGTCCAGGGAGCTTCCCCTCCCAGTACCAGCCAGGAACTGAAAGGCCAATTAGCAAGGTCCCCTATGCAGCATCTCTGTTCCCCTCCTCTCTTGCTAGGAACTCATAAATTACCCATGCTGAGACACATATGGAGACCCTGGACACCTGCTCCCAGCACTTCATACACCACATACTGAACAGGTGCTTCCCTGGGAGAGGGCCTGCAGGACTCACTGTAAACTTGCCTCTGTGGGAAATCAGTGGCTAACTAGGTCACAGGGAGCTGATAGAGACTCTAGAGGGAGTGTGTCTGTAAGAGACTAGCTTTCTTTAGAAAAGGGTTTCTTCTTCAAAGAGGAAAGATTGGGAGAAACAAGGAAAGAGGCCACAAGTTAATTAGGAGAACAAAGGGAAGGCAGGAACGAAGGGGAGGAAAGCAGCACAGACAGAGGGTTGTGGCAGGAAGACTGTCAGGACGGACAGGGGAGGGCGAGAGGCAGAGAAGTGGAGGGGAGGAGCGAGCGGGGGTGAGGCAGACAAAGAGAGGAATGAAGGAAGAAGGAAATAAAAAGTTGGAAGGAAGAAAGAGAAAGGGAAGGGGAATCTGGAGTGAAAATAAGAGGAAGGGAAGAGGGGAAGGATGGAAAGACTGGGAACTCTGAGCTTTGACTGCAGTAGGCACCCAAATAACCCAGATGCTGGGCTGCAGAGATGGCTCAGGGTGTAAGAGCACTAACTGCTCTTGAAGAGGACCCAGGTGTGACTCCTAGCACTCTAGGGCAGCTAACAACCACCCCCAAATCCAGTTCCAGGTGATGCAACGTCCTCTTCTTAACTGCCTCAGGCATTGCACAACATGGGTGCACTTACATGCATGCAGGTGATACACTCATCCACATAAAATAAAGCAATAAAATATTTTAAAAATGAAAAATAAAATAGACAAACCCAGATGTTTAGGGGACCTGACATATTGCCACTTGATTTTGTATAAACAAGAATTTAGTTGTGGGGGAGGGAGAGATGCCTTAGTTGTTGAAAGTATGTGCTGCTGCTGCAGAGGCCTCAGTTCAGTTCCCAGCATCATGCCCATTGGGTGACAAATAGCAACTCCAGATTCAGGGGATCTGATGCCTGCTCTTGGCTCTCTCTCTCTCTCTCTCTCTCTCTCTCTCTCTCTCTCTCTCTCAATAAAAATAAAATAAAGATTCATGTCATAACCTCCTATGTTTGCTATGGACGTAAATTTGGACATATTTTCTTAATTAGAATCAAGTTTTTTTGTTTTTTTTTTTTTTCCAAATTCTCAAATTGGTTTTTCTCCATCGATGGAACAGGTAGAGTGCATCTTCCTCCTTGTTTCATTTGTGGACTGACTAACAAATCATTAGGCTTTTTATTTCAGCAAACTCCACAGCCTCCCCCTCCTGCTGTTTGCTGTGTTTCTGTCCTGGAGATTACTCCTGATTCCCGGTGACTCAGTCCTTGACCACAAGCCCTCTGCAGGTCTCCATGTCAGTCTTCTCTATGTGATCCCCAGGCATAAAGTCCACACCTGTAAGTCTCAGCACCTGACAGCAAGGCTCAGCACCTACTAGTAAGGCTCTTCAACCAGTGGTAAGCTCAACACCCAGCAGAAAGGCTCACAACCCAGCGGTAAGTTTCAGCACCCAGTGATAAAACTCAGCATCTAGTAGTAAGGCTCAGCACCCAGCAGTGAGACTTGGCACTCAGCATTAAGGCTCAGCACCCAGTGCCAGTGATAAAGCTCAGCACCCAGAATTAAGGCTCAGCACCCAGTGGTAAAATTCAGCACCTAGTAGTAAGGCTCAGTACCCTGTGTAAGGCTCAGCACCCAGCAGTGAGACTTGGCACTCAGCATTAAGGCTCAGCACCCAGTGATAAAGCTCAGCACCCAGTGGTAAAACTCAGCACCTAGTAGTAAGGTTCAGTACCCTGTGTAAGGCTCAGTACCCAGCAGTGAGACTTGGCACCCAGCATTAAGGCTCAGCACCCAGTGATAAAGTTCAGCACCCAGTGGTAAAACTCAGCACCTAGTAGTAAGGCTCAGTACCCTGTGTAAGGCTCAGTACCCAGCATTGAGACTTGGCACTCAACATTAAGGCTCAGCACCCAATGATAAAGCTCAGCACCCAGTGGTAAAACTCAGCACCTAGTAGTAAGGCTCAGTATCCTGTGTAAGGCTCAGCACCCAGCAGTGAGACGTGGCACCTGGCAGTAAGGCTCAGTACCCAGCAGTGAGGCTCAGAACACAGTGGTAAGGCCCAGGACCTAGTAGTAAGGCTCAGCACCCAGTGGTAAGGCTCAGCACCCAGTGGTAAAACTCAGCACCTACTAGTAAGGCTCAGCACCCAGTGTAAGGCTGGGTGCCCACCAGTGAAACTGCACCTGGCAGTAAGGCTCGGCACCCAGCAGTAAGGCTCAGGACCTAATAGTAAGGCTCAGCACCCAGCAGTGAGGCTCAGCACCCGCAGTAAAGCTCGGCACACAGTGGTAAGGCTCAGGACCTAGTAATAAGGCTCAGCACCCAGCAATGAGGCTCAGCACCCGCAGTAAGGCTCAGCACCTGCAGTAAGGCTCAGCACCTGCAGTAAGGCTCAGGACCTAGTAGTAAGGCTCAGCATCCGCAGTAAGGCTCAGCACCTGCAGTAAGGCTCAGCACCTGCAGTAAGACTCAGAACCCAGCAGTAAAGGCTCAGCACCCAGCAGTAAGGCTCAGCACCCGCAGTAAGGCTCAGCACCTGCAGTAAGGCTCAGCACCCCCAGTAAGGCTCAGAATCTAGCAGTGAGGCTTAGCAGCCAGCACTAAGCCTCAGCACCTAGCAGTAAGGCTCAACATCCAGTGGTAAGGCCCAGCCCCGCTCAGGTCACCCCACTTGCATGCTGTGTGTGCATGGTACCAGGTGGGAATGCTACCCTACTAACTGGTTCTCCTTCTGTGGATCACCGCATTGCCTGTCCATGCTGTGGGCTGCCCCCAGTTTGTACTCACAGCATGCACTGAGAAAGCAAATGGTGCACATGGGATGTGCTGTATCGTTCAGCTTCATTAGAACCTCACCTAGCTTTTCTGCTTTGTCTACTCTACTTGCCTCCAGTCTGCCCCTTTCAACCACTGTGGATACAAACTGCTCTTCTCTTTCAGCATCTGCCAGCTTCCTGCAATATTTCCCCCTTTCACTTATCCCCACTCCTCCAGGCACCAAGGAAACACAATGTCCTTCAAGTAAATGTGACCTAATCCTCAGATCAAATAAAAATTTCCCCAACATAACAATTTAATATTTTAGTTGTGAGTGACGGCATGGAATAGCCGAGAAGATAGGCCTGTAGGACAAAAGGAAGCCTGTGCTAGAGTTTTGCGAACTCACCCCCACCCATCAAGCAAGGGAGGCTAGTTTCCGCATACTAACATGATAATTAGGGACTATGCTAGGAAGGGAAGGGATTGGATTAATTAGGGACCTGTAAATTAAGCCTCCTAAAAGGACCAATTAGGGAGAGACACATACCCAAGTAGGGAAGCTGGCACGGCTTATAAGCCTCTGTAAACCTGCAATAATGTGAGTTTTGAGCTGTAACACTCTGACTCGACTCCCTGCCGTGGTTGCTTTCGGTTCGGCAGTGCACTTACTCTCCCCAGCCCCACTCCGTCACGGGCCGACAGAGTGAAGATTTTCGGCAGCGAGGAAGCTGGAGAGGGTGGTCTTTGCCAACCACCTCTCTAAGACCCCTGCAGTGAGCATTCTAGAGAAATATTATGCTTAAATATTCAGTCATGAATCATGTGCTGCTATTGAGAACTTTAGCATATGACTCATCTGAATCAAAGTAGTGAAGATTAGAATATTTCAGGCAAATAAATAATAATAAAAAATTTAAAAAAAAAGAATATTTCAGGCCAGTGGATAAGGGCACTTACTATCAGTCCTGACAACCTGTATTTGATCTCCAAGATCCACATAGAAAGACAGAAACAGATTGTAGTTCTCCTCCAAAATCCATTCATATGCTATAACACGAATTCATGCATTTGCACTAAAAATAAATAAGTAAACATGTAATAAGAATTTAAAAATAATCAATACTTTTATTTTTTTTTGGTCTTTTTGAGACAGTGTATCCCTGTAGCTCCAGCTGTCCTAGAACTCACTCTGTAGACTAGGCTGGCCTTGAACTCACAAAGATTTGCCTGCCTCTGCCTCCTGAGTGCTAGGATTAAAGGCATGTGCCACCAATACTTTTATATTGACTATGTGTTAAGATGATAGAATCCTAGATAGTATTTTGAGTATAGCTGGCTAAATAAAATATATTAATAAATCCCAGCTGTTTTTTAAGCCCTGTGTATATGGCTAAGAGAATATTCAAAATTACTTCTGTGCTTATATCATGTTTCTGGGCAGAGCAGCTGAAGAATATTTGACATCATGTACTGAAATTTCTCACCATTGAGTATCACCTAGCCCACACAGTAGACTAGGGTACCTCAGAGAGGAGGGGGAACCATTCTGCTTCACTGGCAGCTGTAAGACCAACCTCTGTTTACAGTGGAGAAATTCAGCTTGACTGGGTGCACTCTATCTCCCTTAAACATTTCAGTCTTTTCTAAGTTTGGTTGTTACTTATGGCTTCTTTTCTGTTGGTTTCATTCTACTGGAATGAAACTTTTCATTTGTAGGAATTATTTATATATTCTGGATTGATAATTTCTTTGTAACTCTTAGGCCTCCATCTCTCTGTATTACTTTTTCAATCACATGTGAAAAAATAGTTCACATAATCAAAAGTGTAAATGTAATGCAATTTAATGTATTAGATTCCTTTAGAGTTTGTGATTATTTTTAACTTTGTTTTTTTAACAAAACAAACAAACAAACAAAAAAAAAACCCCACCAATTCTAGTACAAGCAGCAACTGCCAGTAAGTGTGAGGTTTTCTTTGGTGATGGTGAGAATGTTCTGTGACTATACCAGTCATGGTTTTGTGANGCCAAGTACTGTTATATTTCACCCTCCCTCCCAATCCTCCCAGATTTGCTTATCCATGCCAATCCTCCAACCTCATGTCTTTTTATATTAGTCCCCATTGGGTTCCATTTGTGCTGCCCATGTATTTACAGGGTGAGGCCGTCTATGGGAACATGGACACCCTACCAAGGCCCACAACTCTACTAAAGACTGATCCTCTGTCTCTTATCAAAGCCCGCAATACTTCAGTTCACTCCTTAACATTGTGGTGGTTTGTCGAGAACCTCCCCTCCATTGCTGGGTATGTTGATGCGAGTGTAGCAACAACTGCTGCGGAATTAAGGAACACAGTGTCCTTGTTAGTATCGTGAACAGCATTGTTTCACCAGGAGCTGTTTTCTTGAGGATAGCTTCATTACTGATTTGCCCACCGTACCTGGAACTAATTGATTCACGCACCCACACTCTAGCTCGTATATATTGATTCCTTTTGTGTGCTGCATTACCAAGCCACATTTAATATTTTGTTTCTTGTTGATGAAAGCGATCATTTCATTATTTGGGGGAATGAAAGAGGACAGAATCATGGTTCCTTATCCTGTGCCTACATATGTTTGATACAGGCACTGGGTTCGGCGTCTTATCCTGTGACCAATATGGCGACTATTTCTTGAGTTGAGCCTAGTTGTTTATTCTACCGTGGGGCATATCTGGTCTCATTATTGTCCATTTGACTTGCATATAGTACTCATATAGTAGTTTGATTATTATATATATATATATATATATATTATATATTATTATATTAGATATTATTATTCTATATCTGTTAAGTTGGATATATAAGTGGTGGTCAGTGGTAAGCCTGAAAACTGTCCTTTCTTAAAGGCTGCCTCCTCCATTCTCTTAACTGTTTCCTACATTTGCCTAGAACCACAGATTTTTGATGCAATTTCGTTGTCAACTCTATTATTTTCTTAACTATTGTGAATACTATTTAAAAAGTCCATTGTCTATACTTATGCTTAAAGGATTTTCCCTCTTCCGACGACTTTAGCATATTCCAGATCTTAAATTCGTCTTTATTCATCTTAAGTTGAGTCATGCTATTTGATACAAGTTGAGGTGTTAGGGATCATATATTTCAGATCTTTCTACCATGTTGAGATATTCCAATTTTCCACACATCACATGGGTAAACCAACCCATCCCTTTTCCCCACCGTGGTAGTCAGTTCCCTTGGTGCAAAAACTCGATGGCTCTCACTCATGGATTTGTTTGTTTCAGTTTCTGTTCTATTTCTATCTAATCCTTGTCTGTTTTTCCTGCCATGTTCCCAAAGCTATTTGGTACTCGTTACCGTGATTGTAATTTGAAGCTCACGATGATTTGATACTCCTTGCAACACTGCTCTCTTTGCTCAGGACAACTTTCAATATATGGAGAATTTTTTTGGGCAGTGGAAGCATTAGAAAAGCCTCACAATCAGAAAAATATGGTCGATCCTGTTCTGAAAAATCCTCTCATGAGGCTACAACAGCACCAGGTCCTCTTGGACTCAAGTTATTTTAATGCATACTTTACACAGTAACTCAACATTTGCATTGATTTTTCCTTGCTGGGTAAACCCAGGATTTCCTCACAGACCTTGTATCTACAAGTGCCCAGAATTTGGATCCGACACTAGGGATGTTCTTTGGGATAACTGCTGTTAGAATATTAAATGTCCTGTTTCTCCCCCTTCCAACGGCTATTAGTTTCTTCCTGGTCTCTCCAATGCTCACCTTTTCCAAGTCTCCACTGGAAGCTCTTATTAGGGCAACCTCAAGAGCAACTCGACCTCAGAGCACTGTAGGGGTTAAACTGCTCTCCTGACAAATGTCAATCCATCTAATCAAATCACCTGGTCTCTGTCAAGTGTAAAGTTCCAGCTCTTTGTCATCATCCTTCTCGATTTCCCCAACTCTGCTTTAACATCTATATCCACTTAGCTTCACTCAACCTTCATTCTTGTTTGTTTATGTTCTGCTTTCCCCAGATGAAAGCCAAACCCTCAAAGACAGTTTGTTCTGATGCAGGTAGAGGCCAGCAACCCTGGGTGCCTCACTTCTTGCCAGGCGTTGGTGTGCACATGCCTTTAATCTGCACTTTGGGAGGCAGAGGGCAAGCGGATCTGTGTAAGTCACAGGAGCCGCCTGGAGTCTACAGAGGAGTTCACGACAGCTGGCGAGCTACAGGGAGACCCGTGTCTCAAAAAAGACCAACAAAAAAAAAAAAAAAAAAAAAAAAAGCATCACTATTTCCCAAATCAAGTTCATTTAAAATTTCAGCCATGAGGGATAAACCTACATTACTGTTTAGATACATGTGGGGGCATCAGGCACTCAGGTCAAACAGGCTGAAGCGATAACTGCACCAGGTTACTCCAGTATCATCCCATGGATCGAATCAGGGGTGAAAATCCAGTGTTATATGTAAAAGGCAGCTTCCTATATATAGTTGGGGGGGCAGCCCCTACATTGTGTAACATTCACCTCTCCAGTGGCCAATGCCAGACCTCCACATCATCACACGTCATCCCAACTCAGTGAACATACCCAGAACAAGGGAGTTGTGAGATGAACACAATGACTCATGGCCACAACGTGAGTGCTAGCCGCACATGCACAATGTTACACCTAAAGTCGGACTACTGTCCCACCAGACATTGTTTTCTCCAACTGCCAGTGGATTCAGGAGGACTTGTCCTACCTGAAATCCCAGGCTCTTGATGGACTTGCTAATTCCTGAAACAACTAGAGGGAGAGAGAGAGTGTTGTTGAAGGTCCTGATGTTCAGGACCAGCAGAAAAACAAAATGTGAACTAAACAGTTCACCATTACGCCAATCCTTGCCATATCAACAGGATTATTCTTTTATTTTTATTTTTGTATGAGCTGTACTGTCTGCATGTAGGTCAAGAGCACCATATAAGGCAATGCCCAAAGAGGTCAGAAGACAGCATATGATTCCCCTGGAACTGAAGTTCTATAATGGTTGTTCAAAACCACCCATGTGGATGTGGGAATTGAACCACAGGTTCTCTTGAAAGAGCAGCCCTGCTCAAAACCCCTGATCCATCTCTTCTAGTCCCTCAGTAGATAAATTCTTAACACACAAAGGGGATGGAATAAAACATTCAAAGACTTAAAGAGATATACTGAGTTAAAAACAAAACCAGATCAGCCTAAGCTTACAGTACATCTGGACCTGCCGGCCGTGGGATGCATGGATAACACAAAGCATTTGTATGGTAGGAATATTCATGAAGGCACAAGGAAAAGGTGAACAGGGAGACAGGAACATGGGTATCCGTAGGTTAGCAGTATCATTTTTCTTGATGGTCAGCCAGGACACTTGTCTTACTATGAGTAGCGTCCATTTCTTTTGTGTGCAGCAGTATTTCACACTGGAAATAAAATTATTCATTTAATAATAACTTGGGCTATGAAAGGCTGGCTCTACTGATGGGTGTACAGGTTAAAGTTTCAATGCACCCAACACACATCCACTCAGTATGTTCTGTTCCTGTGTCTTTTTATTTCCCTTGAATTGACTGACCTGATGACTTGACAAATTCTGAAATTTAATCCCATTTTCTCAAAACTTTGTCCACCCTGCCCTCTCCTTTGCTGTCTGAACACTTTCAAGAATCAGTCCGTGTGTGTGCAATGCCTACGCGAAAATCTTAAGAAAGTCAGCTTCTAGTTCCATCAAGAAGAAAGGTGGGAAATGATAGGTAGGAACAGAGAGACCTGGAAGCAAAGACAAGAAATGGAAAATAATGACGAAGGGAAAGGGTTCAGTCTATGAAAGAAATGCATATTCAACGTGATGAGGCATATCGGCGAGTGGTGAGAAGAATGCATCAAGTCAACCAGGGAACGCGGTGGGTTGTGTGCCTCCGTTGTCTGCGCCAGAGCTCTGTCATTGTTGAGGAGGTGGGGAGAGAGCTGAGTCCCAAGGAAGTTTCTATTCATTCCTTTCCTTTCAAAAAGCAGGAAACATCAGTCCTCACACAGCTTTAAGGACAATTAAACCACTGATGAAATGTATTGACTGATTCTAAATTTCCTCACTGGAGTGATTAATTGCTTTTTGGACTTTGAGAAATTCCATAGGAGATTACAAGAGAAGAGAATCTTGATCCTGGGCCATGTTCACAGTGCTATTTTCTGTTTCCTTCTGCTATAGCATTCTTGTTAGGAGTGCTCTCTGGATTTACACAAAGGCAGAGAATGCCGCTCTTATGTCGCCCCTTGCATCCCACCACTTATCCAAGTGTACATTTACAGTGTGTGCCAAACGATCCGTCAATAATACTAAGAGAACAACAATCCATATGCTGACCTGACATTGCAGCCACAGCCCGTTATGGCATAGAACTCTTGGTTTCTCTAATGGGTGTGAGATGTGTATTGCTGTTTGGCCTCTTTTGAATACTTCTTGAGCTTCAATTGACAGGAATGAGTTTTTCTTACTAGGAAAGCCTTTATCCCAAGTCAGTACTAACGGGTTGAATTTTATCTCCTAAAATGGTGGGTTTACTGGTGCATGCACTGTCCGTAATCCTTCTCAGTATTATGAGAATTATACATTGGCCAGTTCTCTAATCAGCCAGGCACTGAACTAAGAGCTCCTCAGAATGAATCTCCCCATGCACCCTCCAAGATGCCTTTTCCCGCTGCGGTTTGTCATAACACCACATATAAAGATCAAAATAGTGTGGAGACAGGAGCAAAGCTTGATGGACTCAGCCAAGTATAAGGGGAGAGTGGAGAGTATGCAGTTTGGCAGACCTTCTTAAGTTTCATTTTCTCAGAAATAACAAACAAAGCAAGATGTCTCTTCCTTGGTGACCTCCACAGACTTGCAACACTTATATTTCACCCTAGCATCAAGCCCTAACACGTACAATCCCAAAACATTAAACCTTTGAGATAATTCAGAACTGGAGGGGTATATGAAAGACAAAATGATGGCATTCAGACAACCCAGTGACTCAAGTCCAGACATGTCGAAGTCCACTTAGGAGCCTGAGCAAGTTGCAAGGTTCTGTTCGCGTCAGGTGTCAGGTCCTTGACGGAGCGGTGAGCCACATCGACGTCAGCCGATAAGAGAAACGGGATTTAACAGAAGAAGTAGACATGGTGTAGTGAGGGTGAATGGTTGGTTCTATAATGCAGAAGTAGTGAGTAGGAGGGCGGTGTGGAACACCGGGAGGGGCATCTGGGCATGGCGTGGGGGCAGAGGCCCAACAGGCCAGGTCAATTACAAGGCTAGGGCCGAAGCCAAAGCAGAAGTTGATCAAGAGATAGTCGACATGACCTTCCCTAGACATAGATGCAAGGGCGCAAACAGGGATAATATTTGTTTAGGGGATGATAGATCCTATGCGGCAGGAAGGGTACCAAAAACATGGGTGTAGCTATAAATGTGTAAGGGATCGCCTTGCTAGAGACATTGATAAGAATTGCAATTATTTCAACAAAACTCTATACAGGCAATAGGTAGAATCTCGGTGGGCATAGTTTAAGGCATTCACATAAGTGCCTGCTGGACCACAACGACTAACCAAATCCAAGCTCGTCGTTGAGCCGTGCGACCACTACAAAATTAAAGTAAGTACCCGTTTCGGGTGTGGGCACCTGCCACAGATTGCGACCTGGTTGCGTCCGCGGGGCATGGCCCACAACCATTAAAGGTGTGTCAAAGCAGTCTTCCTGTGTTGTCACTGAGATCCTATGATCAAAACTTACCACTTGGTCACTAGCTGAGTGCACAAGTCAAAGGTCTTTGCAGGGGGAACAGAATGCATCCTTCTATAAAGATATTCACTCTGGCTGGATTTCTTTTGTTTAGTTGAAACTGGGTCAGGAAAACAGCAGGGTCATGTATTGGGATTTGTGGAAAAGGGTGGGCAGGGTAGGAGGAATTAGTGGTAACTTCTAGGCCAAGACAGCTGTCGTTGTCTTAGCAAAGATGCCGAGGTGGACCTCAGCAGAGCCACAGGTTACCCCTAGCCCTTTATAAGCCCTGGAAGTCTCCTCATGGAATTTCCTATTGACTTGCATATCCTGAACCTGAATTCCTGGTGGGGATCCCCACAATGAAGACCACAGCTGTACTGTACAGCCAGGCAACCTGATTCTCAGCTGTCCAGTGCTTCACAGCCCATGGACCAGTTACACAGGTGTCAGGACCAATGCACCCTTCTTGATTTATAGAAGGAAACAGGTCCCCTCCTTCCTAGCCCCTCACAGCAATGCCTAGGCATGAGTCCTTTCTTGTCAGGATGGCCCACACAGATGGGTAAAGAGAACAAGGACAGCCTCTCACTACAAGCTGGGAGCAGTTCTCGAGTGTTTCCTTTTATAATTTGCTGGCTTATGCTGTCTCTCTGCTTCTTGGAAATGCCATAAGAAGTCTGTGTCCAGGGAGCTTCCCCTCCCAGTACCAGCCAGGAACTGAAAGGCCAATTAGCAAGGTCCCCTATGCAGCATCTCTGTTCCCCTCCTCTCTTGCTAGGAACTCATAAATTACCCATGCTGAGACACATATGGAGACCCTGGACACCTGCTCCCAGCACTTCATACACCACATACTGAACAGGTGCTTCCCTGGGAGAGGGCCTGCAGGACTCAACTGTAAACTGCCTCTGTGGAAGGAAATCAGTGGCTAACTAGGTCACAGGGAGCTGATAGAGACTCTAGAGGGAGTGTGTCTGTAAGAGACTAGCTTTCTTTAGAAAAGGGTTTCTTCTTCAAAGAGGAAAGATTGGGAGAAACAAGGAAAGAGGCCACAAGTTAATTAGGAGAACAAAGGGAAGGCAGGAACGAAGGGGAGGAAAGCAGCACAGACAGAGGGTTGTGGCAGGAAGACTGTCAGGACGGACCAGGGAGGGGTCGAGGCGAGGCAGAGAAGTGGAGGGGAGGAGCGTTGAGCGGTGTGTGTGAGGCAGCAAAGAGAGAGGGAAGTGAAGGAAGAAGGAAATAAAAAGTTGGAAGAGAAAGAAAGAGAAAGGAAGAAGGGGAATCTGGAGTGAAAATAAGAGGAAGGGAAGAGGGGAAGGATGAAAGGAACCTGGAACCTGAGCCTTTATGTGCAGTATGCACCCCAAATAACCCCGCATTGCTGGGCTCAGAGATGCTCAGGGTAGTTTTGTTGTATTTTGAGCGCACTACTGCTCTTTGAAGATGGACCCAGGTTGATCCTACCACTCTAGGGAGCATAACAACACCCCACCAATCCACGTTCCAGGTGATGCACACGCCTTTCTTAACTTGCCTCAGGCATTGCACCACTGTGTGCACTTTACCATTGATGCAGGTGATACAGCTCATCACATAAAATAAAGCCAATAAAATATTTTAAAAATGAAAAATAAAAATAGACAAACCCAGAGTGTTTAGGGGACCTGACATATTGCCACTTGATTTTGTATAAACAAGAATTTAGGTTGTGGGGGGGGAGAGATGGCCTTAGTTGTTGAAAGTTGTGCTGCTGCTGCAGAGGCCTCAGTCAGTTCCCAGCATCACCATATTGGGCTGAAAATGATAACTCCCAGATCTCAAGTGGGATCTGTATGCCTGATTCTTGCGAGGCGTCTCATTCTCTCTCTCTTCTCTCTCTCTCGTCTCTCTCTCTCATAAAAAAATAAAACTAAAGATTCATGTCAAACATCCTATGTTTGCTATGGACGTAAATTTGGACCTATTTTCTTAATTAGAATCAAGTTTTTTTGTTTTTTTTTTTTTTCCAAATTCTCATAATTTGGTTTTCTCCATCGAGGAACGGTAAGTGCATTCTTCCTCCTTGTTTCACTTTGTGGACTGACTAACAAATCATTAGGCTTTTTATTTCAGCAAACTCCACAGCCTCCCCCTCCTGCTGTTTGCTGTGTTTCTGTCCTGGAGATTACTCCTGATTCCCGGTGACTCAGTCCTTGACCACAAGCCCTCTGCAGGTCTCCATGTCAGTCTTCTCTATGTGATCCCCAGGCATAAAGTCCACACCTGTAAGTCTCAGCACCTGACAGCAAGGCTCAGCACCTACTAGTAAGGCTCTTAACAGCTGGTAAGCGTAAAGCTCCAGGACTAGTAGAAGGCTCAGCACCCAGTCGGTAAGGCTTCAGCACCCAGTGTAAAACTCAGCATCTAGTAGTAAGGCTCAGCACCCAGCAGTGAGACTTGGCACTCAGCATTAAGGCTCAGCACCCAGTGCCAGTGATAAAGCTCAGCACCCAGAATTAAGGCTCAGCACCCAGTGGTAAAATTCAGCACCTAGTAGTAAGGCTCAGTACCCTGTGTAAGGCTCAGCACCCAGCAGTGAGACTTGGCACTCAGCATTAAGGCTCAGCACCCAGTGATAAAGCTCAGCACCCAGTGGTAAAACTCAGCACCCTAGTAAGGTGCACCAGCAGTAGGCTCAGTACCCTATGTAAGGCTCAGACCCAGCAGTGAGACTTGGCACCCAGCATTAAGGCTCAGCACCCAGTGATAAAGTTCAGCACCCAGTGGTAAAACTCAGCACCTACGTAGTAAGGCTCAGCACTCAGTACGTGGCCCTGCGTAAGGCTCAGTACCCAGCATTGAGACTTGGCACTCAACATTAAGGCTCAGCACCCAATGATAAAGCTCAGCACCCAGTGGTAAAACTCAGCACCTAGTAGTAAGGCTCAGTATCCTGTGTAAGGCTCAGCACCCAGCAGTGAGACGTGGCACCTGGCAGTAAGGCTCAGTACCCAGCAGTGACTTGGACTCAAAACATGTAAGGCTCCAGGACCCATGATATAAGCTCAGCACCCAGATGGTAAGGCTCAGCACCCAGTGGTAAAACTCAGCACCAATAACTAGCTACAGTGATAAGCTCAGCACCCAGATTAAGGCTCAGCACAGGATAAAGCCCACCAGTGGAAACTCAGCACCTCTAGTAAGGCTCGCACCCAGCAGTAAGGCTCAGGACCTAATAGTAAGGCTCAGCACCCAGCAGTGAGGCTCAGCACCCGCAGTAAAGCTCGGCACACAGTGGTAAGGCTCAGGACCTAGTAATAAGGCTCAGCACCCAGCAATGAGGCTCAGCACCCGCAGTAAGGCTCAGCACTGCAACTCAGAAGCAGTAAAGGCTCAGCACCCGCAGTAAGGCTCAGGACCGCTAGTAAGGCTCAGCACCGCAGTAAGGCTCAGCACCTGCAGTAAGGCTCAGCACCCGTAAGTACGCAGTAAAGGCTCCACAACCCGCAGTAAGGCTCAGCAACCGCAGTAAGGCTCAGCACCTGCAGTAAGGCTCAGCACCCCCAGTAAGGCTCAGAATCTAGCAGTGAGGCTTAGCAGCCAGCACTAAGCCTCAGCACCTAGCAGTAAGGCTCAACATCCAGTGGTAAGGCCCAGCCCCGCTCAGGTCACCCCACTTGCATGCTGTGTGTGCATGGTACCAGGTGGGAATGCTACCCTACTAACTGGTTCTCCTTCTGTGGATCACCGCATTGCCTGTCCATGCTGTGGGCTGCCCCCAGTTTGTACTCACAGCATGCACTGAGAAAGCAAATGGTGCACATGGGATGTGCTGTATCGTTCAGCTTCATTAGAACCTCACCTAGCTTTTCTGCTTTGTCTACTCTACTTGCCTCCAGTCTGCCCCTTTCAACCACTGTGGATACAAGACTGTCTTTCTCTTTCAGCATCTGCCAGCTTCCTGCAATATTTCCCCCTTTCACTTATCCCCACTCCTCCAGGCACCAAGGAAACACCCAATGTCCTTCAAGTAATGTGACTACATCCTCAGATCAAATAAACATCTTCCCCAACATAACAATTTTAATATTTTTAGTTGTGAGTGACTGGCATGGGAATAGCGAGAATGATAGCGTACTGTAGACTAAAGTAAAGCCTGTGTAGAGTTTTGCGAACTCACCCCACCCATCTCAAGCAGGGAGGCTGGTTTCGCATACTACCAGAATATAGGGACTATGCTAGGAAGGAAGGGATTGGATTGAATTAGGGACCTGTAAATTAGCCTCCTAAAAGGACCAATTAGGAAGAGACACATACCCCATGTAGGGAAGCTGGCACGGCTTATAAGCCTTTGTAAACCTGCAATAAAGTGACGTTTGAGCTGTAACACTTATTGACCTCGACTCCCTGCCGCGGTTGCTTTTTCGGCAGCTGCACTTACTCTCCCCAGCCTCCACTCGGCTCAGGCAGGGCCGACAGAGTGAAGATCTTCGGCGGCGAGGAACTGGAGAGAGGGTGGTCTTTGCCAACAACCTCTCTAGACCCCCGACATCTGGCTGCCCGACATGGGTCGGACCCCCTCGAGACCCTAACGGCTAACAATACGGCTGGGGCCAATCGTCTCTTTCGGGTAAGTGAGTCCCCGCGATGGGAAACGCAATGGGAAAAAATGAGGACCCAGTGCTTAAAGCGCTGAGATTGATGTTAAAATCCAGGGGGTTAGAACTGACCGATGCAGTCGCAGAGCCTGCCTGGGACCACGTCCTCTTTCTGGCCCCCTGGGTAAGAGGGGCCAACCTTTTCTCCTGGGAAGTTTGGGGGCGAATAGAAAAGCTGGCAAGAGAAAGAGAAAGGATTCTCGGAGCAGAATCCCCTTTGGGTTTTTCCCTTCCACCTCCTGGGGGTGGAATTTCAGCTTCAGAAGAGGTTGAGAGATCCCCTGGGCTTGGGGAGGAGGATACAGACTGGGACGCCCCTGAGTGTCCAGACTCCACAGGCCCCATCCCTTCCCCCTATTCGGTTTTGAGGAAGGAGGCCAGAGAGACAGAACAACGCTTCTCTGAGGAACTCTCCCCACCACCGGCTTACACCAAGGTGTGAAAAGGGGGGGGTTGCTCCTAAATTATGCTGCAAATTGAGCTTGTAAATTCTAGGCTTGGTGGTGGTCATGGAGCTGTTTGTAGATCCAATGTTTGTTCTGTGCCCCTCTCCTGCTCTGGCGGCACACACCTTTAATCCCAGTACTGGGGAGGCAGAGGCAGGTAGTCCTTTGTGAGATCGGGGTCAGCCTGGTCTGCAGAGCAAGCTCCAGTAGATACATATTCAGGAGAAAAAGCCGCCCATGCTGAATCACACTTTATACAATGTTTCTCAACCCTGGGCCTACCTAAACAGGTCAAAACAGACAATGGGCCTTGCTTTACATCTCAGTCCCTAAACCAATTTTTTAATAGATGGAATATCAAACACATCACTGGTATTCCTTATAACCCACAAGGACAAGCGATCATTGAAAGAACTCACCAGACTTTAAAACAACAAATACAAAAACAAAAAGGGGGAGAGGACTGGTACCTCAGTCCTCACCTGCAGCTGGCAGGGGCATTATTAAACATAAATATTTTAAATTTTTCCAAAAATGTACATTAAAATAGATTTCAAAAGCACTGGGGACAGTTACCCCAGACACCAGCAATACAGGTCCGGTGGAGAGATCCTCTAACCCAGCAATGGCGAGGCCCGGACCTGCTTATAACTACAGGCCGAGGATTCGGCTGTATTATGCCAATAGACTCTAATACACCTATCTGGGTCCCGGCAAGGAACATCAAATATGACCTCCCGGAAACTTCTTAACCCCCAACCTAAGGATGAACTCCTTAAGGTAAACCCCCTTGTTCTTACAGAAATAAATCTGATGTTCCTGGCCATCGGAATTCTACCCCTATGGCCCCATGGGAAGACTAAGTCATCAGACGAGTCACACAGGCCTCGCACCATCATCTGGTCAGTGATGAACGTCGCTACTGGAAATGTCAAGGCCAAACCGATTTCTGCTCGTTAGCAGACGGTTACTTCAATGGACAATGGGAACAGTGCCGAAGGGGAAGGGAGGTGGAAATGCTATTGTATGCCCCGGGACTAATCCCTTGTGTCAACCTAGAAGCTGTAAAGACTCTTGTGCATTATACCACCCAGCAGGAGGCCTTTCAGTTCCTAGACATAAAAGAGAGAACCCGCCCTTGCCCTGGTAGGCATAATAGGAGTGGGAATCGCAGGTGCAGCTACTGGAGGAACAGCTCTCAGACAGATAGAAAAGGTAGAAATAACTCTGAGACACATGAAGGCATCATTGGATTCTTTAGCAGAGATGGTCCTTCAGAATAGAAGGGGGCTTGATCTCCTTGCACTAGAACAGGAAGGGATATGCCAGGCTTTAGGGGAAGAATGCT
>VZQC01000887.1:2255692-2272969 GCA_009823505.1 Rhizomys pruinosus | reverse complement strand
GGCACACACCTTTAATCCCAGTACTGGGGAGGCAGAGGCAGGCAATCCTTTGTGAGCTCAAGGTCAGCCTGGTCTACAGAGCGAGCTCCAGGCCAGCTGATAATTCAAGCATATTGGAACCAGTAAGAAAAATGTGGGCAAGATGAATGTGTGTCTGAGGGGCTGGGGCTTGCTGTCCCTGCACTGGGAGGAGTTGTGGATGCTTTCAGGTAGAAAGGGTATAACCTTGAAATCACCCAATTACAAAAGGTGTTGGGGGAGATAAATTGGCTGAGGCCCTTGGTTGGAGTCTCTACTGAGACCCTCCTCCCCCTCTTTTCCCTCCTCGAGAAGGGGGGGCCCTGTGGAGGGGAGGTTGAGCTCTCAGAGCAACATTTACAAATCTTTGATCAGTTCTCTAGGGCCCTATTTTCTGCCAAGCTACAGAGGTTCGATAAAAGAAAAGACCTTACGTTTTGGATTTTTCAACAAATAAAACAAAAAGGGGGAGAGGACTGGTACCGCAGTCCTCACCTGCAGCTGGCAGGGGCATTATTAAACATAAATATTTAAAATTTTTACAATAGATTTCAAAAACACTGGGGACAGTTACCCCAGACACCAGCAATACAGGTCCAGTGGAGAGATCCTCTAACCCAACAATGGCGAGGCCCGGACCCACTTATAACTACAGGCCGAGGATTCAGCTGTATTATGCCAATACACTCGAATACACCTATCTGGGTCCCAGCAAGGAACATCAAATATGACCTCCCGGAAACTTAACCCCCAACCTAAGGATGAACTCCTTAAGGTAAATCCCCTTGTTCTTACAGAAATAAATCTGATGCTCCTGGCCATCGGAATTCTACCCCTATGGCCCCATGGGAAGACTGAGTCATCAGACGAGTCACACAGGCCTCGCACCATCATCTGGTCAGTGATGAACGTCGCTACTGGAAATGTCAAGGCCAAACCGATTTCTGCTCATTAGCAGATGGTTACTTCAATGGACAATGGGAACAGTGCCGAAGGGAGGTGGATAGACTAAATGCTAAAAAGTGGGAATGTTATGTATGCCCCAGGACTAATCCCTTGTGTCAACCTAGAAGCTGTAAAGATTCTTGTGCATTATACCACCCAGCAGGAGGCCTTTCAGTTCCTAGACATAGAGAACCGCCCTTGCCCTGGCGGGCATAATAGGAGTGGGAATCGCAGGTGCAGCTACTGGAGGAACAGCTCTCAGACAGAAAAAGGTAAAAATAACTCTGAGACACATGAAGGCATCATTGGATTCTTTAGCAGAGATGGTCCTTCAGAATAGAAGGGGGCTTGATCTCCTTGCACTAGAACAGGGAGGGATATGCCAGGCTTTAGGGGAAGAATGCTACTTTTATGCAGACCACTCTGGTGTAATTACAAAGAATCTAGACAACCTTAGGAACAGCCTTAAAAGAAGAAAGACCTCTTATTCTTTTACTTTTGTTCACGGTAGGCCCTTGCTTGCTCAACCGGGTCATAAGGTTTGCTAAAAAACAGGCAGAAGAAGTCCAATTAATGGCCTTACGGGCAAAGTATGAGCCCCTCCCCCTCGTCAATACCTACAAAAGGCAGCATCAGACTCCAAAAACGGGTAAGGGCTTTTTTGGGTCAGCCAACCTAAGACAGGGGGATAGCCAAAGCTGCTTTCTACTCAAAGACGAGTAAGAGCTGAGCCCAGTAAAAGCACCAACCTAAGACAGGAGCTATGCCAAATAAAACAAAAAGGGGGAAATGACGGCATGGAATAGCCAAGAAGATAGGCCTGTAGGACAAAAGAAAGCCTGTGGAGTTTCGCGAACTCACCCCCGCCCATCCGAGCAAGGAAGGCTAGCTTTCGTGTACTAATATGATAATTAGGGACTATGCTAGGAAGGGAAGGGATTGGATTAATTAGGAACTTGTAAATTAAGCCTCCTAAAAGGACCAGTTGGGAAGAAAAACATGCCCGAGTGGGGAAGCCAGCACGGCTTATAAGCCTCAGTGAACCTGCAATAAAGTTGAGTTTTTGAGCTGTAACACTTTGACTCGACTCCCTGCATTGATTGTTTTCGGTTCGGCAGCGCACTTGTTCTCCCCAGCCCCACTCCATCGTGGGCCAATGGAGTGAAGATCTCTGGCGGCGACCCCAGCATATGGATGAGTGTACTTTTATGTTCTAAGTATATTATGTTAACAGACATGATAATACAAGAACATTGCCTCTAAGTTGGAACTGGCCCTTCCATTTTAAGACGCAAATTTATATTAAACAGCCAAAACATGGTTTGATTTCAACAAAAGTTATGGATTATCTATCAAAAAATTTGGAATAATGAATCTACACTGGTTACACTCTTTCAACATCTAAAACAAAGATGCAACGTCTAGATTTATTGTCTATGAGTTTCTCAAATGCTTCACAACAGGTCATGGTTGTTTATAGAGATCAGCCTCAGAGCTGACTGTTTGAAAATCCCATTTTGATTTGTGTTTGCTTTCAAGGTGTGACTTGCTTGCTTTGGAATTATCTAGCTTTTGTTTTGGGTGGGGCAGTTTTGTTGCCCCTTGGGACCGGGTGTGGCGGCACACACCTTTAATCCCAGTACTGGGGAGGCAGAGGCAGGCAGTCCTTTGTGAGATCGGGGTCAGCCTGGTCTGCAGAGCGAGCTCCAGGCCAGCTGATAACTCAAGCATATTGGAACCAGTGAGAGGGATGTGGGCAGGATGAATGTGTGTTTGAGGGGCTGGGGCTTGCTGTCCCTGCACTGGGAGGAGTTGTGGATGTTTTCAGGTAGAAAGGGTATAACCTTGAAATCACCCAATTACAAAAGGTGTTGGGGGAGATAAATTGGCTCAGGCCCTGGGTTGGAGTCTCTACTGAGACCCTCCTCCCCCTCTTTTCCCTCCTTGAGAAAGGGGGGCCCTGTGGAGGGGAGGTTGAGCTCTCAGAGCAACATTTCAAATTTGTCTTTGTTTCAGTAGATACATATTCAGGAGAAAAAGCCGCCCATGCTAAATCACACTTTATACAATGTTTTTCAACCCTGGGCCTACCTAAACAGGTCAAAACAGACAATGGGCCTTGCTTTACATCTCAGTCCCTAAGCCAATTTTTTAATAGATGGAATATCAAACACATCACCGGTATTCCTTATAACCCACAAGGACAAGCGATCATTGAAAGAACTCACCAGACTTTAAAACAACAAATACAAAAACAAAAAGGGGGAGAGGACTGGTACCTCAGTCCTCACCTGCAGCTGGCAGGGGCATTATTAAACATAAATATTTTAAATTTTTCCAAAAATGTACATTACAATAGATTTCAAAAACACTGGGGACAGTTACCCCAGACACCAGCAATACAGGTCCGGTGGAGAGATCCTCTAACCCAGCAATGGCGAGGCCCGGACCCGCTTATAACTACAGGCCGAGGATTCGGCTGTATTATGCCAATAGACTCTAATACACCTATCTGGGTCCCGGCAAGGAACATCAAATATGACCTCCCGGAAACTTCTTAACCCCCAACCTAAGGATGAACTCCTTAAGGTAAACCCCCTTGTTCTTACAGAAATAAATCTGATGCTCCTGGCCATCGGAATTCTACCCCTATGGCCCCATGGGAAGACTGAGTCATCAGACGAGTCACACAGGCCTCGCACCATCATCTGGTCAGTGATGAACGTCGCTACTGGAAATGTCAAGGCCAAACCGATTTCTGCTCGTTAGCAGACGGTTACTTCAATGGACAATGGGAACAGTGCCGAAGGGGAAGGGAGGTGGAAATGCTAATGTATGCCCCGGGACTAATCCCTTGTGTCAACCTAGAAGCTGTAAAGACTCTTGTGCATTATACCACCCAGCAGGAGGCCTTTCAGTTCCTAGACATAAAAGAGAGAACCGCCCTTGCCCTGGCGGGCATAATAGGAGTGGGAATCACAGGCACAGCTACTGGAGGAACAGCTCTCAGACAGATAGAAAATGTAGCTTTAGCAGAGATGGTCCTTCAGAATAGAAGGGGGCTTGATCTTGCACTAGAACAGGGAGGGATATGCCAGGCTTTAGGGGAAGAATGCTACTTTTATGCAGACCACTCTGGTGTAATTACAAAGAATCTAGACAACCTTAGGAACAGCTTTAAAAGAAGAAAGACCTCTTATTCTTTTACTTTTGTTCACGGTAGGCCCTTGCTTGCTCAACCGGGTCATAAGGTTCGCTAAAAAACAGGCAGAAGAAGTCCAATTAATGGCCTTACGGGCAAAGTATGAGCCCCTCCCCCTCGTCAATACCTACAAAAGGCAGCATCAGACTCCAAAGACGGGTAAGGGCTTTTTTGGGTCGGCCAACCTAAGACAGGGGGATAGCCAAAGCTGCTATCTACTCAAAGACGGGTAAGAGCTGAGCCCAGTAAAAGCACCAACCTAAGACAGGAGCTATGCCAAATAAAACAAAAAGGGGGAAATGACGGCATGGAATAGCCGAGAAGATAGGCCTGTAGGACAAAAGAAAGCCTGTGGAGTTTCGCGAACTCACCCCCGCCCATCCGAGCAAGGAAGGCTAGCTTCCGTGTACTAATATGATAATTAGGGACTATGCTAGGAAGGGAAGGGATTGGATTAATTAGGAACTTGTAAATTAAGCCTCCTAAAAAGACCAGTTGGGAAGAGACATATGCCCGAATGGGGAAGCCAGCACGGCTTATAAGCCTCAGTGAACCTGCAATAAAGTTGAGTTTTTGAGCTGTAACACTTTGACTCGACTCCCTGCCGTGATTGTTTTCGGTTCGGCAGCGCACTTGCTCTCCCCAGCCCCACTTCATCGCGGGCCGATGGAGTGAAGATCTCCGGCGGCGAGGAAGCTAGAGGGGGTGGTCTTCACCAGCCACCTCTCTACGACCCCCGCATCTGGCGGCCCAACGTGGGGCTCGAAGACCCCCCTCGAGACCCTAACGGCTAGAAATACGGCTGGGGCCAATCGGTCTTTCGGGTAAGTGAGTCCCCGCGATGGGAAACGCAACGGGAAAAGATAAGGACCCAGCGCTTAAAGCGCTGAGATTGATGTTAAAATCCAGGGGATTAGAACTGACCGATGCGGTCGCAGAGCCTGCCTGGGACCACGTCCTCTTTCTGGCCCCCTGGGTAAGAGGGGCCAACCTTTTCTCCTGGGAAGTTTGGGGGCGAATAGAAAAGCTGGCAAGAGAAAGAGAAAGGATTCTCGGAGCAGGACCTCCTTTGGGCTTTTACCCCATGATTGTGGCGCTTAAAGCCACTTTTCACCCCGACTCCCTCCCACCTCCTGGGGGTGGAATTTCAGCTTCGGAAGAGGTTGAGAGACCCCCTGGTCTCAGGGAGGAGCATACGGCCTGGGACGCCCCTGAGTATCCAGACTCCATGGGCCCCATCCCTTCCCCCTACTCGGCTTCGAGGCAGGAGGCCAGAGAGACAGAACAACGCTTCTCTGAGGAACTCTCCCGACCACCGGCTTACGCCGAGGTGCGAAAAGGGGGGGTCACTCCTAAATTAGTTATGCTGCAAATTGAGCTTGTAAATTCTAGGCTTGGTGGTGGTCATGTAGCTGTTTGTAGATCCAATGTTTGTTCTGTGCCCCTCTCCTGCTCTGGAAACAGCGGATGGCTGGTGGGGGAAGGGCTGGCCTTCTAAGACAAAAGCCTAGCCCGGGGCAGTGTTCTTTAAGTGCAGCCTTGATTCCAATCCTCCGGAGACAGACTGTGGACCTCCACCCTACCAAGTTGTATCAGCATGTTTAACTCAAAGTCTAGAAGAATTTACAGGCCTTGAAGTTCTAACAAAACAAACTTGGTCTGATAAATTGTCTTTTTTTAAGAAACGTTGGTAAAGGTCTCTTTAATAACGTAAATTGCTTCTTTAGGCCCATCTTCAAGCTGTGTGTATGTGTGAGTGAATGTGAGTTCCTGCTTTCAATTCATTATAGTCCTACAGGTTTAAATCTATTTAGCTAACTATAACATAGAAAATGTTTGCTTTATACCCCTTAGTGTTAACAATTTTTAATTGGGTTTATAGTATGCATACTATTCAGTTTAATGATAGATTGTTGTTAATTATTAGTAGTAATTGTTATTAATAGTTATAGTTATTGTTATTAAATATAATTATTGATAATAATTGATAAAAATTCAGTCTAATAGTAAATTGTTCATTGTTGGCTGCTATTTTTGACCATTATTGTTTATAATTACTGTTGTGATAATTAATAATAATTATTAATGGTTATAATTGTTGTGGTTATGAATAATTATTATTCTTCCAAAGTCCTTAATAGCAAGACAAGATGGATCATTTCAAGACTACAAACAACTTTGGCCTGTCTACTTTTGGGAATCCTCAATCTTTAGATTTGTAAATAATATAGGGTCAGTTAGGCTTAGCAGAGGGACAGCTTAGGAGTAATTGACCAAAGGGACAGGATAGGGAAAAATAGTAAACTTTAGGTATAGTTCATTAAAGGCAAGTGTTGCAAATGGGCCTAAAAGGTGGCATATGGATCTCAGCTGTTTTATGGGTTACTAGGACATTTATTCTAATTATGTAAAAATAACCCTATAACAGATTATAAAAATTTCATGTTTTTCATTGGACATCAAACGATATGGCTTTCTTCTCTTACAGGTCAACCTAACAAATCTTTCTTATGTATGTATGTGTGTATGTATGTATGTGCGCGCACATGTGTGTATGGATGAGTGTACTTTTATGTTCTAAGTATATTATGTTAACAGACATGATAATATAAGAACATTGCCTCTAAGTTGGAACTGGCCCTTCCATCTTAAGACGCAAATTTATATTAAACAGCCAAAACATGGTTCGATTTCAACAAAAGTTATGGATTATCTATCAAAAAATTTGGAATAATGAATCTACACTGGTTACACTCTTTCAACATCTAAAACAAAGATGCAACATCTAAATTTATTGTCTCTGAGTTTCTCACAACAGGTGATAGTTGTTTATAGAAATCAGCCTCAGAGCTGACTGTTTAAAGATCCCATTTTGGTTTGTGTTTGCTTTCAAAATGTAACTTGCTTGCTTTGGAATTATCTAGCTTTTGTTTTGGGTGGGGCAGTTTTGTTGCCCCTTGGGACCGGGTGTGGCGGCACACACCTTTAATCCCAGTACTGGGGAGGCAGAGGCAGGCAATCCTTTGTGAGCTCAAGGTCAGCCTGGTCTACAGAGCGAGCTCCAGGCCAGCTGATAATTCAAGCATATTGGAACCAGTAAGAAAAATGTGGGCAAGATGAATGTGTGTTTGAGGGGCTGGGGCTTGCTGTCCCTGCACTGGGAGGAGTTGTGGATGTTTTCAGGTAGAAAGGGTATAACCTTGAAATCACCCAATTACAAAAGGTGTTGGGGGAGATAAATTGGCTCAGGCCCTGGGTTGGAGTCTCTACTGAGACCCTCCTCCCCCTCTTTTCCCTCCTCGAGAAGGGGGGGCCCTGTGGAGGGGAGGTTGAGCTCTCAGAGCAACATTTACAAATCTTTGATCAATTCTCTAGGGCCCTATTTTCTGCCAAGCTACAGAGGTTCGATAAAAGAAAAGACCTTACGTTTTGGATTTTTCCGGGGAAGGAGCTTGCCATGGCCGTGTTAGTCCAAGAAGGAAAACCATTGGAATGGGTGCATACCTCTCTTGGCAGAACACCAAGGGTATACACGGTCTTAGATCAAATAACTGATGCTATAAAAAAGGGCAGAAATTTAGCAATCAGACACTATGGTAAAGACCCTGATACTATAGCCATACCCCTCCGAATGGAAGATATGGAATGGGCATTAAATACCCACCCTCGGTTACCACTAGCCCTGGAGGGATTCCTGGGTAGTCTGGACTGCCATTTCGGCCCTTCTCCATGGGCCACACTCCTCCAACGACTACCCATTAAATTAGTAGCCAATAACCTCTTTTCCAAAAAGATTCTGGCCGATGCCTTGTATGTTTTCACTGATGGAGGAAGAGGAGGGGGGGCTTACATTGCCTATTCCCCAGAAAACCTTGATGTCCCAGTAAAGGTCCGGACCCAAGACGTACAAGGTTCTGCACAATACAAGGAATTACTAGCGGCCACAATGGCCCTCCAGGACTTCACCCAACCCTTTAATCTTATATCTGATAGCCTATATGTGACAAATCTTCTGCCAGCTCTCCCAGGAGCACATATAAGACTGGACAGAAACCCCATATCAGCTCTCATGATACAAGCTCGGTCTCTTTTGGAGGGCCGGGCGGAGTCCATTTATGTCCAACATGTAAGGAGTCATTCTCATCTGCCCGGGTTCCTCGCCAAGGGGAATGCCATGGCAGATAGATTAGCTTCTCAAATTAATATTGTTGATGTAACTGAACCAAATAAACTTCATGAGTTGACTCATCTAAACTGGAGGGGATTACAGGTAAGATTCCCCCATATACCGGTCTCAGAACTTAAAAAAATTGTACATACCTGCAAATCTTGTAAACCTTTTCTCAATGTTCCGCCTCTACAGGGGCCTGGAGTAAATCCCCGAGGCCTTCAACCCAACATCATCTGGCAGACAGATGTCACCCACTACCTGGCTTTTGGGACTCAAATTTGTCTTTGTTCCAGTAGATACATATTCAGGAGCATGTTGGGCAACGGCCCACTCTGGAGAAAAAGCCGCCCATGCTAAATCACACTTTATACAATGTTTTTCAACCCTGGGCCTACCTAAACAGGTCAAAACAGACAATGGGCCTTGCTTTACATCTCAGTCCCTAAGCCAATTTTTTAATAGATGGAATATCAAACACATCACCGGTATTCCTTATAACCCATAAGGACAAGTGATCATTGAAAGAACTCACCAGACTTTAAACAAATACAAAAACAGAAAGGGGGAGAGGACTGGTACTGCAGTCCTCACCTACAGCTGGCAGGGGCATTATTAAACATAAATATTTTAAATTTTTCCAAAACTGTACATTACAATAGATTTCAAAATCACTGGGGACAGTTACCCCAGACACCAGCAATACAGGTCCGGTGGAGAGATCCTCTAACCCAGCAATGGCGAGGCCCAGACCCGCTTATAACTACAGGCCGAGAATTCGGCTGTATTATGCCAACAGACTCGAATACACCTATCTGGGTCCCGGCAAGGAACATCAAATATGACCTCCCGGAAACTTCTTAACCCCCAACCTAAGGATGAACTCCTTAAGGTAAATCCCCTTGTTCTTACAGAAATGAATCTAATGCTCCTGGCCATTGGAATTCTACCCCTATGGCCCCATGGGAAGACTGAGTCATCAGACGTGTCACACAGGCCTCGCACCATCATCTGGTCCGTGGTGAACGTCGTTACTGGAAATGTCGTCAAGGCTGTCTCAAACAAAGGAACAACATAGAGCGTCTGGCCTACTCTCCAAACTGATTTCTGCTCCTTAGCAGATGGTTACTTCAATGGACAATGGGAACAGTGCTGAAGGGAGGTGGATAGACTAAATGCTAGAAAGTGGGAATGTTATGTATGCCCTGGGACTAACCCCTTGTGTCAACCTAGAAGCTGTAAAGACAAGTAATGACTCTTGTGCATTATACCACCCAGCAGGAGGCCTTTCAGTTTCTAGACATAAAAGAGAGATAGGAACAGCCCTTGCCCTGGTGGGCATACTAGGAGTAGGAATCGCAGGTGCAGCTACTGGAGGAACAGCTCTATCACTAACACAACAATGGAACGAGAGGCTCAGACAGATAGAAAAGGTAGAAATAACTCTGAGACACATGAAAGCATCATTGGATTCTTTAGCAGAGATGGTCCTTCAGAATAGAAGGGGGCTTGATCTCCTTGCACTAGAACAGGGAGGGATATGCCAGGCTTTAGGGGAAGAATGCTGCTTTTACGCAGACCACTCCGGTGTAATTACAAAGAATCTAGATGACGTTAGGAATAGCCTTGAAAGAAGAAAGACCTCTTATTATTCTTTTGATTTTGTTCACGGTAGGCCCTTGCTTGCTCAACCGGGTTATAAGGTTCACTAGAAAACAGGCAGAAGAAGTCCAATTAATGGCCTTATGGGCAAAGTATAAGCCCCTCCCCCTCATCATTACCTACAAAAGGCAGCATCAGACTCCAAAGACGGGTAAGGGCTTTTTTGGGTCGGCCAACCTAAGACAGGGGGATAGCCAAAGCTGCTATCTACTCAAAGATGCGTAAGAGCTGAGCCCAGTAAAAGCACCAACCTAAGATAGGAGCTATGCTAAATAAAACAAAAAGGGGGAAATGACAGCATGGAATAGCCGAGAAGATAGGCCTGCAGGACAAAAGGAAGCCTGTGCTAGAGTTTTGCGAACTCACCCCCGCCCATCGAGCAAGGGAGGCTAGTTTCCGCATACTAACATGATAATTAGGGACTATGCTAGGAAGGGAAGGGATTGGATTAATTAGGGACCTGTAAATTAAGCCTCCTAAAAGGACCAATTAGGGAGAGACACATACCCAAGTAGGGAAGCTGGCACGGCTTATAAGCCTCTGTAAACCTGCAATAATGTGAGTTTTGAGCTGTAACACTCTGACTCGACTCCCTGCCGTGGTTGCTTTCGGTTTGGCAGTGCACTTACTCTCCCCAACCCCACTCCATTGCGGGCCGACAGAGTGAAGATTTTCGGCAGCGAGGAAGCTGGAGAGGGTGGTTTTTGCCAACCACCTCTCTACGACCCCTGCAGTGAGCATTCTAGAGAAATATTATGCTTAAATATTCAGTCATGAATCATGTGCTGCTATTGAGAACTTTAGCATATGACTCATCTGAATCAAAGTAGTGAAGATTAGAATATTTCAGGCAAATAAATAATAATAAAAAATTTAAAAAAAAAGAATATTTCAGGCCAGTGGATAAGGGCACTTACTATCAGTCCTGACAACCTGTATTTGATCTCCAAGATCCACATAGAAAGACAGAAACAGATTGTAGTTCTCCTCCAAAATCCATTCATATGCTATAACACGAATTCATGCATTTGCACTAAAAATAAATAAGTAAACATGTAATAAGAATTTAAAAATAATCAATACTTTTATTTTTTTTTGGTCTTTTTGAGACAGTGTATCCCTGTAGCTCCAGCTGTCCTAGAACTCACTCTGTAGACTAGGCTGGCCTTGAACTCACAAAGATTTGCCTGCCTCTGCCTCCTGAGTGCTAGGATTAAAGGCATGTGCCACCAATACTTTTATATTGACTATGTGTTAAGATGATAGAATCCTAGATAGTATTTTGAGTATAGCTGGCTAAATAAAATATATTAATAAATCCCAGCTGTTTTTTAAGCCCTGTGTATATGGCTAAGAGAATATTCAAAATTACTTCTGTGCTTATATCATGTTTCTGGGCAGAGCAGCTGAAGAATATTTGACATCATGTACTGAAATTTCTCACCATTGAGTATCACCTAGCCCACACAGTAGACTAGGGTACCTCAGAGAGGAGGGGGAACCATTCTGCTTCACTGGCAGCTGTAAGACCAACCTCTGTTTACAGTGGAGAAATTCAGCTTGACTGGGTGCACTCTATCTCCCTTAAACATTTCAGTCTTTTCTAAGTTTGGTTGTTACTTATGGCTTCTTTTCTGTTGGTTTCATTCTACTGGAATGAAACTTTTCATTTGTAGGAATTATTTATATATTCTGGATTGATAATTTCTTTGTAACTCTTAGGCCTCCATCTCTCTGTATTACTTTTTCAATCACATGTGAAAAAATAGTTCACATAATCAAAAGTGTAAATGTAATGCAATTTAATGTATTAGATTCCTTTAGAGTTTGTGATTATTTTTAACTTTGTTTTTTTAACAAAACAAACAAACAAACAAAAAAAAAACCCCACCAATTCTAGTACAAGCAGCAACTGCCAGTAAGTGTGAGGTTTTCTTTGGTGATGGTGAGAATGTTCTGTGACTATACCAGTCATGGTTTTGTGATACTATGGACATGCTAACTGCTAATACTGCTGTAATTGTTCACAGCAGGGTCACTGAAACGCCACTTGATGGTCCACATAGAAATTCTGCATAAAACAGAGCCTTAGAAACTTTAATTGTTTTTAGCTAATAATTTAAACAATTATTATTCTAAACCACTGAAATATCTCTCACATTGATCCAACTTTTTGAGTTGCCAGGGAAGAGAGAGAGAAAAAGAGAGATCCAGTACTTATTTTGTATTGGAAAAGTATTTTCATAATGTAAAAACTTAATGACATAGTTCTTGTAGATTACAGTAGATTTGGCTGGGTATGGAACCACTGTGAGGCCAATGTAGGTCAGCTTAGATATCTCCTCCAAAAAAAGCAGAAGTGTCAGAAGCTCGCCTTCTCCTGGTGAGTTGGTTTCACAGCTCCAGGATCAAAATGCTGGTTAAATCTTTGCAAATATAAATTTAACCAATACACTCTTGGTTGATTCTACCTTGTTTCTTCTTCTAATGATGCAAGGAACATCTTGAACCACTCTGACATCATTTTAAGACTCCTAATTGGCATAAGTGTTTCTCAATAGTGGTCTCATGACTAGTAGGAACTTGGAGATAATTCAACTGCAGGGAAGAAGAGAGAAAACAATTTATCATATATAATCATATATGGAAGCAAGACAGAAAGCTGTGTATGGCACTGGTAAAATGGGGTGGCTTTACCTGTGGAGGATAGACACTCAAATAGCTAATGTTCTCATGTAGTTTTCCAAAAGCAAATAAAGAATATTTTTAAAGTAGGAAAATTCATATGTAACTTTATAGAAAATTTATGGATAAATATAAAAAAGTACAAATTAGAAAAATATTTCTCTAAAATATTTATATTTTATTTTTATATTACAATGTACTTCTACATTATTCATACACTAGGATAATTTTCATGTGGAAAATATTATTTGCAAATAAGTTGCTCAAATATTTCTTTTCAATGAATGTATCAACTATCTTTTCATTTTTAGTTGCTTTCCCAATCAGTGATCTTGTTATTGTAAATGCTGTTGCAAGCATTTACAAACTTCAAAGAAATTTTTATTGAGTTAATTTCCTTAGAACAATTTCCATAAGTGAAATTATTAGGTTAAAATTAATATATATTTGGAAAGCTTGGACACATGCCAGTTGAGATAAGCACACAGCCTTATATTTTAGCAGAGAAACACTTCTTTTCTTTGATGATGGCACTAACATGCTTCCTCTATATCACAGAGCTTGTAATTACATCTTACCTTACTCTATGGATTGCTAATCAATTGGTCTGGGTCTCAAAATTAGTGAAAGCTAGTATGAAATAATAAGAAGGAAAAGCAGACTCAAATAGAAGAAGAAAGAAAGCAACTCTCCTTGGGAAGGATTAGAGAAGATCAAATATGAAACAAATCCCTTGGTAATGAGATTTCTTCTGAAAGTGGTGTCACAAGGCAGGGAAGAAGGGGGCTGAAGAATGGAACCAGGACTATGCAGCAGGGAGCTCTTTGGTGTGGACTTCAGGGGTCTCTGATGTGAGGGAAGAGCTTTCCTTTCATAGGAATGATGAAATAAAGCTAAACCAACAGAAGACAAAGAAATATAATGAAAGATGGCAGTGCAATGGAACAGCAGAAGGGTTCTCTGTGTAAGCCCCTAGTGCTTAGGACCGAGCTCTGGGCACAGCTGTGCTGGTAGTGGACTAAATTTCCAAATAATGGAAGAAGGAAAGACAGAAGTGTGGGCTAGCAGATATTTTTTTCAAATTTATTTTGAGGAGAAAACAGTTGTGCTAATCACTTCTAAGGCAAAGAGTGGTGCATGGAGGACTGGCCTGCTTTTGTCTTAGGTCAACTGGGGCAGCATCTAAGAGCTATGTTTCCAATAGTAGAAGGTAATTCTAGCAGCAAGCTGTTTGCAGAATATGAAAGTGTAGGAGGAGAGTTTTTTATTTGCTTTTATATAGAAAAGGATTCATGCAAAACCATTGTGAGGAAAGGGGCCTTTCTGCAAACAAAATGATTAGGTAATGGTGAAAAAGGGAGTTGTAGAAGCTTCTCTAAGAGAGCAGACCAGGAGAATGGATGCTGACTGCCAGCAACTCCAAATAAGGGAGAGCTCATGGGAGACAGCAGTAATCTCCTGAAACAAGGAGAGAAGTTAGTCATTTCTGGCCAATAGCAGAGCTGGTGCAAAATATGCCTTTCTTCTTCCTGCCCATTGCCCACAGTCAGCAGCTGCCCTAACACAGGTGACCGAGAGTGTAGCTGCCTTGCCACAAGATTTTTCTCATTCTTCCTAAATGCCCAGACTTCCAAGGGAGGATAAATCAATCAGAACAGACACATGCAAAAGTAAACACACAAAGAAATAAAGCATATGCTCAAAAGTAGATGAATATTAAGACAGTGTGGGAGAAAGCAGCAAAGACATATACTTCAGACAGATGAGTCAGAAAGGAGATGCTGCCTGAAGGCACAAGCACATATGAGTTAGGGTCAGCCTTCCAGATAATTGGCAGGCACCAAGGACTGAGGAATGCAGGGACATATGAGTATTTGGCAGATGAAAAGGTGTGGCAGGGCCCTAGGCAATTTGGGTGCTAAAACCTTGACATACAAAGAATCAAGATTATACATGCATAAAATCTCATCATGTACCTTTTAATGAGAGAGGGCTGCCAGATGGAAGGCCACCTTTCAATGACACATCTAGCTGCTTCCTGGGAGACAGATTATCAAAGGATAGAGAGAAACATGTGGGTTCAGGGGCCAGGGGCCAGGGGCTTAAGTAACTATTTCATCCTCAGGTCTGCACCATGCTATTTAAATTGTTACACCTTTTTAAAAATCTTTGTAGTATTTATTTGTACTTCAGATTAGGGAATTATAAAATAAGTTTGTACTTTGAATTCACCCTGTGTACAACTTCTCTTAAAACAGCAACTCTTTTGTTTTTGGAATTCACATTTTTTGCTTTAATTTTATATTACTGTAATATGTGAATATATACTCTCCATACAATTACAAAGTCTGAAAAAGTGGAAAGTTAATTCTAGAGCCCGTTAAGGAATTTACATTATAACAGCATAGTTGCCTTCAGATAAAAATAAATATAACATTAACTTTTCCTCAGCTTGCTTTTCAACTAGCGGTTTGGTGCTAGCATCCACAAATGAGGGATAACATATGTCGTTTGTTTTTCTGGGACTGTGTTACTTGACTTAGCGTAATGGATTCAAGTTCCATCTATTGACCTGCAAAGTTCACCAGTCATACCACTCCTGGGTATATACCCACAAGACTCATCCGATCACAGAGATACATGCAAACCCATGTTTATTGCAGCTCTCTTCACAATAGCAAAGAGCTGGAAGCAACCCAAGTGTCCCTCATCTGACAAGTGGATAGAGAAAACATGGTACATATACACAATGGAACTATGTAGCGGTAAAGAAAGATGTTACACCTTTTGACATTAGTACTTGATATATACTATTTTCAGAAATATCTTGGACATTTCTAGCCATTTAGTTGAAAAATATTTATTTCTTTTTCCAGTTTTCTGAATCTGAATATTTCTCATAGACCTCATTGAACATAGCAGTCTGGCCTCAAGCCCACAGCAATCCATCTCCTTCAGCTTCCCAGGTGCTGAGATTACAGGTGTGAGTTAACATATCTAGCTGTTAAGATCAATTTTGTAATTACTTTGTATCAAGTCTGTCCCCAAAAGTTCATTAAGCTTTTTAGCAATTTACATTTAAAAATTACTTTGAGAGTCTGCCTATGTCTAATGTTAAAATGAGTCTTATTGGTCAACAGGAATAGAAACCTCTACTTAGTCAAAAAGTCTTCTTTCTTTCTTCTTTCTTTCTTTCTTTCTTATTTCTTGAGAGAGAGAGAGAGAGAGAGAGAGAGAGAGAGAGAGAGAGTTTATCTGTGAGTGTCAGTACCATGGTTTGCCTGTGGAGGTCAGAGAACAACTTTGTGAAGTTGCTTCTGTTTTTCTTTTTTCTTTTTTTTTCTTCTTTACTTTTTTTCACTTTTTAACAATAAGTAATAATTTATGAGTATAAGCATCCTTCATGTAAAACCAATTTGCAAGAAGTTGTGCCCAAACCCACACAGCCAAGGGTCCCACCATCCAGCTGGGGGGGATTGTATGTACAATCCAGTTGATCAAATAAGTGTCCAGTCTACATTGCTGTAGTTTCACCATTCATCCCCATCGCAGCCCTTACATTCTACCATGCCCCTTCTTCCGCAGATTGTTCCCTAGGCTTAGAAAAGGGGCACAGATGGACTAGAAGTAAAACAGTATACTTTCTCTGGAGCTGTTGTTTTGGACTCTGGTCAATTCTGGCTGTTTCCTTTCATGGGCTGACAGTTTGTCCAGGAATAACCTTTCAATCCTACTAATGAAGCACAAGCAATTGGTTATATAGGTATTTAAACAGTACTAATTGTTATGGTAGGTTACTTTGGTATAGACACAGATGTTTGGATGATATGTTAATCCATGAATTACGTTTTTTCTGTAAAATATGACAGGGTCTTACTGTGGCTTATAACATCTCCTAACCACTAGAGGATGTAAGCTTGTGGCATCAGCTGTGGGTTATTCCTCCAAGGAGAGAGCTAATAGCCAACTAGATTTGGGATATACAGACATATTCCTGCCACTGCTACACAGTATTTCCAGGCAGGTGAGGTGTAGCTGGTGCTGATGGAGGAGACTTGCTTGACTCAAGGAGACGTATATTTGCTTTATTGGTTTAGTGGCCTTTGGTAACACTCTCTAGTATTCCAGAAACCAACTGTACACTTACAAGTGTGGTCTCAATACATCTTTCCTATGCTTATATCAGGTCTTCAACAGTAAGGCCTTATTGCCTTTCTTCTTGCAGGTATCCCAGTTTGCAGGCAAGAAGCCTTTACCTTTTGGGGGGGGAGGGGCTTGGATCCCCTGGCCAACATCTCCTTGGTAGAATAATCCATTGCTGATATCAGAGCAATCCTGTATTAATATATTTTGCTTAAATGCACATCTTAAGGAGACTTTAGTATTATATTTGGTTCTGAATAGAGAATAATCCTTTTCACAGTTCCTATGTCCATTAGTCAATTAAAGAAGGCAGTTTTACCAGTTTTATAAGAGATTACCTCTATAATAGTTGTCCCAATTTACAGTTGGAGAGTAACCTCAATCATCGTCATATTTCTCTTGTTCTGGGGGGGAGGCAAGAAAATCATATCAAAACCCTTGTTGCACCTAGAAG
>VZQC01000887.1:2230682-2254006 GCA_009823505.1 Rhizomys pruinosus | reverse complement strand
CTTCATTAGTAGGATCGAAAGGTTATTCCTGGACAAACTGTCAGCCCATGAAAGGAAACAGCCAGAATTGACCAGAGTCCAAGTCAACAGCTCCAGAGAGAGTGGACTGTTTTACCTCTCATCCACCTGTGCCCCTTTTCTAAGCCTAGGGAACAACCTGCGGAAGAGGGGGCATGGTAGAATGTAAGGGCTGCGATTGGGGTGAATGGTGAAACTACAGCAATGTAGTCTGGACACTCATTTGATCAACTTGATTGAACATACAACCCCTCAACCCCTGCTGTATGGTGGGGCTGTGGGGGTTTGGGCACAACAGCCTGCAAATTGGTTTCATATGAAGGATGCTTGTACTCATGGATCATCACTTATAGCTAAAAAATGAAAAGAAAAAAAAACTGAGAGAAAGATGCAGGACAGTTATGGCAAAATGCATGATCTGGGATGGGGTGGGGGTAGGGGGGAAGGGAAAGGGAAATATGCCTGATCTGAATTGGAAAATGATGTATGAAGTGTACAAAGCAACCAATAAAAAAAATTAAAAAAATAAAAAAACTTTGCAGTACCTAGAAGGTAAGTTTCATTAGGACTCATTATAAACAGCTGTTACAAGTAGGATCCACAGAGGGGTTTGATGCCTGTAGCAGTCTGAGGCTTTTCTTCCTTTTAATGTTCAGACAGGCCAACCTTTCTGCTGGCACTTCCTGGTACATCCTACACAATGCAGAGCTGTATATTTTCTTTCTCAGCCATTAAGTTGGTGACATTTTGACCTGTGGGAAGATACAAATTTTGTCCCATAGATAGTTTTAATATTTAAATTGCAAAGTTTTTGACAAAAAGGTTTCATGTATATCTGTATCCCCCCTTTTAATTTTAGGTTTTTATTTTTTGACCCATTAGTCTCAAGAAGGCAGTTGTAGTACATATACCTATAGGCAGGAATCAAGGCGCAGATTTCATCAAATTCACCCAAGCTGTTTTGGGTCACCGTATGTCATTAACTTGGGAAGTAAACTTAATCCCTTAAGTTAAATCCCACAGGTAAAAGAGAATGCTACAATATGATACTGTGCAACAGAAATATTATAGAGAACATTTGTATATGCCAATCCCAAAGTTATTGTTATGCAGATTATAAGTAAAACAAGTGTGGACAATAACAATTTATATTTCCAATTAACTCAGATGCATTACCATTTTTTATTAAAAATTTTTTAATTTTATTTATTTCTGTATGTGTATGAATGTACTGTCTACATGTGGGTTTGTGCACCCGTGTCATGCAATGCTGCGGAGGTCAGAAGAGGGTGTCGGATTCCCCTGGAACTGGAGTTCTCCTGGAATTGGAGTTTCAGACAGTTCTCGGCCACAATGTGGGTGCTGGGGATTGAACCCGGTTCCTCTGTAAGAGCGGTTGGCACTCTTAACCACTAGGCCATCTCTCCAGCCCTGCATTACTGTTTTTATCAAAACCTTTAAACCAATGTTGTTTGATATACACATATTCACTTTTACTAAGTCCTAAAACACCATGTAACCTGTAGACAGAGTCTGGGCAAAATTGGATACTTGTTGAAATCACATCAATTAAATATACATTAATCAAGTATACACCCGTGTCCCTCTCCCTCCCATCCCACCCCTACCGATTCACCATTTCAGTCAGTTTTCTGATGCAGTCTTTCTATTGTTGTTCTTTTAATATGCATCCCTCTCCACAAGAAATATTTACAACTGGGTTATTGGCACTAGCATCCACAGATGAAGGATAACATTCATCATTTGTTCTTCTGGGACTGTTTTACTTCTCTTAATATAATATCTTCTAGTTCCATCCATTTACCTGCAAAGCTCATGATGCTGTCTTTCTTTACTGTTACATAGAACTCCATTGTGTACATGTACCACATTTTCTCTATCTACTCGTCAGTTGAGGAGCATTTGGGTTGGTTCCAGCTTTTTGCTATTGTGAACAGAGCAGCAATAAATATAGCTGTGCATGTATTTCTGCAGTAAGATGTGTCTGGTGGGTATATACCCAAAAGTGGTATGATTGGGTCAAATGGCAAGATCATTTTGAGTCTTCCAAGGGTTCTCCACACTGCTTTCCATAGTGGATGTACGAGTTTACATTCCCACAAGCAATGGATGAGTGTTCCCCTTTCCCCACAACCTCTCCAGCACTTGATATAGTTTGTTTTCTTGATTCTGGCCAGTCTTATCAGAGTGAGATGATATCTTTGAGTGGTCTTAATTTGTATTTCCCTAATTATTAGTGATGTTCAACAGTTTTAAGACGTTTTTCAGCCATCTCTAATTCCTCCTCTGTGAAGTCTCTACTCAGTTCTTTGCTCCATCTTTTGAGTGATTCATTTGTTTTCTTTCTTCTTTGTTTTTTGAGTAGCTTGGATAACTCTGGAAATTAATGCTTTGTCAGATGTATCTGCAGCGAAGGTTTCCTCCAACTCTGTAGGTTTTCTCTTCACTTCCTTGATTGTTTCTTTTGATGTACAGAAGCTTTTGGGTTTAATGAGGTCTCATTTGTCAATTATTGATCTTATTTCTTATGCAGTTACTGTCTGATTTATGAAGTCTATTCCTATGCCTATGTCTTGTAGTCTGCTGCCAAGTTTTTCTTCTTTCACCTCCAGAGTTTTGGGTTTCACGTTGAGGTCTTTGATCCATCTGGAATTGACTTTTTTACAGAGTGAGAAGTAGGGGTTTAATTTCATTCTTCTACATGTGTGATCCAGTTTTGCCAACACCACTTACTGAAGATTACTGTCTTTCCTCCACTGTGTCTTCTTGGCCCCCTTGTCAAATATGAGGTGGCTGAAATTGTATGTGGTCAGGTTTGGATCTTCAGTTTTATTCCATTGGTCAACTGGTCTGTTTTTGTGCCAGTACCAAGCTGTTATTATGACTATATCCCTCTAGTATAGTTTGATGTCTGGTATAGAGATCCCCCCCTGTATTGCTCTTTTCTCCCAGGGTTGCTTTGGCTATTTCGGGGTCTTTTGTTTTTCCAAATGAAATTGAGGAATTTTTCCAAGCCTGTGAAGAAACTCTTGGGGATTTTGATTGGGATTGCATTAAATCTATACATGAGTTTGGGTAGAATGGACATTTTTACTATATTTATTTTCCCAATCCATGAGCATGTGAGGTTTGTCCATCTTCTGAAGTCTTCCTCAATTTCCTTTTTCAGAGGTTTAAAATTTTAGTTGTAGAGATCCTTGGTGTCTTTGGTTAGGTTTGTTCCTAGGTATTTTATTGTTTTGGGGGCTATTGTGAGTAGGAAGGTCTCCTTGTATTCCTTCTTCATTTGCTTGTTGTTGGTGTAAAGAAAGGCTACTGATTTTTCTAGATTTATTTTGTATGCTGCCACTTTACTGAAGTACTTAATTGTTTCTAGGAGTTTTCTGGTGGAGTTCTTAGCATCCCTTAGGTAGACAATCACATCATCAGCAAAAAGGGATAGCTTGACTTCTTCTTTTCCAATTAGAACTCATTTAATTTCCTTTTCTTGCCTTATTGCCCTAGCAAGGGTTTCAACCACTATATTGAAAAGGAGTGGTGACAGGGGGCGGCCTTGCCAATTTCCTACCTTTAAGGGGAATGCTTCTGTCATTTTCCCATTTATGATGATATTGGCTGTGGGTTTCCTGTATATGACTTTGATTACATTGAGGAATGATCCCTCCAGTCCAATTCCCTCTACAACTTTAAACATGAAGGGATGCTGGATTTCATCAAAGGCTTTCTCCATGTCAATTGAGATGATGGTGTGGTTTTTGTCTTTCAGTCCATTTATATGCTTGATGATATTTATTGATTTTCATATGTTGAAATGAAATGAATCCAACTTGGTCATAATGAATGATCTTCTTGATGTGGGTCTGTATGCGATTTGCCAGTATCCTGTTTAGAATTTTGGCATCTGTGTTCATTAGGGAGATGGGTCTATAGTTCTCCTTTTTGCTTGTATCTTTACCTGGTTTTGGTAATAGTGTGATGCTGGCTTCATAGAAGGAATCTGGGAGAAGTCCCTCCATTTGTATCCTTCTAAACAACTTGAGTAGTAATGGTTGTAAGTCTTTTTGAAATATTTTATAGAATTCTGCCATGAAACCATCTGGGTCTCGGCATTTTTTAGTTAGGAGGCTACTTATTACATCTTCAATTGCTTCATGTGTTATTGGTCTGTTTAATCTGTCGGTCTCTTCTTGGTTGAGCTCTGGTGATTCCCAGGATTTAAGATATTCATCCATTTCTTCTGGGTTTTCAAATTTAGTAGAGTATAGGTTTTTGAAATATTCCTGTATGATTGTCTGGATCTTTTTGTTGTCTGTTGTGATATTTCTGGACATGTATTCTATCATCTTGTTTATGTCATGGAAGATTTTTCTTTCTCCTACTATAATCAACATTTTTGCTGCATAAAGTATTCTGGGTTGGCATCCCTAGTCCTTTAGCACAGGGAATGCTTTGCTCCATGTTCTTCTTGCTTTCATGGTTTGCACCGAGAAGTCAGTTGTAATTCTTATGAGTTTCCCTTTGTATGCAACCTGTTTTTCTTTTGTAGCCTTCAGAATTTTGTCTTTGTTTTGTGCGTCTAGCATTTTAATGGTGTGTGGAGTTTCTTTTCTGACCTTGTCTATTTGGAATCCTATGTGCTTCTTGTATTTGTATGGGTTTGTCTATTTTCAGTTTGGGGAAATTTTGCTCTATTATTCTGTTGAATATCTGATCAATGCTATTCTCTTGAGATTCTTATCCTTCCTCTAGTCCTGTGATGCAGAGGTTTGATCTTTTCATAGTGTCCCATATTTCCTGGTTGTTCCACTTTTGTGTATTTTTAAATTTTTCATAATCTTTATTTGAGCTTTTTAATTGCTCTGTGTTATCTTCCAGATCTGATATTCTTTGTTCTGCTTCCTCCATTCTACTTCTCAGGCTTTTTCCTTTCCTTTCTTCTTGATTGGATGAGTATTCTAATTCATTTTTCATTTCATCCTTTGTTTTCCTTAGTATTTCCATTTCGTTTTGGAGCTTCTCAATCTCTTCTTGGTGCTTCTCAATCTCTTCTTCGTGCTCCTTACTTCATTGGTTGGCTTCCTTTTTCAGTGTTTCTACTTCCTTTTGGAGTTTGTTTTTTTCTCCTTCTAGTTCTTTCTGGAGTTTGTCATTCTCTTCCTTTAGTTCTTTCTGATGTTTGTCATTGTATCCCTCTAGGTCCTTTTTGAGCTTTTCATTCTCTCTTTTTAGTTCTCTGAATTCCTCTTCATTTTCTTTAATTTCTCTGCATAGGTCTGCAATTATTCCTCTAAGATCTGTTTCTTGGGTCACCTCCAGGGGGATCCCATTGTAGCTATCTCCTACAGGGTTGGTAGAGCTTGGTGCAGAATTATCCTGTATCTTTCCCATGTTGTCCCTTCATCATGTCCCTGGCATGTGGGTTTCCCTTTTGTGATTCAAATCACATCACAAATGTCTTTTCACTGTGTCGAAGGCTGAAGCCTTGTTTTGTTTTGCTTGCCTCCTTCTGATGCTTCCCCCCCCTCCTTGTTTATGGAGTGCTGACTTGTTTATATATTGGATACTGGAAGTGTAAGTCCCTCTTCCTTTCCTGTTCTGAGGGTTCTCCATAAAAATCCACTTGGATACTCTCTCCTCAATTCCAGTTGGGGAGGATACCTGACTTAGCCTGCACCCCTGTACCTGTCTGGAACAGCGCTTGGCTCTGTGCTCCAAGTGGTCCTACCAAGCAAGGCCGGAACCTGATCCCCACACACATGACCTCACTATGGCACCAGAGCCAGACCCAGAACCAGAGATGATTCCAGCTGCAAGGAGGAAGGGCAACCCAGCCCAGGCAGCCACACTCTGCAAAGGTTTAGGGCTCAGACCTAGGCCTGCCAGCCACCAGCCCTTCTGCCACAAACCAGCAAATCAATTGTCCAGCACCTCAAGAGACAATTTGTTCTAAGTTCTGCCTGTCTGTGGTGGTGCCTGGCTCTGCACTCCACTCCTAGAAAACAAGGCCAGAACCTGAGCCCCCCACACATGACCTCACTATCTTGCTTCTGTTTTTCTACCATGTGACTCCATCCTCTTCCCTGAAGGATCTCTGAAAGGATATCCTTTCCCTAGATCATCATCACAGTGAGCAAAGACACTGAGAGGAACATGTCATAACCTTCTATGTCCCAGAGCACAAGACAGGCTTATAAGCACTGAACTGCAGCAGTGGGTATGTGAGGTAGAGAAAAAGTATAAATGTTTGAAAAGCAAGCTGTATTGTATTGCTGAACTAGAAGTGCCTCTCCATGGCTAGTATTTGGAGACAGGCAATGGAGGTCATGGACACTTATTGAGCATCTGTATATAAGTTTACAGCATACATTTTCGAAGTAGTATTTTTATTGAACTTGCATGCCATTGAGATTGTGCCCATATTAATATTTCAAAGTTATACCATTTCACTCCACATAGATTACATTTTACTATGAAAGAACCAGTAAGTGAGTGTTGGCCAAAAGGTACACCATTTAGAACTCATGTATACTAAAAGCTAAAGCAGAATGTCCATATTATCCAGAAATTTATTTCATGGTATGCACTTAAAAGATTGAAAAGTTGGAATATTGGCAAATCTTTATACCATGTCAAAGTGGTATTGCTGATAACAACCAAAAGAAGCAACCAAAATGTCCATCATTGAAGGACAGGTGAGCAAAGTGTGGGGCATACATACCATAGGGTATTATTCCACCTGAAATCAATGGAATGCTCATGTCTGTCATACACACACACACACACACACACACACACACACAAAAAAAAAAAAAAAACTCATCTTGAAAGCCTGACAGGTGAAATAATAAGTAACAAGGAGGGTGTGGTGGTACACACCTTTAATCTCAGCAGTTGGGAGGCAAAGTCAGATAGATCTCCATGAGATCAAGGCCAGCCTGGGCTACAGAGTGAGTTTCAGACTAGCTGTGGGTACAGGTAGACTCTCAAAAAATACCAAACAACAAAAAATCCTGGAGGGCAAAGAGAAGTAACAAAGGTACAATACTGCTTTGTCCCATTTAGACCAGCTACCTGAAATAGGAAAATTCGTCTAGACAGAAAGTAGTTAAGAATGTTTCCCAGGGCTGGAGAAAGTGGACTCAGTGGTTAAGAGCACAAGAGGCTCTTGCTGATGACCCAGATTCAGTTCCCAGCACACATCTGTGAGCTAAATACATCCTTAACTCTGGTTTCAGGGGATCTGATACCTTATTTTTTCTCTGTGAGAATTGAATGCGTGGATACACTTACATATATACAGTCAAAACCCTCATACACATTAAATAAATAAATAAATAAATAAATAAATAAATAAATAAATAAATAATTCAAATGTTTCTAGAGCTGGGCATGGTGCCCATGTAATTAATCCCAGTACTTGGGAGGCAGAAGTAGGTAGATCTTTGTGAGATCAAGGACAGCCTGATCCATAAAGGGAGTTCAAGCCAGCTGGGGCTATAAGGAAACCTTGTCTCAAAAAAACAAGTAGGGCTAGAGAATAATAGCTCAGTGATTAAGACCACTGACTGCTCTGCAGAGGTCTGGGATTCAATTCCCAGCATCCACATGACAGTACACAACCTCTAGATCCAGGGAATTCAATGCCATCTTCTGACCTCTGAGTACTGCAGAACATATGTGCACTTTCCTGCAGATAAACACTCATATGCATCAAATAAAAATAAAAGCTGAGTGTGGTGGTGCACGTCTTTAATCCCAGCACTCACTTGGGAGGCAGAGGCAGGCGGATCTCTGTGAGTTCAAGGTCAGCCTGGTTTACATAGTAAGTTCCAGGCCAGCTGGGACTAAAGGGAGACCCTGTCTGAAAAAGACAAAAAAATAAAATAAAATAATAATAGATGCTTCTTTGATGCATGATGACTGGCATAACTGTTTGTTAATATAAGGATCCGTACTTAGCACATAATAAGAAATAACATTTTTCTAGGGATATGACAGCTTGGGGTTTTATATGACCTCTCCAGCCATGCGTATTTGACTGTCAGTACCATACATGAGTTCCCTCCAATTAAGGTGGGCTTTCAGTCCAATTAGGTAGCTATTGATTACCACTCAGATAAAAGTGCCTCTTTTGCAATAGATGGAGGCTGTTTCAGAGTTCCACAACTGATCAAACACACAGAACAAATGTCTGTGAAATGCCCAACCCTAAGTGACACATTTATAGTGGAACCTGTACACACTCGTGGAACAGAGTGGACAAGGAGTAGAGAGAATTCTAATGTACCCTCCAATATGATCAGCAAAGCTCCCTCATGCAACAGAGGACAATGACCTCAAGCCTCAGGGAAAGAGTGAGAGCCAGAGGAGAAGCTGCATGACCATATGGAAATAGAGTCTTGCAGCCTCTGGGACCTTATCCATATGTACTTATAGCAATGGTGTCAGCATGCAAAGATCCATGCAAACTCAGACAAAAACCCAGCATAGAACTGAGGAAATGGGCAGCAGTCCCCTATCTTAGCCAAAGAACTATTGGGCAGATGATCACTCCTGGGTGAGGAAGTGCTAGTCTTCTTTGAGGGACTCTCGTTAAGCTGACTAGACTCCAAGTGTGAAATCGCACTAAGGGACATCAAGGGACTTGACTTGATAGGCCTTAACCTAAATGATAAAATACATGAAATCCAGTTGGGGTTGACATGGGAGGGTACCAATGGAGTAGAGATATAAAGATGATTAAGATGTTGTCTATGAGTAGCTTGTATACTCTGGAAGTCAATGCTCTGTCAGATGTATCTGCAGTGGTTTCCTCCCACTCTGTGGGTTTTTTTCTTCACTTCCTTTATTGTTTCTTTTGATGTACAGAAGCTTTTGAGTTTAATGAGGTCCCATTTGTCAATTGTCGATCTTATTTCTTGTGCAGCTGCTGTCGGATTTAGGAAGTCTTCTCCTACGCCTATGTCTTGTAGTCTGCTGCCAAGTTTCTCTTCTATCACCTCCAGAGTTTTGGGTTTCATGTTGTTGTATGAAATTTAAAAAAGTCAACAAAAATAAAACCATAATAAACAAAATATTTTTTTAAAAGCAAGCCTGGTCTACAGAGTGAGTTCCAGGACAGCTGGGGCTACAAGGAGACCCTGTCTTGAAAAGACAAAAAAAAAAAAAAAAACAAGCAAAAATTGGGCTAGAGAGATGGCCTAGTGGTTAAGAGCGCCAACTGTTCTTGCAGAGAACCTGGGTCCGATCCCCAGCACCCACATAGCGGCTGAGAGCCGCCTTTAACTCCAGTTCCAGAGGAATCCGACCCCCTCTTCTGACCTCCGCAGCATTGCACAACACGGGTGCACAGACCTGCATGCAGACAGTACACTCATACACATAAAGAATAAATAAAATTTTAAAAAAACAAGCAATTTTTTTTAGAATTAGAGTAACTGAGGAATGGAAATTTCTCAATGGGCACAAAGTTCTCAGTTGAGTTGGTTAAAAAGTTTGAAAAAGGAGATTTTATTATAATTATTACATAAAATTAAAAATGGATGAAATGAAACTGGGTTTAAGTAGACATGAGATGGTTAACATGGATAATTTCTGATAATTCAAATACAACCCCAAATTTTAAATGCTCTGTGTACTCTACTCCCCTTTGGAAATTCCTGTTCATTTTAATGATTTATTTATCCAAGCCCTAATGAATACAGAGTGCTTCTGTGGCAGACATCCTTGATTTATGTGTCTTATTCCTCCTAGGCAGGAAAGATGTACTGCTTTGTTCTCTACCCATCACAGTCCATCACATGTGACTTTGGTCTCTACCCATCATACTCTATCATATGTGACTTTGTTCTCTACCCATGGTACTCTATCATCTGTCACTTTGGTCTCTATTCTATCCATCACACTCCATCACATGTAACTTTGGTCTTTACCCATCGCACTCCATTATGTGTGACTTTGTTCTCACCCATCGAACTCCATCATGTGACTTTGCTCTCTACCCATAGCACTCAGACACATGTGATCTTCTGCGATCTTAATCACACCCCTGCATCCTCTCTGCACTTTGCCTCCCCACTCTTCTTCACACCTCTTCTAATGTTCAGTTTTAAGAATGGCTCCCTCAGGGTTGGAGAGATAGCTCAGCAGTTAAGAGCACTGACTGCTCTTGCAAAGGACCCAGGTTTGATTCCCAGCACCCACAAGGCAGCTAATAACCGTCTTTAATTCCAGTTCCAGAGGAATCCAACACCCTCTTCTGACCTCCGCAGCATTGCATGACACAGGTACACCTACCTACATGAAGACAGTACACTCATACATATAAAATAAAAGAAAAGAATGGCTCCCTCAAACACAAGTAAATCTAAATAGATGTATAAAAGTCATGAACATATCTGTGCTACAAATTGAAGGAAATTTCATGGTACTGTTACCTCATTAAATGTAAATTATGCATAATTCAATCAATATTCCATAGATTTTACTATACTTACTAATTTAATCCTTACTGTTAATAAACTTTATTTAATCTCTACGTTTATTTTTAAGTCACTTTTTATTCCAAATAAGTAGTAGGTAATTGCTCAATAATTGATTATTAACACTCAGATGGTTCATCCATGACTCAGCCACAAGAGTCTACTCTGATGGAGTCCCCTGACAACCTGACAGACTTTGTATCATTCACTTTGCTCTTTTGTGGGAAACATCAACCATTTTTCTCAGGGGTTTACATTATCCCCCACAAGCAGGAGCTAAGGTGGCTGCATGCAGGTAAAACAGAAATAAATCTTCACTAGGCGTTTTTAGATTTCTGCTCATTCCATGGGAAAAAAATGAAGTCAATTGTTCTCTTATTAAAACCATTGAACTTATTCGCCATTGCTAAATACCATGCTAAATCTTACAGCAGGAGCACAACTGATTATAAAATGAAATTTGCTATATAAACTAATTTGACTTTAGCTAACTAGCTATTTATCCATACTGTTAATTTTGAAATTCCATTAACTTAATATGACTCCAAGGAGTAACTATGAAGACAATCTATGTTGACAGTAAAAACTTAGAAGGGCTCATTTCAATAAATAATTTGTATGTGTGTGTGAAAGGAGACAATATCATCAGCCACAAATACATATAATGGGATAAAGAGTATGAAGAAGGAAGAAAAGGAAAGGTTTCAATTAAGAAAAATAACAGTCCTAACAAATTAAACAATAGCAGCGTGACACAGGCAGCAAGCTTTTGTCATTAGGCGTACAAATAGACTCTACCCCCAAAGGCTCTTAAAACATACCAGTGGAGACAGAAGCCCTGGACAAGAGGTTACCCTTTATATTTACTTTGGAGATCTAGCAAGAAGCCTTAAGAGAAACGAGGCAGAGTGAAGGCTTTGAGAAACTTGTATTTATCTTGAATGGTGGTGAGATCAGAGTAGGGAAGAGAGCATACAAAGCCATAGGTGAGAGGGACCCAGGCCAGTGAGGCTGGAGGTGATGGGGAGACATCAGTTCATACTGAATGGCATAGCAGTGACTCATACAGCCAAATTGGCTGGAGCCCTGTGTTGCTGGCTGAGCATAGCAGACTTGCAGCTTCCACACAACTGGGATTTGAGGAAGACAGATCCTCTACAGAATAGGGAAGTTTTGGAGGGGGAGAGATCCGGAGATGTTATCTCAGGTACTGCATTTCCTGGCATAGAGCAGCCTCCACCCCCCCGCCCCCCCCATGTATCTGATCTAGATGGGGAAGAAAAAGCATTTTGTATCTTTCTTTGTCTTCTTTTCATTCTGCTATTTACCTCGAGACTTCATTAACAATTTGAATCATATTTTCCAGTGGAGAACTTTTCAGAGCCTCAGGTCTAATACTAACTAATCTTTTGTATTATTTACTTTTTTTTTTTCTATTTGTTAGTCTCTTTACAAGCTTATACAGAAATTTAAAAGTGCCAAACATCTCTTTAAATTTGAGACTTCTTTTGGTTTAGGTAAAATAAAATCATATAAAAATAATGACCCAGCCGGGCGTGGTGGCACACACCTTTAATCCCCACCTTTAATCCCAGCACTTGGGAGGCAGAGGTAGGTAGATCTCTGTGGGTTCAAGGCCAGTCTGGTCTACAGAGCAAGCTCCAGGACACATGGTACTAAAAGGGAGACCCTGTCTCAAAAATACAAAAAAAAAGGGTAAAACTAAAAAGAAAAATAAATGACCCAGATGCAATATTGAATGTGTACTCAGAGGTACAACGTACCAGCTAACACTCTAAGCATTCTTCGCAAACTCTGATCAAAACAGTTCAAACTTCAAAATCCAGGCATTATATGAACCACTGCATAGTTGGAACCAACCAACATAGTGGTAATTAAAATGTCCATAGGCTTCTAATAACTGATCATAAAGGCACACCCTTGCATGGGGGTCACCTAAAAAAATGGAGGCACAGAGAGTATTTTATGTGGTAGAATACTTCAGAAACATGGAGTTTAAGCTTGGACTTTATTCAGAGTTCCAACACGTTTCCACTTTAGTTACCACACACACACACACACACACACACACACACACACAATTACCATCAAAGTTCAGCAAGTAACAGAAAAAAATGTAAAATATTCCTAAAGAGAAAAAAAAATGTCACCAGCAATCAAAACTGAGAGGGATGTCAAAATTAACAAACAGCACCTGCAGAAAACGAATAAATTGGGTGCTTATAATGCTTTATTATTTTAAATTATGGCACTACCGGCTGAGCTTGGAAGGCGTCTTTTTTCCCCTACTTATTGTATCTTTAAAAATATGAATTCTATCTTGACTGCCTCTTTAAATAAGATTAATTCATACCATTTCCCATTTAATTGCTTTATCTGTTTTGGTCCATTAGATTCTATTCGAGAATACAGCTTTTATGATAAATTAAATTCTATGGTTTTATTTTGACATCTAAGTTAATTTTTAATTCTCGGGAAAGTTCTGCAGTACGCAATTTACTTCTTTCAGAAGTGCTGAATAAATTGAGACTTGTAGCATTGAGGATTTTCTGTGATACGTGTCTCTAACAGTTTTCTTAGGCTTTGGGCACACAGCAGAAAGACTTCTTCAAGCATTGTCTAAACACCAGCTTCATCTAAGATTTTCAAGACATTTCTAGGCAGAATGTTGCCCACTTGGAGTTGATTCTTCTCTCTCTTCACAAGTTTTGAGTGACATTTTGAGATTTCCATATATGATGATCCCTCTGGTTTTATTCGGGTTTGGCCATAAAATCAGGGCCACCCTAAGAATTTCCTGCTGGATAAAGAATATTCTACAGGAATTATCGGTTGCATGGCAATAGGAGGAGCAGAGAGAATGGACAGAGGCATCTTGACAAGAGTTATGATGGAGGTGATGGAGGAAGCCTGTCCCTTCTCAAGTTTACAAGATGAGGCCTCACCAAACCTTAAGTCATAAAATCAAACCATATTCTGTTATAAAGTTCAAAGTTTTAAATTAGGCATCATTGTTGAAAAAAGTGCCAGGGTTTCCCAAATTATGTACCTAAAATTTTATTCCAAACTTTCCAGAAAGTGCTTGTTGAATTCAATCTTTTTTTTTAAGTTGAACTTTATAATATGCATAGCATCAAAATAACATAAATGAAACTTGTGACACCAAAAAAGTATCAAAATACCGTGATACTTTAACATGGAAATTCCATTTTTTCTCCACTTGTATTGCATATATATATGCATATATACATACACATATCACCTGAGTTGGAGGATTTTCTTTCTTTTTCTTTCTTTCTTTCTTTCTTTTTCTTTCTTTCTTTCTTTCTTTCTTTCTTTCCTAAAAGATGTCATGTTTTCCCCCCCAAGGAAGTGCTTGAAGTTTCCTCCCTGACAAACCCAAACAACCATCAATCCTGCCCCCGTGCTCCACACTGGGGTCCCTCCCCACCAGGGTCACCCAAATGAGGTCCAGCAAGTGTGTGTCCTGTCTTGATCTTCTTGCACTGGCCTCCATGACACAGCCTGGGTAGTCCAACAATACCAGTCTACACTGTGAAGAGGCTGAAATCCCAGTAGCCGCTCAGCCCACATGCTGGATATCTCAGTAGTCCCCATCTGGCATTGAAGGTTTGGAGGATTCTCAAGTTTTATATCTGAAGTACAATTTCTCAGACCTTACTGATTATTTATTTCTGGTTATACTTTCCTTTTGGATACTTAAGGCCACACAGTTAGCCCAGATTAACCAAGGTTTTTGTTTTCTCAAGGTCAGTTGAGGATCTGGTCCTCAAGGGTCACTCAGGGCTTTTTTTGGGGGGGAAGGGGGGAAGCCCCTGGCTCCTTTTGGCTTTTCAATCACCAGTTCCATCCACTGGAGGACACAGTTAGGTCTTGCTAGACCAGGCTTCTCTTTTTGAAGCATGAGCAGACTTCCCTCTTTATAGACTGGACACTGGCTGAAATCCCATTAATGGATCTCCAAGACTTCCCTGCACAGGAAGACTGGTGACTCACATTTGCAGGACATTTCCTGAAATGCCCCCATGTATAGTCCCCTGATTTTAGAGTAACATAGAGTTAGATGGAAAAAGATGAATCAAGAAATATGATATGGAAATAACACACAGTTTGTTTTCAGAAGATACAATTTTAGTATTGGTGCAATGTATCAGGCTGGTAATAACTTAGCCATTCTGGGTGCTTAATGACCATTCTTAATACCCATACCAATTTGGCCAATGGACCTAAGAGATAACTTTGTTCCTTGCCCTCAAAGGTCAACTAAGTCTCAGGGGACTATGAATTCAGTCTTTGAACATCTGATTGTGCTGAAAGGAACGAGCTCCTAGAATCAGAGGAAGTGCAGCATGGCGCTACACAAGGGAATCTAGGAGTCCTCTGTGTGGTGCGAGAGGCTCGCGGAGTGCTGACTCTGCTCCTCATCCTCTACAGGACTCATCCCTCGCACTTCCGTCTCATGCCTGTGCTACTCTCTCCCGTGTCTCCCTTGTCTGTCACTCTGTGCTGGCTTTCTCTTTCCCTAGAATTGGCTAGGCTTTCTTATACTTAAGGATACCTGGAATTGCTTCTGCCAGCAGTGTTCATCTCCAGATAATATCAACATGGTATATTCTCTCTTGAGCTCACTCTCTCTGTCTCTCTCTCTCCCTCTCCCTGTCTCTGTCTCTGTCTCTTCCTCTCCCTCTCCCCCTCTCTCCTTCTCGCCACCCTTCTCTCATCTCTATTCTCTCTCTCTCCCTCTCCCTCTCCCTCTCTCTCCATCTCGCCACCCTTCTCTCATCTCTAACTTCTTCCCTCTGTCCCTTTCTCTCTCTCCTCTATCTCTCTCTCCTCTCTCTCTCTCCTATCTCTCCCTCTTTTACTGTTTTCCTTTCCCCTTTACCACCAAGAACCAGCTTATGTATACTAGTGCCTCTTTCAGTTCAACACATACACAATACAAACTCTGTAAATTTTTGAGGAATAATAGAATAAAAGAACAAGCACTGAATTTCAATTTACATAACATTCAACTTGAAAGAGTAAGGGGTTTATATCTCAGCTGCAGATAAAATCCTGTTCCTTGCCACTAATGTTTTCCTGTTGCTAGGAACAAGCAATGGCTGAACAGATCAAAAGAACTGGAAGAGACCCCAGAATGATAACCTAACTGCACAACCTAAAGGGCTAGAAAGAAACAAAATATCAACTGCAGCATAAAAAAAGAACCAAAAAGACTGCAGTAGAGTTAAATGAAAGAGAATTAAGAAGCCAGGAGCTTGGCTCAACAAAACTAAACACATCACATATTTGGCAGGTATTAACTAGGCAAATTGAGAACAAAAACAAATTATTAAAACTGAATGTACAGAGGGGCATCCCTTCAACACCACAGAAATAGGGCAGAAAGGGAGTGCTGGAACAACAGCATGTCTACAAACTGGGTAACCTAGATGAGAACGCTCATTCTCTGGGAACGTCAATCCTACAGTAAACCATGAAGAAGTAGAAAATACACACAGATCTCTGTGATATCTACTTTTAATTGTCAACTTGACAACCTAGAATCTCTTCGGAAGGGAGTTTCAGTGAAGGATGGTCTACGCTGGGTTGGCCTGTGGGCACCACCTCGGTGGGTTGTCCCAGCCCAGTGGGGGCAGCATTGCCTACCCTGGGGTCTTGAACTGTGTGAGAGTGGAGCTATGAAGCTGAGCAGAACCAAAACAGTGAGTGTTATGCTTTCATTTTCTCTGCTCTTGCCTGCAGGTGGGAGATGATTAGCTGATTCAGGTTCCTGTAGCCTTAATGTCCCCATATTGATGGACTACAATTTTAAGTTACATGCTAAAATAACCCTTTCTCCCCTAAGTTGCTTTTTGTCAAAGTGCTTTACCACAGCAATAGAATAAACAGAAACAGATTTATAATTAGAAAAGTAATTTAGTCAGTAATCAACTATCTCTTAACAAGTTTTGGACCTGATATATTCACCGGTGAATTGGACTGAGAAGTTAAGCAAAAACTAACACATGTGTTTCTCTAATTTCTCCCTTCTTAATGAAGGAGAAACACTTCCTAACTCACTTGATGAAGTAAGCATTGTCCCTGAGATCAAACTTAGACAAAGAGACTGTAAGGAAGAAAACTGGAGAACAATATGAGTTATGAACATTGATACAAAAATACTTAACAGAATACTGACAAATCATATTGAGCACCATATTTAAAGATATACTCCGTGGCCAAGTATAAATATTCTTGGAATTCAAGAATAATTCAACATATAAAAATCAACCAATTTATTATACCTCATTAGTATAATGATAAAAAGGAATTATTCCTTCATATCCCTTGATAATAAAAAAGTATTTGATATATGTCACCACCTTTCTCAATAAAGCATCCCAAGAAATGAAAGGATGGTTGGACCAATATCAACATAAAATGAACCATATATGAAAGTTCATCTAAGCATTCAGCGGCAAAAGTGGACTGGTTTTCTCTCTAAAATCATGAAGAGCATCTAGTGAGAGGTTTTACTACCTATTCAACAGAGCTCTGGAATATTTGTCAGCTGAACATAGGAAGATAAGTAAATGAAAGGCATATAAATTAGAAAGAAGCTTAAATAATTTCTTTTTTAATATCTTGTATATTATTTATATATACTCAATATTTTGTGTATGAGTGTAATGCTTGCATGTATCTAAATACACCCATGTTATGCAATCCCCATCGAAGTCAGAAGAAGTCATCAGATCCCTTGGAACTGGAGTTACAGATGGTTGTTAGCTGCCATGTAGGTGCTGGGAATCCAATCCAGTTCCTTTGCAAGAACAGCCAGTGCTGATCCATCTCCTCAGCCCCAATAATTTCTTACATGTTAATGATTCCACACAAAACCCAAACCATCAGATTTACAAAATAAATTCACTAAAGTAAAAATCCAGTACAAAATCTAGTTTCTTTTTTATGTTCCAAAATAAATAATTTTGAAAAGGATTTAAGCAAAATTCAATTTATAATAGAATCAATACAGTTAACTCACCAGTTAAACAATAAGTTGGAGGACTTACACCGTGAAAAATATAAAACATTGCTAAAGGAAATAAAAGAAGATCTAAATATGTGACCACACCCAATGATCCTGGTTTGGACAATTTAATTTAATTAACAAGTCAATAGTGCCTAAACTGATCGATAAAATCTGTTTCAGAATTCCTATGATACTTTATTTTTAATAAAATTACTTTTATTGATGTTTCATGTATTTCAAACATAATTTTTCAGTTAAATTGAGATATATTCCCCTTTCCCTCCCCCCTACCCTACCCCAGATCATGCATTCTGCAATACATGTCCTACATCTTTCTCTCAGTCTTTTAAAGTTTTTCTCTGAAAGGGTCTATTGTTTGGGGCAGAATTTAACTATATTAGTCTATTCTTTGACCCAGTCCTTATGTTGTTGTGGCTCCCTCCCAATTGTATTGCTCCAAAATATGCCTATATAAATGTCATATATGTACCAGAATTATGTCCTCAAGGAATAAATTATATATTAACTCCGATATATGTTCAGTTCACATTTTTCCCTTTAATTTTATATCACTCTAAAATATGGATATATAGCAGAAATGGAACAATATTTGGGGAAATTCACATGGAGTACCAAAGTCTTCCTAAAACTGGAGAATGAATACCGCCAAATTTCAAATTATATCACAAAACTAAGTAACCCAAATGGCATGGGATTAATTTAAAGACAGTCAAAGAAAAGAATAGAACAGGGGAGAGCAGAATGGAACAGAACAGAATGGAATGGAATGGAATGGAATGGAATGGAATGGAATTTAATGGAATGGAGTGGATGGAACGGAATGGAACAGAACGGAATGGAATGGATTAGCATGCCTTGAAATAAACTTTCACATTTATGGGCAAATAATTTTTACAAGGATGTCATAACATTTCCATAAATAACATGGAAAAGGGAGTGTGTCTAAATTGGACTGAGAAATGATGTATGAAACACACAAAACACCAATAAAATATTTTATTTAAAAAAATAGTCCTGATTTTGTTTTCAGTAATTTAAAAAAAAATAGACATGTCAAAGAATGAAACTGAATCCTTAACTAGTGTCAGCAAAATTGAGTCAAGTGAATCAAAGACCAATTCGTGCAATGTAAAACTGTGAAGGTCTTGGAAAACACCAGGAAAAGCTTAGTACCTTTGGACATGAAAAGTCTTAATTACTAGACCCAGAAGACAACAGGAAGGACATATTAGACTATGTAGAAGCTTGTGCCCCATAGTCATTTTTCAAATGGCCAAAAAGGGGCTGTGGGGATAGCACAGTGGTGAAAGGCTGAGGATGAGAACCGCAAGGATCAAATGGCCAAAAAGTGCATTAAAGATGCTCAACATCATGAATAGCTAAGAAAATGCACATCAAAGCCACAGTGGTATGTGCACAGATAAGAACAAGCACCATGAAAAACAAAGACAAAGAAAATTACAAGGGTTGGCAAGAACTTGGGGTACTACAAGCCCCTAGACTCTGCTAATCAAGACTGAAAATGTTGTATCTCCTGTGGAAAATTGTGCAGAAGTTACCCCATATTGAAATCAATTATCATATGATCCATAAGTTCTACTTCTGCGCATATAACCAAAGAATTAAAAACGGGGATGCTACTATCAGGACACTCAATACACACAGCATCAATCCAGCACCAACAATGTACAGCAGCCTTGTGCTCCCACATGGACACACAGAATAGAGGATAGTCATGAAACAATATTACTAAGCCTTAAAAAGGGAAGAATCCATGGCACATGCTACAGCATGGAGAAAATTCAGACATTAAATTAACTAATACATAAACCTCTCACAAAATGATAACTATGGTATACATTGCTTATAGGAGGTAATAGGAGCAGTTAGAATCATATGGGAAGAAGGAAGGTCCTGCTGGGGGGCGAGGTTAGAATGTGAATGTGAAGCTGTTGCTTAATGGATCCAGAATAAGAGTCTAGAGGGAAACACAGTGGTGAGTGTGCAGTCCTAGAAATGTAATAATGTCACCAAACTGTAGTCTCACGTGGTTAAAATGGTGAGGTTTATGTTGTGGACTGATTCCCACAATTTTCAAACATGAAAAGAAAACATAAAACATAAAAGAATCCTGTTTTCAATAATGATGTCACAGGCTTATTTGGAGAAAGTACACAGTAAATTATTTTTTGCAGTAAGTTATTATTAAGGATTGTAGACCTCGTTTCATTACCCTGGAAGGATGGCTTGTGTTCCCATTTGATATAAAGATGTTCAAACCCCCCAATTAAAACTTTCACAATTACATTGACCTTATAAACAGCTTTTCAGAAACTCATCTTTTTGACTCAACAAACATTTCATCCTGTTCTAAAATATTAGTTCATTTAAAATTGTTGTCTGGGATTATTATTCTCTGTATCAATTCACTTAACATAAGGGTGGTCTATTTTTCTCTAAGAGGACTTAAGAAACTTGAAGTGAAGAATAAAATATATCATTTCTTTGACATTTGCTCTTGTTCAGCCCAAATCAACATATAGAGTGTACAGAACAAACTTTAGTTACTCCATGCAACAGCCGAGAATAGACAGTGTTCCAATATAGTTGGAAAAGGAAGAGAAAGGTTATCAGGTTTCTCATCTGGGTCTGCAGCAAAATTAATAAATAAAAATAGGCATTTAGGAATATATGACGTGTACATGGGCATATTTTGGAGCCATACAGTTGAGAGGAGACCACAGCAGCATGAGGACTGGGTCAAGGAATGGACTGATGTGGTTGAATTCTGCCTAGGACAATAAACCTTTGAAGAGAAAAACTTTGGAAAGACTGAGAGAAAGATGCAGGACATGTATGGCAGAGTGCATGAACTAAGGTGGGGTGGGGGGCAGGGAAAGGGGAATATCTCTAAATTGAACTGAAAATGATGTATAAAATACACAAAACATCAATAAAAGTATTATATTAAAAAAAGAAAACAGGGTAATTAAAAAAAAAAAAAAAAAGGAACATGCGGAGGACGGCCAACCTGTATAATGACGAGGCCCTCCAGTGATATACGCTGTCCAGTGGTCTGCGATGGTCAGTACCTTGGAGAGTGACAGCGACAGCGAGCGGGCATGAAAACAAGAATCATGCTGCAGACTCTGTATTTGAGAAAGACTGGCCTGGCACAGTGGAATTAGGTGAAGTTACAGGAAGTGACTGTCTTCCAGACAGTGGGGCCAGCAAGTGTGTTTGGCACTCTGGAGGATTCATTGGTTTTAGATGTGAGAAACTCAGGGATAATGTAGGCAAAAGAAGCAGAAGTCCATACACTGGGGGTTTGCTACCATCCTTCTAAGGCACCCACCTTATAACCCATTTTGTTCTGGTGAGGAAAATTCATGAAAGAAGTGATCTTGACAAACGTGGCAGGTCCGACTCTAAACAGGTTATGTGTGTAGGTGAGAGCAAGACCATTAACCTGCTCCAATTATACTGCATTTAGAGCTGTCCTTTCGCCACCAACTGGAAAAACCTGTGGTGTTCCATGACATTTCAGTGACCTATTGTACATTAATAAGGAGGGGCGTTAGAAGCACACTATAATTATACAAGATGGGTAAAAAATGATACAATAATTATATAGTTTACAAGCATGGACATGGGAATTCAGCCTGGCTTTGAACTTTTGGTCATCCTGTCACAGCCTCTTGACTCCTGGGACTACAGCATACACCACTAGGCACAGTGGTCCTTAACTATGTTCTCAGGAAAGCCGCAGAGTCACCTGGATTGGATCACAGGATATTGGCACAGATCCTGGGATCCTGACTTTTTAACTAGAATAAAAATCTGAAAAAGTGAATGGACTATCTATTATTAAGGCTGATCTTTTTTTCTTTTAATAATTAATCTTGAAATTTATTTTATAATTTTTTTCTATGAATCATTCCATTGCTGGAAATCGAATGAGTTATAGAAGCTAAAACACCTTTATTTCCCACTGTCTACTATTTGTCACTGTCTCCTTATTCTATTTCTTTCTCTCCAGCCTTCACCCACACTGACCACTTCTGTCCATGTTCTGTTGTTTGGTTTTCTGTGGCCAATTGATCTCTTCCTGTTGGAGCTTAATACTCACTGGAATGACGCCAGCTGAATTGTGATTGGATGAAGTTCTAGTGGCAGGCAGGTATCAGAGCAAGTGTGTGTGAGGCAGGAGGGATGCCCTCTGTGGGCAAAGCCATCTTCTCTACACAGAGGAGCAGAGGCTTGCTAGGATGCACACCTACTCACTCAGAGTTCCCTTCTTTAGATGGACGCTCCCTTTGAACACTCGCCCAGATCAATCTACTAGAAAGTGTTTGAGGCACTAAGTTTATAACCACAGACCTGAGCAGGGTACTCACGCTGTTGTGTTTCATCAGCCACAGTGCCAAATACAGCCAAAGACAGGTGACATGACTATTGAGAGGGCTGTTGGGGTCTCTGTGACTAAGCAGCCTGAGGATTCAGTTGGCCAGAGAATATAGTTTCTAACATTCTGAGGGGGCTAAAGTTATGAAGATGTTAAATCTTTCTTCTTGGCTTGAATTAACTTTTCTTTCCTTATTTTTTCTCCATCCCTGTCTCCAAAGAAAGCAATAAGCCTGTCAAAAGAGGAATTAATTAAGCAAATCAATCAGTCGGTTTTATTAAGGAATTACAAAACCTAAGCAGAGCATTCATTATTCAGATAATGGGACATTTAGGAGCCTCTCCTTTCAATTATTGATAAGCTGTTATCTATCATTCATATCACTGTAGTACTGATTTAGTTGTGAATGAAGCCAGGTCATCCAGCTGAAGCCTGTGCTGTAGTGTGCGCTATGGGAAGCTGAGCATCTGATCACTACAGTAGGATGGGCTGTATCTCTCTGGAGGGTTTCCAAACTGACCATCAGAAGGAGACAGCAGGAGACACTGCAGAAAACTCAGAGAGATGCTCCCTGTGCTGCATCCCCACCTACCCGATTGAGGGACCCTGAGACATGATGAAGGTGCCAACTTTTCCATGAGAAGATTTCCTGTTGGTCTCAAAAGTGACTTTAACAAGTCAGTGTTTGTAGCAAAGTCAATAGCTGTTCTACAGCTAAAAGGAAAAGAACCTTTGAGAAACTAGGTATTTTTCCCTTGTAGGATCAGAGAGACATGCTTCCTTCAACCTCAAAGCAATCTGTACACACTTGGTTTTAGTGTTTATTTTTTTTTTACTTTTTTTTTATTGTATTTATTTATTTATTTTTAACAAATCTAGACCCGTGTTCCCGCTCATTCCCCCACCCCGTCAGAGCTCGTGCATTCTGCCAAACATGCTTTCCATCTCTTAGTCTTTCTCAATATTTTCCATGGGGACGTTGACTGTTTTGAGCAGAAGTTCACTGTTTCAGTCAGTTCTTTGATGCAGTATTTTCTGTTGTTGTTGTTGTTTCCAAAATGCATTATGTCCAACTGCTTTGTACAGAAGCTCAGGGGGCCCTACACAAGAAATACTTACAACTGGGTAATTGGCACTAGCATCCACAGATGAGGGATACCATTCGTCGTTTGTTTTTCTGGGACTGTGTTACTTCACTCAGCATGATGTCCTCTAGCTCCAGCCATTTTCCTGCAAAGCTCGTGATGTCGTCTTTCTTTACTGCTGCATAGAACTCCATTGTGTAGATGTACCACATTTTCTCTATCCACTCGTCAGT
>VZQC01000887.1:2211937-2230410 GCA_009823505.1 Rhizomys pruinosus | reverse complement strand
CAAAGGCCAATCAAACCAAAGACAGCAGGACCAAACGATCAGCAATCAGCTCGCCAAGGCACCCAGTTCCTACCTGTCTTCCCCTCTTCCTGCCGCTGGGCTCAAGAGATCTCAAATCTCAAGAGTCACACAAGCGTGCCTTTAATACCGGCTGGGAGGATAACTCCGCCCCCACAGCCACTAGATCTGTCTTCCCCTCTTCCTGCCGCTGGGCTCAAGAGATCTCCGGTTTTAGTGTTTATATGTCTGAACATAAGAACAGATATACCCAGGAGTGGAATTAAAAGTTCTTTTCTTCCCTCCTGATATGGTCAGAAAGTCAGTGATATATTCTCCTTCATCAAATATTGAGTGCCTACTAGATGCTGAGCTCTGGCCATGGAAACTCTGTGATACCAAAGGAACTCTAATCTAGTCATATGTGGAAAGTACATGCATGTACACATGATAATTAGAGGACTTACAGCCTTCCAGAAGTAAGTTCTGTAACTAGACCCAAGATCTAGGCATGGCTCAGTGGGCCAGAGGCTTAAACACACAGACCACATGTCCCTTGAAAACCACAGAGGAACCATCTAACACCCAATGGCCTGCCAAAATTTAACGAGTTCTTTTGATTAAGGGAGATTCGTGTGACTTAGGTGAATATGTGTTTGGCATGAGGGCAAACTGAAGAGGCCTTGTCAATAAGCTGAGATACATTGGCTTGCTGGCCACAGATAGGCAGGTGTCTTAACTATTATGTGTTCCAGGCAAATCTTGAAACATTAGCAATGTATCACATGACTAAGATAATTTCCAATCTAGTAGCAGCTTACAGAAAGTCTCTTATGGAACTTTGCTAAAATATCTGCTGTGGTGTTGTGCAGTCGGCCTGCTGGCAGCCCACCTCAGCAGGCACCATCCAATGCTAGGACCATAGAGAGGAATTGCATGTGTGGATATAAAGTCAGCCAGCAGTGCACTCCCTGGGCCCAGCCCCCAAAGCACATCTGTGTTGTGCAGGTGGCCGGCTGGCAGCCCACCTCAGCAGGCACCATCCAACCCTAGGACCATAGAAAGGAACTGCGTACATGGATAGAAAGTCAGCCAGTAGAGCACACCACGTGTACCCAACCACCCAGGTGGGGACCGGGGCATGGGCCAAAGGATTCAAACCTCCCCACCCCACACCCCGCCCCCCTGTTCAAGCTACTAATACTAAGGTGGAAAGTGTAAACTGCTGGTGCTGTGGTTTAAAGCTGTTGGGAGGATACAGCAGTGTCAGTGATTGGAGGCTGCATAGCCAAAACTGAGGAAGAAACCAACAGGAAGCAAACTGAGTAACCAACCAATCCCCCATAGCAACATTTGAGATTAGCAACAGAAGGCAAACAAATAAACAAAGGGGGAAAAAACCAACAAGAACAACAAAAAATACACATGCCAAAAACACAACGGAAAAACAACAATATGGGAAAAGCTCAAAATAAATCCCCACCAAACCCAACCACTCCTGTAGAAGATCCCAACAATGAGATCTCTCTGGAAGGGAACCAAGATACTGACCTTAGAAGAAAAATTGTAGATATATTCAAAGACTATAAAGAACAAATCAGAGAACTAAAGGGAGAGAATGAAAAACTCATGAAAGAACTAGAAGGAAAGAATGATAAACTCCAGAAAGAACTAAAAGGAGAGATGGATAAACTCAGAAAAGAACTAGAGGAAGAGAAATAAAAACTTCAAAAAGAGCTAGAGGAAGAGAAATAAAACCTTTGAAAAGAACTAGAGGGAGAAAATGACAAACTCCAGAAGGACATGGAAACATTGAAAAGATCTCAGGCTGAAAGGAAAAAAGAAACTGACCAGCAAAGCAAGGAGCTACAAGAAAAGAATGAAAAGCTCCAAAAGGAAGTGGAAATACTGAAGAAATCCCAGGATGAAACAAAAAAGCAAATTGAACATTCATCCAATCAGCAGGAAATGATGGGAAAAAGTCTTAGAAGCAGAATGGAAAAAGCAGAAAAAAGAATATCAGACCTACAAGATAACACAGTGTAGCTAGAAACCTCAAGTAACGATTATGAAAAATTAATAAAAAAACACACAAGAGTGGAACAACCAGGAAATGTGGGACACCATGAAAAGACCAAACCACCACATCATAGGGATAGAGGAAGGAGAAGAATCCCAAGAGAGTGGGATTGATCAGATCTTCAACAGAATAATAGAAGAAACTTCCCCAAACTGAAAAAAGACAAACCCATAGAAATACAAGAAGCACATAGAACACCAAATAGACAAGACCAGAAAAGAAATTCCACATGTCATATCATAGTTAAAACACTAGATGCTCAAAACAAGGACAAAATACTGAAAGCCACAAGAGAAAAACAACAAGTTACATACAAGGGGAAACCCATCAGAAGCACACCTGACTTCTCAGTGCAAACCATGAAATCCAGAAGAAAATGGACCAAAGTATTCCCAGTACTAAATGACTTTAGATGCCAACCCAGATTATTATATCCAGCAAAAATGTCAATCATAGTTGATGGAGAAAGAAAAATCTTTCAGGACATAAACAAAATGAAAGAACACATGTCAAAAAACCCCAACACTTCAGAAAATACTCGAAGCAATTCAAAGAACAGAGGAAAGGAGCAACTATCCTTAAGCAACGCAAGAGAGAAATTACCCAAAGCATAACAGAGTAAATAAATACCTAGACCAAGAATGCAAACAAAAAATAAATTGAAAGGAAACAACACACATCTCTCAATAATAACCTTAAATATTAATGGTCTAAACTCCCCAATCAAAAGACATAGACTGGGAGAATGGATTAGGAAAGAGAATCCATCTATATGCTACCTCCAAGAAACCCATCTCACCCTCAAAGACAGAGAGCACCTTAGAGTGAAAGGATGAAAAAAAAATATTCCAAGCAAATGGTACCAAAAAGCAAGCAGGGGTGGCTATTCTAATATCAGACAAAATAGTCCTCAGAGTAAAATTAATCAGAAAAGACAAAGAGGGCCATTATATCCTTATCAATGGAACAATTAACCAAGAAGATCTCACAATTTTAAATATTCATGCACCAAACTCTAGTGTACCAAACTTTATAAGCACAATCCTTCAGGACCTTAAGACACAGATTAATCCCAGTACACTAATAGTGGGGGACTTCAGTACCCCACTGAGCCACCTGGATAGGTCAGCTGGATAAAAAACAAACAGAGAGACATCAGAACTGAACAACATAATACACCAAATGGACCTCACAGATATCTACAGAATATTCCATCCAAACACCAGAGAATATACTTTCTACTCAGCACCCCATGGAACATTCTCCAAAATTGACCACATGCAGGGACACAAAACAGACCTCAACAAATACAAAAGGATTGAAATTATTCCATGCATTCTATCAGACCACAGTGCAATAAAGCTCAATATTAACAGCAGGGTAAGCCCTACTAACTATAAGAACACATGGAGACTAAACAATACAATACTGAACAATGAGTGGGTCAGAGAAGAAATTAAGAATGAAATAAAAGCATTCCTACAACACAACAAAACCTGTGGGATACATTAAAGTCAGTCCTAAGAGGGAAATTTATAGCCCTAAGTGCCCACATTAAAGAAACAGAAAGAGAACAAGTAAACAATCTAACACTGCAGCTAAAAACACTTAAAAGACAACAACAAATGAATCCTAAACCCAATAGACAGGAAGAAATAACAAAAATCAGAACAGAAATCGATGAAATAGAAACAAAGAAAACAATACAAAAAAAAAAAAATCAATGAATCCAAAAGCTGGTTCTTTGAAAAGATAAACAACCTCTAGCGCAGTTAACCAAAAGAAAGAAAGAGCAACTCAAAATCAATAGCATATGTGATGAAAGGGGAAACATCACAACAGATAAAGAAAAGATCCAGACAATCATACGAGAATACTTCAAAAACCTATACTCTACTGAATTTGAAAACCTAAGAGATATGGATGAATATCTGAAATTCTGGGATTCTACAAAGCTTAACCAAGAAGAGATTGACAGCTTAAACAGACCCATAACACTTGAGAAAATTGAAGATGTAATAAAAAGCCTCCCAAATAAAAAAAAAGCCTGGGCCCAGATGGCTTCACAGCAGAATTTTATAAAACATTTAAGGAGGTCTTATAACCACTACTACTCAAACTTTTCAGAAGGATACAGACAGAAGGAAATATCCCAAATTCCTTCTACGAAGCCAGCATCACCCTAATACCAAAACCAGCCAAAGACACAAACAAGAAAGAAAGCTATAGACCCATATCATTAATGAACACAGATACAAAAATTCTCAACAAAATACTTGCAAATTGCATACAGACCCACATCAAAAAGATCATCCATCATGACCAGGTTGGATTCATACCAGAGATGCAGGGATGTTTCAACATATGTAAATCAATAAATATCGTAAAACATAAATGGACTTAAAGACAAAAACCACACAATCATCTCACTTGATGCAAAAAAAAAAATCTTTTGACAAAATCCAGCATCCCTTAATGCTTGAAGTCTTGGAGGGAATTGGACTGGAGGGATCATTCCTCAATGCAATCAAAGCCATATACGAGAAACCCATAGCCAACATCATCCTAAATGGAGAAAAGTTAGAAGCATTCCCCTTAATTTAATTTAATTTAATTTTTTTATTTATTTCTGTATGTGTACGAGTGTATTATATGCATGTAGGTTTGTGCACCCGTGTCATGCAATGTCACGGATGTCAGAAGAGGGTGTCGGATTCCCCTGGAATTGGAGTTCTCCTGGAATTGGAGTTTTAGACGGTTCTAAGCTGCTATGTGGGTACTGGGGATCAAACCTGGGTCCTCTGTAAGAATGGTCGGTGCTCTTAACCGCTAGGTCATCTCTCCAGCCCGGAAGCATTCCCCTTAAAGACAGGAACATGACAAGGCTGTCCACTATCGCCACTCCTCTTCAATACAGTGCTTGAAATGCTTGCTAGGGCAATAAGGCAAGAAAGTGAAATTAAAGGAGTACTAATTGGAAAAGAGGAAGTAAAACTATCCCTTTTTACAGATGATATGATAGCTTACCTAAGGGATGCTAAAAACTCCACAAGAAAACTCTTAGAAATGATCAAAAGTTTCAGTAAACTGGCGGTATACAAAATAAACCTAGAAAAATTAGTAGCCTTCTTTTACACCAACAATAAGCAACTAGAGAAGGAATATAAGGAGACCTTTCCAATCACAATAGCCTCAAAAAAAAATACCTAGGAATAAACCTAACCAAAGACACCAAATACATATACAACAAAAATTTTAAAACCGTGAAGAAGGAGATGGAAAGACCTCTCATGCTCATGGATTGGAAAAATTAATACAGTAAAAATGTCCATTCTACCCAAATTAATATACAGATTCAATGCAATCCTAATCAAAATCCCCATGAGCTTTTTCACAGACTTAGGAAAAAAATCCTTAAATTCATATGGAAAAACAAAAGACCCCAAATAGCTAAAGGAACCCTGAGCGAAAAGTGCAATACTGGGGGGGATTACATTATCAGACATCAAGCTATATTATAGGGCTATAGTCATAAAGACAGCCTGGTACTGGCAAAAAACTAGAACCATTGACCAGTGGAAGAAAATTGAAGATCCAAACTTGAGCTCATATAAATTCAGCCACTTCATATTTGACACAGGGGTCAAAAAAGCTCAATGGAGGAAAGATAGCATCTTCAGCAAATGGTGTTGACAAAACTGGATCACCATTTGTAGAGAACAAAATTAAACCCCTACCTCTCACCCTGTACAAAAATAAACTCCAAGTGGATCAAAGATCTCAATGTGAAGCTTGAAATCCTGAAGGTGATAAAAGAAAAATTTGGCAACAACCTACAAGACATAGGTGTAGGAGGAGACTTTCTAAACCAGACAGCAGCCGCACGGGAAGTAAGGTCAACAGTTGACAAGTGGGACCTCATAAAACTCAAAAGCTTCTGTACAGCGAAATAAACAATCAAAGAGGTGAAGAGAAAACCCACAGAGTGGGAAGAAATCTTTACCAGTGACACATCTGACAGAGCATTAACGTCAAGAATATATAAACTACTCAAAAAACAAAGAAGTAAGAAGACAAATGACCTACTCAAAAGATAGAGAAAAGAGCTGAACAGAGTCTTCACCAATGAGGAATTAAAGATGGCTGAGGAACATCTTAAAAAGTGTTCATCATCATTAATAATTAATGAAATGCAAGTTAAAACCACTCTCAGATATCATCACACTACAGTACAGCTAGCTAAGATCAAGAAAACAAAAGACAACAGATGCTGGAGGGGTTGTGGGGAAAGGGGAACACTCATCCACTTCTGGTGGGAATGTAAACTTGTACAACCACTATGGAAAGCAGTGTGGAGAACCCTTAGAAGAATCAGAATTAGCCTACCACCTGACCCTATCATATCACTCCTGGGTATATACCCAAAAGACTCATCTTACCACAAAGATATATGCACATCCATGTTTATTGCAGCCCTCTTCACAATAGTGAAGAGCTGGAACCAACCCATATGCCCCTCAACAGATGAGTGGATGTACACATAAATGTGGTAAATCTACACAATGGAGTACTATTCATTGGTAAAGAAGGATGGCATTATGAATTTTGCAGGTAAATGGATGGAGGTCAAAGCCATTATGCTGAGTGAGGTGACATAGTCCTAGAAAGACAGAGAATGGTTTTCCTCATTTGTGGATGCTAACACAAAATCCCCCAGATGAAAGGCAAGCTGAATGACAGTATGGTTATATTTTTGGTTTATCTGTAAGCAACTATGTTGTCATAATGTGAATCCCTCAATGGGCTCTAGAATCCACCCACCAATTATTTTCAGACTCTGTAATTACTGTATATGGGTGGAGAGTGTGTATCCATATTTTAAAATAACATGAAATTGATGGAGGAAAATGTGAATTCCTAAGCATAAAAAAGACTGAGAAAAAGATTCACGACAGTTATGATAGAGTACATGATCTGGGATGGTTTGGGGTGGGGTGGGGGGAAGGGCTAGGGGAATATGCCTGAACAGAAATGAAAAATGATGTATAAAATACATAAAACATCAATAAAAATGTATAAAAAATAAAAATAAATAACATAAAATATCTGCTATAAATTATAGCTCCTTCCCCTGAGCTCTGGAGGCACATTGTAGATAGATAGATAGATAGATAGATAGATAGATAGATAGATAGATAGATATAGATGATAGATACATGATTGATGATAGATTACAGATACATACATAGATAGATGATAGATAGATACATGATTGATGATAGATTATAGATGGATAGGTAGATAGATAGATGATTGATGATAGATTATAGATAGATATATAGATAGAGATAGATAGATGATAGATGCTGTGGTTTTTCAAAGGCCATTTAGAGGCATGAGCTATAAGACAAAAGAAAATGCTGACAAACTGTGAACTTCATAGAATTAAAAATGTATATTCTAGGTGGACTGTCTCCATAACATCGAACCACTCTGTGGATCCTACATGTAACAACTATTTATAATGAGTCCTAATGAAACTTACATTCTAGGTGCCACAAAGGTTTTGATATGAGAGACTTTCTTGCCTCCCCCCCCCATAGAACAAGGAGAAATATGATCATGAGGTCGTTCTCTAACTGTAAATTGGAGCCAACTGTTATAGAGCTAATCTCTTATAAAACTGGTAAAACTGGGGCTGGAGAGATGGCCTAGCCGTTAAGAGCACCGACCGCTCTTACAGAGGATCCAGGTTCGATCCCCAGCACCCACATGGCGGCCGAGAACAGTTTGAAACTCCAATTTCAGGAGAACTCCAGTTCCAGGGGAATCCGACACCCTCTTCTGACCTCCACAGCATTGCACGACACGGGTGCACACACCTGCATGCAGACAGTACATTCATACACATACTGAAATAAATAAAAATTAAAAAAAAAACTGGTAAAACTGCCCTTTTTAATTGACTAATAGACATAGGAACTGTGAAAAGGATTATTCTCTATTCAGATCAAAATAGAATACTAAAGTCTCCTTAAGCTATGCACCTAAGCAAAATATATTAATACAGGAGAGCTCTGATATCAGCAATGGATTATTCTACCAAGGAGATGTTGGCCAGGGTATCCAAGCCCCCACAAAAGGTAAAAGCTTCTTGCCTGTCAACTGGGATACCTGCAAGAAGAGAGGTGATAAGACCTTGCTGTCGAAGACCTGATGTAAGCATGGGAAATATGCATTGAGACCGCACTTGCAAGTGTACAGTTGGTCTCTGGAATACCAGAGAGTGTTACCAAAGGCCACTAAACCAATAAAGCAAATATAGATCTCCTTGAGTCAAGCAAGAGTCCTCCATCAGCACCAGCTACACCTCACCTGCGTGGAAATACTGTGCAGCAGTGGCAGCCATATGCCTGTATATCCCAAATCTAATTGGCTATCAGCTCTCTCCTTGGAGGAATAACCCATGGCTGATGCCACAAGCTTACATCCTCTAGTGGTTAGGAGATATTATAAGCCACAGTAAGACCCTGTCATATTTTACAGAAAAAAAACATATTTCGTGGATTAACATACCATCCAAACATCTGTGTCTATACCAAAGTAACCTACCATAACAATTAGTATTGTTTAAATACTTATATATCTAATTGCTTGTGCTTCATTAGGAGGATTGAAAGGTTATTCCTGGACAAACTGTCAGCCCATGAAAGGAAACAGCCAGAATTGACCAGAGTCCAAGACAACTGCTCCAGAGAAAGTAGACTGTTTTGCTTCTCTTCCACCTGTGCCCCTTTTCTAAGCCTAGGGAACAATCTGCGGAAGAGAGGGCGTGATAGAATGTAAGGGCTGCTATTGGGGTGAATGACGAAACTACAACAATATAGTCTGGACACTCATCTGAACAACTTAATTGAACATACAAGCCCTCCCAGCCAGATGGTGGGACCCATGGATTGTGTGGGTTTGGGCACAACTCCTTGCAAATTGGTTTTACATGAAGGATGCTTGTACTCATAAATTATTACTTATTCTTAAAAAATGAAAAAAAAATAAAGAAGTAAAAAAATGTATATTCTACTAAAATCAGGTAAAGAACGTAGTAAACCAAAAATGAAGGTTGACAGAAAATATTTGCAAATTGCACATCAATATAGGAGTTGCATGTAAAGTAGGTAAGAATTCTAAAAATTCAAAAATAGCAAAGCCATCAATTAAAAAGGGCCAAAAGCTTTGATGCCTTTTCAACACTGAAGATGGTCTCATATGTATGAAAACCCCAGGAAGAGATGCTCACCATCATGAGGCACTAGGACCATATGTGTCAGCATAAGATGTTGTACCTCCGACAGAATTGGCAGTATGCACAGAGTGATGAGATAGGGTAAAGGCGTGGAGAAGCACCTGCATTGCTACAACATGAAACAGTACCAGCACTGTGAAATAGCAGTAAGTTTTTATAAAATCAAGCCTCTCCTGTATAACCCATAACTTCCACTCAGTTTTATTTGCGAGTATTGAAAACTAATATTCATATTGAAATTTTAACGTGATTATCCATAGCAATGTTGTCTGTAATGGATGCAACCTGGAAATCCAAATAACTTTCAACAGATGAATAGATTAAAAGCAATGTGTTACATCCGTTCAGTTGAATATAACTGATTAATGAAGAAGGAGCTGTTGACTTACACAATGATACAGAGAGGGGTAGGCCCTTGAGATGACATTCTGGGAAATGCAAAACTTTGGGGCAGAAACATATGGGGTGTGGCCAGAGTAAAGGGGTCGAGTAGAGACATACCAGCAAACACTGAAGGAAGTTAACTGCACTTAAAGAAGTAACTAAGCACACTGTTATGTATTGTAAATGTAGCGATATATATATATATATATATATATATATATATGACTTCTCATTATCAAAGCAAAAGCAGACACAGACTGGATTTCCTATGCATGTGAAAATTGTAAATGATAGCTGAAAAGGTTTCATGAAAGTAAGACAAGATTTCTCTCTTTTTACCTTTACAGATGTCAGAGTACAAATAGCAGGGCACATGTGGAAACTGATTTAAAAATATTTGTTCATTTATTTCTGTGTATAAATGTGGGTACATATGAATATGTGTGTGCATGTGTGTCTGTGGACACTTCTGTGTACGCATGCATGCAGGCAAGTATGGATACTTGCATGTAAATGGGAGTGGAAGGAGGTGAGAAGACACTTTCTCAGGAAGGTCTGTTCTCATTTTCCATTCTGTGACGTCATTTTCTCTTCTTTCTGCAGCTGTGCTGTATCTGCAGGTTAGCTGGCAACTGGAGGGCTGGGAATACAATGTGCGCTTCGCATCCAGGTTTTTACATAGGTTCTAGAGGTCAAACTCAAAGTCCTACAACTCTCACGAAATCATAGATGAAAGTTAGAACAAACTCATCCACAACATTATTGTCCTGCGGATAGTGAGACCTTGAAGATCTAACCCTATTAGAGTTGCAGTTTCTGGAGACACTGACAGGTGAGTTCATTGCTCCCCTGCATGCATTCACAGAGCAGTGGACATAGCTATGGTCTCAGCAGAACTAGTGCTGATGCAGTCAGGAGAAGGCACAAGATGCCAGTAGTCTTGCTAAAGTTTACAGTTATTTTCGTAGTTTATTCTTTTTTTTTTTTAATTTTATTTCCGAATGCGTGTGAATGTATTGTCTGCATGCAAGTCTGTGCACCCGTGACGTGCAACGCCGCGGAGGTCAGACTTCCCTGGAACTGGAGTTCTCCTGGAATTGGAGTTTTAGATGGCTCTCAGCCGCCATGTGGGTGCTGGGGATCAAACCCAGGTCCTCTGCAAGAGCAGTTGGCGCTCTTAACCGCTAGGCCATCTCTCCAGCCCCGAGTTTATTCTTTAAGCGTCTGTTCAAGACAGGTATTGGCATGGTTTCAGAGATGAGAAAATTTAAATATCCTGTCTTGGTTACCCAGCTGCTAATGGGGTCCCACGTGAGATCTTCTGCTTCCAGGGCATGCTCTGTTCAAAGACTTTTCTGTCTGTAGCCAAACAAGAGAAAATCAAACGGGAAAAAAAGAGCAACAGAAAGGGCTGGACTCAAGTACAGCCATCTGCAGAGAAGGCCAGAAGGCAAAGCAAAGTCTGTGCTGGAAGGCTGATCACAAGTCAGCGGTGAGGAGGCACATGCAGGCCTATGACTAATGTGATCAGGGGAATAAAAGAGAAAACGTATGAGTTAGTCAGTCGTGGGAGAGATTCCCTTCTGATTAACCCTGAGAACCACTCTCATGCTATTGACAGGCAACTTCAGCCTCACATAAATTGAATGCTTATCTCACGTGACTGACCTTTAGAAATATTTATGTTATATACCATGCTCAAATGATTAAAATAATGCAAAAAAGTGAATGCGATGTAAAAATATGGAGATTGGTCAATAAAGTACTTGCCTTCAAGCACAAGAATTGGAGTTTGATTGCTAGATTCCATTTAATGAAGTTGGGCATAGTGGTGTGCACTTGTAATCCCAGCAGCAGGGAGGTGGACGGATCCCCAAGGCTCACTGGCCAGACAGCCTAGCCTACTCAGTGAGTCCAAGGCCAGGCAAAATGCCCCTGTCAAAGAAAAAATGGAAGGTGCCTAAGAAATACTTGAGACTGACCTCTGTCCTCACATGCAAATGCACACATGTGCAAATGAAGTTATACACACAGCAACCAACAACAGACCCATGCAAGAACAGACACACAAGCACAAAGGAATGTTGGCATTTACTATCTGTAATTCAAAGTTCATTTGGAAGAATACCTGGTTATGAGTATAAGATTTCACTTGGAGGACAGAGTAGAATTCTCTCCCCTTAGAAAAGCTCGACATGTCATTCATATCTGTGTCTTTGTATTTCAAAATGGTTTCCTACTTCAACCTCTTTATTCAATGATGACCAAGACCAAGGCCCTGGGTTATGTAACCAGCCCCTAGAAATAGATTTAGGATAGGATTTAATAGTGAAAGGTTTAACAGACATCTTGTGTTCTTGCCTTTTGCTTAAGGGATGATTTCTGCCTCTGCTTGTCCTGGCCGTCTGAAGAGCACTGGAGTCCTGACTAGCAGTGTGTCTGCATGTATGTTCTGGTTATCCACCCAGCACTGACTAGCAGTGTGCCTGCATGCATGTCCTGGTTATCCACACAGCACTAACTAGCAGTGTGTCTGCATGTATGTTCTGGGTATCGACCCAGCACTGACTAGCAGTGTGCCTGCATGCGTGTCCTGGTTATCCACCCATCACTGACTAGCAGTGTGTCTGCATGTGTGTCCTGGTTATCCATGCAGCACTGATGAGTAGTGTGTCTGCATGTGTGTCCTGGTTATCCACCCAGCACTGACTAGCAGTGTGTCTGCATGTGTGTCGTAGTTATCCACCCAGCACTGACTAGCAGTGTGTCTGCATGTGTGTCCTGTTATCCACCCATCACTGACGAGCAGTGTGTCTGCATGTTTGACCTGGTTATCTACCCAGCACTGACTAGCAGTGTGTCTGCATGCGTGTCCTGGTTATCCATCAATCGCTGACTAGCAGTGTGTCTGCATGTGTGTCCTGTTATCCACTCATCACTGACGAGCAGTGTGTCTGCATGTGTGACCTGGTTATCCACACAGCACTGACTAGCAGTGTGTCTGCATGCATGTCCTGGTTATCCACACAGCACTGACTAGCAGTGTGTCTGCATGCATGTCCTGGTTATCCACGCAGCACTGACTAGCAGTGTGCCTGCATGTGTGTCCCGGTTATCCACCCATCACTGACTAGCGGTGTGCCTGCGTGAGTGTTCCGGTTATCCACGCAGCACTGACTAGCAGTGTGTCTGCATGCCTGTCCTGGTTATCCACGAATCAGTGACTAGCAGTGTGTCTGCATGCATGTCCTGGTTATCCACCCAGCACTGACTAGCAGTGTGTCTGCATGTGTGTCCTGTTATCCACCCAGCACTGATGAGCAGTGTGTCTGCATGTATGTCCTGGTTATCCATGCAGCAGTGACTAGGAGTGTGTCTGCATATGTGTCCTGGTTATCCGCGCAGCACTGACTAGCAATGTGTCTGCATGTGTGTCCTGGTTATCCACCCATCACTGACTAGTGGTGAGTCTGCATGCGTGTCATGTTATCCACCCATCACTGACTAGCAGTGTATCTGCATGCATTTCCTGGTTATCCACGTAGCACTGACTAGCAGTGTGTCTGCATGTGTGTCCTGGTTATCCACGCAACACTGACTAGCAGTGTGTCTGCATGTGTGTCCTGGTTATCCACCCATCACTGACTAGCAGTGTGCCTGCATGTGTGTCCTGGTTATCCACGCAGCACTGACTAGCAGTGTGTCTGCATGCGTGTCCTGGTTATCCACCCAGCACTGACTAGCCGTGTGTCTCCATGCGTGTCCTGGTTATCCACGCAGCACTGACTAGCAGTGTGTCTGCAAGTGTGTCCTAGTTATCCAAGCAACACTGATGAGCAGTGTGTCTGCATGTGTGTCCTGGTTATCCATGCAGCACTGACTAGTAGTGTGTCTGCATGTGTGTCCTGGATATCCACCAACACTGACTAGCAGTGTGTCTGCATGTGTGTCCTGTTATCCACCCATCACTGACTAGCAGTGTGCCTGCATGTGTGTCCTGGTTATCCACGCAGCACTGACTAGCAGTGTGTCTGCATGCATGTCCTGGTTATCCACCCAGCACTGACTAGCAGTGTGTCTCCATGCGTGTCCTGGTTATCCACCAATCGCTGACTAGCAGTGTGTCTGCATGTGTGTCCTGTTATCCACCCATCACTGACTAGCAGTGTGCCTGCATGTGTGACCTGGTTATCCACGCAACACTGACTAGCAGTGTGTCTGCATGCGTGTCCTGGTTATCCACCCAGCACTGACTAGCCGTGTGTCTCCATGCGTGTCCTGGTTATCCACGCAGCACTGACTAGCAGTGTGTCTGCAAGTGTGTCCTAGTTATCCAAGCAACACTGATGAGCAGTGTGTCTGCATGTGTGTCCTGGTTATCCATGCAGCACTGACTAGTAGTGTGTCTGCATGTGTGTCCTGGATATCCACCAACACTGACTAGCAGTGTGTCTGCATGTGTGTCCTGTTATCCACCCATCACTGACTAGCAGTGTGCCTGCATGTGTGTCCTGGTTATCCACGCAGCACTGACTAGCAGTGTGTCTGCATGCATGTCCTGGTTATCCACCCAGCACTGACTAGCAGTGTGTCTCCATGCGTGTCCTGGTTATCCACCAATCGCTGACTAGCAGTGTGTCTGCATGTGTGTCCTGTTATCCACCCATCACTGACTAGCAGTGTGCCTGCATGTGTGACCTGGTTATCCACGCAGCACTGACTAGCAGTGTGTCTGCATGCGTGTCCTGGTTATCCACCCAGCACTGACTAGCAGTGTGTCTCCATGCGTGTCCTGGTTATCCACGCAGCACTGACTAGCAGTGTGTCTGCAAGTGTGTCCTAGTTATCCATGCAACACTGATGAGCAGTGTGTCTGCATGTGTGTCCTGGTTATCCATGCAGCACTGACTAGTAGTGTGTCTGCATGTGTGTCCTGGTTATCCACCAACACTGACTAGCAGTGTGTCTGCATGTGTGTCCTAGTTATCCATGCAACACTGACGAGCAGTGTGTCTGCATGTGTGTCCTGGTTATCCACCAACACTGACTAGTAGTGTGTCTGCATGTGTGTCCTGTTATCCACACATCACTGACTAGCAGTGTGCCTGCATGTGTGTCCTGTTATCCACGCAGCACTGACTAACAATGTGTCTGCATGTCTCCTTTCTTTCTTGGTTCAGGGAATCTTATGTCACTTCTTCCTTTGCCTCTTGCTAGCTCCTCTGGGTGAAATACTTGATGTCTCTCATATATGCAACACAATATTTTGATAAAACAACCTAAAATATATTATTTCCTATTGTAAAGCAGAATGCCACCTTGCACATGTTTGGCTGTGTCTTCAGAAATAAAGCAAGTCAAAGGCTGTTGAATTATTCATTCTAATGTTTCAAAACTGATGTTTGATTCTGAGTCAGTATAATGACAATGGTCTGGTGGTATGCTGCTGGATGCAATAACAAAATGAACATTTTTAACTGAGGGATTAAAACTGTTTGACTGAGGAACTGAAATTTTCAGGATGTTGGTGTAATGGACAATTGAAACATGTGTCTAGGAGTCTGGGAGATGGTTCAGTGTATAAAGTGGGAGAGAAAGACCTGAATTCATATCCCCAAACCCATGTACCAGCCGGCCATGACACAATGGTCTTGTAACACCACAGTGCTGGGGCAAAGGAAAACAGATCACAGGAGGATTTCTGGGAGCTACTTTAGAAAAAAAAGGCAAACTTCAAGTTCAGTGAGAGACAATCTCAGAAACTAAAGTAGAGAAATGATGTAGGGAAAACACCTTGTTGTCAGCCCCTGGCCTCAGAGTAATCACACATGCCCGGTAGTGCAACCACACACATCATGCACTTACATGCAACACACACACACACACACACACACACACACACACACACACACAAAGTGCGCCCAGGTAGGACACTCTTAAAACAATAAGTTCTCAGGAGCAAAAACAAAGCAAAAACCAAACAACATAACAAAAAAGTAAAACAGCTGTGTGTTCTGCTTGGAGTGTCAAGTCAGATGAAGCCTGAGGAACTCCTCACCTGCCTGGCAGGATCCTCTAACTATTTTGCATATTCATTTTGGAATCATATTGCTTATGTGTAGATTGTATTTATTCTTATAACATTAAGGATTGGGCAGCCAACAAGGTTGAGTCTGAACATATGCTCTGCCCAGTCAAGTTGATGCTTCTATCCAAGGCTCAGTTTCCTTATGTGTAAACTGGTTGCTTTAAGTTAAAAAGGCCATAAGAACATGGCTGGGACTGCCTAATTCACAAACAACAGGGATGGCTTGCTAAGATTTGGGAACCTGTCAAGACCAAGATCAAAGGTCCTGTGAGTTTTTGTTTTTCCTTGCAAGATGTACCAGAGATGGTACATTGTCTCTGCATCCTCACAGAGATGGTACATTGTCCCTGCATCCTCACAGAGATGGTACATTGTCTCTGCATCCTCTCATAGATGGTACATTGTCTCTGCATCCCCTCACAGATAATACATTGTCTCTGCATTGTCACAGAGATAGTACATTGTCTCTGCATCCTCTCATAGATGGTACATTGTCTCTGAATCCCCTCATAGATAGTACATTGTCTCTGCATCCTCACAGAGATGGTACATTGTCTCTGCATCCTCTCATAGAAGTACATTGTCTCTGCATCCTCACAGATTTGGTACCTTGTCTCTGCATCCTCACATAGATGGTGCATTGTCTCTGAATCCTCTCATAGATGGAATATTGTCTCTGAATCCTCACAGAGATGGTACATTGTCTCTGCATCCTCACAGAGATGGTACATTGTCTCTGCATCCTCTCATAGATGATACATTGTCTCTGCATCCTCTCATAGATGGTCCCTTGTCTCTGCATGCTCTCATAGATGGTACATTGTCTCTGCATCCTCTCATAGATGGTACATTGTCCCTGCATCCTCACAGAGATGGTACATTGTCTCTGCATCCTCAAACAGATGGTACATTGTCTCTGCATCCTCACAGAGATGGTACATTGTGCATCCTCACAGAGATGGTACATTGTCTCTGCATCCTCACAGAGATGGTACATTGTCTCTGCATCCTCATAGAGATGGTACTGTCTGTCTTAACTCTCATGGAGTGGAAGGGGATGAGGAGATTGCTGGAGATGTGCTATAAAATGTATCTTCTTTGAAATGGATTTATCATTGGATAAGTTACAGAATTACAAAGATGGAATCGGGTTTACTTAGAGGGAGGGGCTAAGAGCAAACCAGAGCCTCTAGCAAGGTTCCCAAAATGCTCGCAAGAACTCACACAGAACTCTGGTACACCACTAGCATCATGTTGGGGACAGGGGCATATAAAAAACCCACCATTAAGGGCTGGGGGTCTCTTACCATTTTGTCATCATGGGCAGAGGACTCAGAATTCATGCCAGGACTCCCGGCACCCATGTTGCAAAGGAGAACCAACGCTCATCATGTAAGAGATGTTGTCTCCATTCACTTTGTAGGCAAGTCTAATAACCTCTCTAGTCTTTCTCAAGACTACAATTTCCTAATTACTGGGGAACCAGAGGCAGAGGCAGGGTGGGATGCTATGTGCATGGGTACCCCCCTGGGGGGGGGGGAATATTCTCTGCAACAAGAGCCTTATAAGCACATTTCTTTACTCAGTCCATAAGGCTGGAATTCTCATGTCCTAATGACCATAAAGGCCCCAGATCTTATTATCATCACAGTCAGTCTTAGGTTTCTACACCTGAATCAGGAGGGACATTCAGATCATAGCACTATGATCATTATATCTACCTCAAGGAATAATTACCCACACTAGAGATCAGATTTCAAAGTGTTGGTCACACTTTTTTTTTTTTTTTTGGTCTTTTCAAGACAGGGTCTCCCTGTAGCCCCAACTGTCCTGGAATTCACTCTGTAGACCAGGGTGGCCTTGAACTCACAAAGATCCACCTGCCTCTGCCTCCCAAGTGCTAGGATTAAAGGCGTACACCGCCATGCCCAGCTAAGGTCACACTTCTTATCCATGCTGTGTGAATGCTTTAATCCTGAGTTTTCTACACTATTCCTTTGAATTTTATATAAGTCTTCATTTTCTGGACCATCATTGTTCCAAGAACTTTACCTTCTAATGTTTCTCTATGCTTTTCAAGGCACTGGAGATTTTTGTATAAACAACTGAGTATATTTAGCTCAGTCTTGCGATTTTTATGCAGTCTTAACTAAGATACACTGGAAACAGCACTGCCCTGGAAGGTAGAAGTTCTTCCCTTTCTAGTGACACAGCCACCACCTCTACGGATGACTAGCCATGTTGGACATTGTCTTCAACTCCCTCCCCCTCCTCAGTTCTGAGTTCTATGCAGTGGTAAAGAAAGATGACATCATGAAATTTGCAGGTAAATAGATGGAAATAGAAGATATTATGCTAAGTGAAGTAACAGTCCCAGAAAAACAAATGATGAATGGTGTCCCTCATCTGTGGATGCTAACACCAAGTACCTAATTGTAAGTCAAACTGAGCAACGTTAATGTTATAGTCCTCTTTATCTGAAAGCAACTGTGCTGTTATAATGTGAATCCCTAAACAAGCTCTAGAATTAACCTCCTACTTATTTTTAGACTTTGTAAATTTTGTATATAGGTGGAGGGTATGTAGGCATAATTTAGAATAATATAAAATTAAAAGGGAAA
>VZQC01000887.1:2185043-2210086 GCA_009823505.1 Rhizomys pruinosus | reverse complement strand
TCTACCCTTCAGCCATTACACACACACACACACACACACACACACCCCTGGCAAGTTTCCCTGGTCCATCCATCTACCCTTCAGCCATTACACACACACATACACACACACACACACACACACACAAACACACACACACCCCTAGCAAGCATTCCTGGCCCTCCTTCTTTCTACCATTACACAACACACATGTGCACACATAGGCACACACACACAGGCACACACACACACACACACACACACACACACACACACACACCTGGCAAGCGTCCCTGGTCCGTCCTACATCCCTTCATAACTGCATCACTTGCTTCTCACAATGGCACTTTGGGCCACTGGACCTTAGGATGCTCAGTTATTCTCAGCTTGGCTTGGCCATCTTGCTTTACCAGCCACTGCAGAGCACATCTCAACCTTCCCTCCATCCTTCCTCCATCTCATTTATTTTTTGCATTTCCTTGATAGTTCCTCCAGACATTCTCATTAAGCACCGGACTAATTAACCTCCTGCTTCTGAGTGGTAAAGCTGTTCTGACCCGCCTGGTCCTGCAGGCCGGCTTCCCTTCCATGAGAGATCAGCTGGCTTCCAGGCAGCGCCTGCACCTGCAATGGCATATCTGGAGCTGGCACCTCCTCAGCAAGGTTGTTTGTTGGAAGCTTTCTTGGAGAGTGATATTTTTAAGTTGTTTCCCCCTCAGAAACCATGCCCCAGCCATCCCCATTATCTGACAATACCAGTGAGTGTAATCACTCAGTCTGTAGATACACAAAGTATCCATTAGCTTTGTAGGTGTGTGCCCTCTGCTACAGAGTCAGCAGAGGTTTAGAAGTTCTTCTCCACAGTACTCTAGTTCATGGTTAGGAGCTACCGGCACCACAGAGCAGCCCAGTGAGGGTGGAGGGCCAAAGAACTCAAGGCTGCACTGGAAGCTGGAAGAACCCAAACCATCTCCTCATCACCATCCTATTTCCAGCACAGGCCACAGCACACATGAATGTCTCTTAAGTTCTTAGCATGCCACGCTTTTGAGGTCACGGTTGTTGAAACAGATGCTCAGTCCTGAGACTCACATTCATAGACAAGAAGGGAGTAGTAGGTGTTTTTTCCTGTGAGGCTAAGCAGGAGTCTGGTACTTTCCAGCTCTGGCTGCGCCTGCCTCTTTATTTGCTCATCTCTGAATATCCTGCTAGCAAACCTTTTGCAATAAGAGTGATGTATGTGAATAGGTTCTCCCTGGATTCTGGCTCATCTAGAAGAGGTTAGTGTCTCCTTTTATATTTAACAAAAAAATGAAACCTATCCTTTTATTTATTCCTAAATTATCTATAAATGACACCATCACCTAAAATTGAGAATGACCCACTCAAAGTCACCCAAATGAGAAGACAGGTGGGAAAAGAGAAGGCAGCCTTTGTTCTTCTCCAGGGCCCCAGGCCATGCCCCCATGCGGGTCCCTCCCTTCACCACTGACCTTCCACCTCATCCCTATGTGTCTACAGCCTGCTCCTTCCAACTCTCTGCAGTCTATGAGCTGCTTGAGCTCCTGCCCAGCCACAACACAACACACACAGAAACAGTCAAGGCCCACATATACCCCAAGCCTGCCAGTTCTCCCGGTCTCCTGTGTCACATAATGAAGAGCTGCTCTTCACCTGGCTGCTGGCAAGAGGAGAGTGAGGCTGAATTCTCATTATGGTTGAGGAGTCACTTGAGACCCAATATGCATGAGAGATTCATATCGTTTCTGTTTACATACTTCATTCTTATTACAAGAGAACCAATAAAGCTAATATTATTATGATGGAAAAGTTTTCACTCTCCCTGCTTTTCAAGTTCTGTATGCAAACTTTTAATGAAGGTAGGCTGGCTAAAGTCTCATCTCTCCAAGCCCTCTGCCTCTCTCAAGAGTACCAAAAGTAGAACAATGGAAATAAGGTTTCACAGCTAGAAAGAAGTACAGAAGGGAACCAACTCATGATTTTAGACCTGTCATCCCTCCTTTGTGACTCTGTGAACTCCACTAAACTCAGCCCAGCCTCAGTCACTCAAAGTCAACAGAGAAGAGATGCACACATAGATGAAGAGTTTGCTTCCTTTAATAAAATTCTACATTTTGCTTCCTCAGGGAGAGAAAGACATAAAAAATGTTTTGTTTTAACATGAATCCACAGTTCCCCTGGTCGATTCTGAATCTCCAGACAATGGTGTCTCAAGGGCTGAGCATCCTCTGCTTACCCTGGCATTACCTTCTTGCTAAGTAATGTTCTCGGGATTGGATAAGACTCAGTTCTCGGGTGTCACATGAACATCTTGAATGGCTTTGGTGTATAGAACCCACTGAAATATGCTCTAGCTTTGGAGGCTGGATATTGTTTATACCGAGCATAATTATAACCTGCTTTTGATGAACTGCATGTTTCCTTTGTAACTTTAGCCTCCCTTCTGTAAGATCACACCCTTTCCCTCTAATGATGTTAAGAGCAAGGAAAAATGTCATCTGCCATCCTATATAACTTCTGATCAGCTAGGACCCAGATGCTTGTAGACAGGCTGAGTAGGGTTTCATGAGAGACCAATGCTGCTGGCCTGTCAGATAGGATGGGTATGTTTTTCTCTTTTTTGACTATTATGAACATGTACTATGGAGAATCAGGCAGCCAATAAATCAGGCACTTACCACCACCCAGAGAGTCAGAGAACTCACCTTTTTATTTCTCAATTGCACACCCAGACGAGCTTAAGTCCTAAAGTTCTGGACTAGACCCATTTTCGCTTACAGTTCTTATGGAGTTTTATATGTCACCTTTCAGCAATCATTCCATTGATGTTCTTAAACTACAGGTTCTCCTAATTCCCAAAATAGTTACTTTTATGTCACGAAATAACCACAAGACAATTATAAGAAATTCTTTTCATAGTCAAGGGTTACAATTCTAATATCTCACAAAATAGACTTCAAACTAAAACTAATCAGAAAAGATAAAGCAGGTCACTTCACTCTGATAAAGGAACAATTGGCCAAGAATATATTACAATTATATATATATATATATATATATATCAGACTTTAGTGCATTCAATTTCACAAAAACAGTACTACAAGGCTTTAAGACACAGATTAACCCATTAAAAAGATCATCCACCATGATCAAGCTGGCTTTATTCTAGAAACACAGTGATGGTTTAATATACATGAGTCAATAAATTATAACACCTATAAATGGACTGAAAGACAAAATCCACATGGTCATCTCAATAGGTGCAAAAAAAAAAAAAAAGACCTTTGGCAAAATTCAACATTCATTCATGTTAAAAGCCCACAGCATAATTCATTTTTTTCAATTTTACTATTAAAATTCCAACTCTATATATGTCACTCTGTGGGAATAGGAACCTATGTGTCCCAGAGTTACATTAACTAGATTTTCAAGTAACAATATGCTGGTGTGAATTTCTTTATCTGGAAACTTCCTCGAGCTAAATGAGTATGGAGGTAGAAGTCTAACACAGTCAAGCATGTTCTCAGATGGGAAGGTCTCCATGATTCTTTGAAAATCTAGGCCCCTGTGAGTGGACATGAGGAGAAAGAAGCAGAACATCAGCCCAGGAAAGGATCTGGGCATTGACAGAGTGTTTAGTATCTCTATTTGTGTCCCCAGCCGAACACTCTCTGCAGTCTGTCTAAATTGATCTCCGTAATAAACCTACCACATCTTTATTTTTACCCATATATAATACATTAGGATAGAAACTTTCTCAGAAGGGTTTCCTCATACACTCTGTATTAAGGAGCTGGTTGATAAAGAAAAATTCAAATTTCAACTTTCTTCCAAATCCCAGTCTTCTAAACTGATGAGCTGTCTCCCTAATGAGCACAGTGCCCACTGACCTGCAATGATATTTCAAGCAGCCTAAAGGCTGTTGGACGACAGAATAAGCTTGGACCCCTCTGCTGCAACCATGTTTGTGGAAGTTGATCTGCAGTGGGCTATAATGTTGGAAAGCTGTGGCTAAGACCCCTCTGCCACTCACCCACTACTCTCCTTTTCCTCAGACAAACCTAACAGAGTCCTTTTAACAGGGTTGTTTCCTGCTCATTCCCCACCAACCCAGCTCTCTTCTGAAATTCTGATGTCCCCTGCACCCAGAAGTTGTGGGCATCTTTGACAAACACCAGAGTGTGGAACACAGTGAAGGATGACAGAAAAGTGAAGTCTCTAGACATTTGGGTTTAAGTTTGAGATCCACTTGCTTTAAAGAGAGGGCTTTTTTTTTTTTTTTTTTTTTTTTTTTTTTTTTTTTTTTTTTTTTTTTTTTTTTTTTTTTTTTTTTTTTTTTTTTTTTTCTTTCTCTTTTTTTCTTTTTTTTTTTTTTTGTGGTTCTTAGCCTCCGCCTTTAACCGGGCTGGCTATCCCCACTACTTTATTTTATAAGTGTCAATGTTATGTTGTTGTGTGTAAGTGCACCCATGTCATGCAATGTCCTCAGAAGCCAGAAGAAGGCATCAAATTATGAGACTGAAGTTATGGATGGTTGTTAGTCACCATGTGGGTGCTGGGGTTCAAACCAAGGTCTTCTGCAAAAAATGCCAGTGCTGAGCCAGGTCGTGTGGCACATGCCTTTAATCTAGCACTTGGGAGGCAGAGGCAGGTGAATCTTGTGGTTCAAGGCCAGCCTGGTCTTACAGTGTGAGTTCCAGGCAGCTGGGCTACAGGGAGACCCTGTCTCGAAAAAACAAAAAAAAAAAAAAAAAAATAATAATAATAATAATAATAATACCCATTGCTCTAAACCACTGAGTCATCTTTCAAGACCCTAAAGAGAAGTTTTAAAATAAAGATCTGCATGGTAATAGGGATTGAAACATACAAAAATGACAAAGAATGAAGCAAGCAAGAGTAATAAGAAAGTTCAGAGGTAATGGACCCTTACTTGGCAGTACTTCTTGGTATAATTCTGAGATTTTTGGCTTTTTATTTTCTTTTATTATTTATTTTTTATTTGTATTTAAACTTTTTCATAATCATACTCTTTCTCGAATTTAGTGTCACTTTCTTTCTATGCCCCCACCTCACTGAGTTCTGCACTCTGCCAATCATGTTTGCTATCTTTTTCTGAGTCTTTCCAGAGTTTTTTCCAGTCCTTTTGTTGTTCTCTCTACTTGTATTGCTTCGATATTACATTATATATAGGTATATATCTAGTTAATATCGAGATCTCTATATATATATATATAATAACATAAAATAAATACATAAATACACAAATCACCTGAATTGGAGGAATATTTTTGCTAAAAGATGTCATGTTTTCTTTGAGGAAGTGTTTGAAGGTTCCTCCTTGGCAAGCCCAAACAACCATCAATCTTTCCCTTGTGCTCCAACACGGGTGTTTTTCTCTCCTCCCATGGTCCCCAAATGAAGTTGTAAAAGCTCTGTTTTATGAAGAAAATACAACTACTTTAGTCATTTCTTGATTGTTTTGTAGTGTTCTTATAACCCAAAAGAAGTGTTTTATGAAAGTGTTTTATGAAAAACAGAAGAAAGGTTTAATTTTTCTATCTTGAATCCAGTATCACACACTCCTAGCCAGCTCACCCTGGCCCTCAACAATGTGCTCAGCTCAGGACCTGCAGCAAGGTTCTGACTCCAGAACTTTTTGATTGGTCTTTATTTTGCTTCTTCTTTATTCTAAGGAGTTCACAGGACATAGATCCTTCACTGTCTGAACTGTTTTCAATTTTTTGTTATCAGTATTTCCTTCCCCGGAAAGCTTGGCACTGCAGAGGTTCACTTAGGACCCATCAGAGGTTGGCGCATCCCAACTTCTGCTGATTTCACTGCACCTGTAGGAAACAGTTGCTCTGGAAGCTTCCACACTGACTTGTCAATTTGATCTTGAGCAAATTTAACCTTTCTGGGACCCAGTTTCTTCAGGTATAAAACAGAGGCAATAATAACATCAAACTCCTGAATATAATAATGTGTCATGAAGAATTCTTGTATGGCATCTGTGGCCTTTTACAGTCATTTAATATTAGTTATTAATACAGTCCACACTTCATTTTTCTTCCCTGTCATAAGATTCCTTGACCCCAGGAAATAAAGACAGACCCCTTCCTTTAGAGCATTATAAACATTTGAGAGTTTCTGTTCTCAATATCTGCTTTTCTAAAATGAACAAGTGAACCGATAAATTTAAAATTGAAAGGCCCAGTTGTATAAATTAATGTTCCATTAGCTTTGAGCAGCTTGCCATGACTTGAAAGTCTTCAGTTTATCACAGAGAGGAATTCTGCTTTTTAAGTTGAAGGAAAAGTTGATGGAACGCACAGAATGTAAGATATCTCCTAACTTTCAGAATGATATGAAAGGAAAGAACTCTAGGCTGAATACTGGTAATTGGAGGCAATGAGATTAATATAATCGGAACCAGCTACTTTATATGAACTTAAGATACCAGCAGTCCATGGGACTACAGCACTAGATAGTGGATAGGATATAGAATGTGAGAAGAAAACAGCAATGCAACGCCTTATCTACTACCATAATTTGGGGAGAGTCAGATTCAGTTTCATTTTCTTAACTAGAAAAATTACCTTCTAATTGCTTCCGTATGTTCTCTAGTACACATCTGTCCTTTGGCAATGAAAGACAATCAGATAATGTCTACGATGAAAGTGTGAATGGCAACATAATAGCATTGCTGCTGAGAAAATATGGCCTTTCAAAATAGACTTCAGACTGGAGAATGAGAAAAATAGGTGAGCTAATCAAAGCATGTGGAAGTTGACAGATCCACAAGGCTTTATGGGTAATGGTCACTTTTGACAGCAGGCTCAGAAGACACTGCATGTTGTGAGATCATATTGATAAACTTGATCATGACACATTTCTTATATATGAATTGCATACTGTTTTCAGGGATTATGCAGGACAACTTATTCAATCAAAGACTTTGGCGGAGAATTCACTCCTGTGCAACTAGAGCATTTCTCACAACAAGGCAAGATTCACAAAGACCCCAGACTCTTTAAAGGGGGAAAGAACAATGACGTACATCAGGACTTGAATGGAGTCTGAACTGTGCAGGAGCTTTCCCCAACCTATATCTAGTAGCAAAGGATGTATAAGAAGGAGAGTTTGATGAGCAGAATGGAAAAGATGTTATCAAACCTTAAATGAGACTAGTCCCGTGTAACCTCACCTGAGACACTCCGAAGAGAAAGGTGTATTGAGTTCACACATTGGTTGAGAGGGAGTTTCTCAGCAAAGCTTCCAAATTAAATTTTCATTATATTATATGCGCAATGGCGGCCCAGAAATGTATATATTTCATATAGAATCATTTCCATGGGGCGGCTATACCTTACTGATATCTATAGAAAGAGACACCTTAACTTCCATTGTTGTAAATGAATACTACTGAGGATGGAGGGCTAACGCATGCAAGCGTGCGCTCACTAGCCTTTCTTTAACCAAATGTTCCTAAGACTTGAGTTTGACATACTGAAAAATCACCGAGAGACCTATATGAACCTCCTAATATGTGTTCCCACCTCCCAGAGCCTCACCTAGAACTGATCTAACTAAGAATACTTCTAGGATTAAGTTGTCCTGTGAATGTTCTAAATAGTGTCTTGGTCCACTTTTCTAATTGCTGTGAAAACTGTAGTCTCAACCCATTTCCAACTCCCATATCTCTTGGCTTCCAACCTGTCTGGTGACTCCCAGCCCATCGGAGCAACAGCCCATGCCGCATGTAGTACGCATCACTGCCTTGTGCCATTGCTCAGGTACTTCTACAATGCCGATTCAGGGAACACCCGATTAAGACGTTTATTATTGGCAGCGAGTTGACGCAGCACTAGAACCATGGCGGAGCACACGATCTTAACATATCACTTGCTCACTGGAAAACTTGCTCACCTTCACTTCTTACACATACCAGGAACCACCTGACCCATGGTGCACCCACCCCTACAGTGGCTTACACTCCGCTCCCAAAGGAATGGTCTGAATAACGAAAATCGCTACCCACAGACAAGGGCATACACTAGCCCACCAGAAGCAGTTCTTCACTTGAGGCTCTGTCCATTCAGGGATGTCAAGATGACAACAGAAGCAATGCAACCAAGGCCAGAAGAGCCACGACTCTAAAAAGGGTCCAGGGCAAAGTGTTGATGGTGCATAACTGCTATCCACTGTATGTGCTAGATTGCTTTAGTGTCACTTGAACACACCTGGTTGGGGACGCCTCAATGTGGGGGAATCCGGGCATCCATTGGAATATGGCTTAGATAGGCACCATTGTGAGAAAGTACTGTGCTTATGGTCAGGAGCTCACCGTCGTGCGGGCGAGGGCCCTAGCGCCACAATGAGTATGTGCATCACCTGGGAGTTTATTGCCATTACCCATCTAAGAAGGTGGGCTGAGGTAACAGGAATTGATGGGGTATTGCTGTGACTAGATCTGACCTTGGGTGGTATTTGATGGAAGAAGATGAGTGTGTCGAGGCGTTTGGAAACTTGGGGCGGGAAGACCAGCTTGCAATGGCACTAAAGATCATTAGACAGTGGAGGTTGGAGCAGTTTGTGTGAAGAGAGTTAGAAGATGGAGGCCTGGTGTGGAAGTTTCAGTTTTCAAAAGGGGAGTAGAACTCATCAGACTGATGTAATCTGTGCGAGTTAACTGGTATATCTGGGGCTGAAGAATCACAGCTACAGTAACAAGAAGCACCAGCATCCATGTTTGGTGACATCAATAAATCTGGGAAGAATATTTCTATTCAGGCGTACAGCTTCAAAACACGGAAGCTATGAAAATCCAGAAAGGTCGGCAACCCGGAGCCTCCATTACTCAAGCCAGAAGCAGGACATCTGGTGTAAAGATGTAAGTATTCTCCTTATATATGGTCTGTAGATGTTTGGTTGAAATATTAGAGGAGGTTCACTGAGAGCAAGCCGAGGTTGGCACTGTGAATGATGTCAGGAAAGGACACATCGGTGGAAGTGCACCTGCCAGTTGGTGAAGTATAACCCGGGAGATTGCAGGGAGGTCATGGGAGAGAAGCTGAGGCTATTGCACCAAGAAGAGGTCATAAAAGAGACCATTGAGTGAAGGTGCTGCTTGACAGTTTACAAGTGGTGACCCCAGCTTTTTCGGAGATCCGCTGCGGACCTTCTAGACGACCACCAAAGGCTAACATTGACAGGTGATGGGAATAGGAGATTGGTCTGCGGTCTGCGAGATGGAGCTGTGCATGTGCATGGGACATGGACCGAGTCGGAGAACAGGGAGCTGCTGAAACCCTTTGGGCAGACCAGAAGAATCATGAGTGCAAGTCCAAGTAGTCAGCCTTGAGCTATTTGCTGAACTTAGGTTTATTTAGAGTTGCCTGATTCTTCCCTTTGCAAATAAGACAGTTAATTGTTTTGGTATTTTATCATCAAGCCACCGTTAAGGACTTTTAAAGACTGTGACACTTTTAAGGTTGGACATGTTAAGGTACTTGTGGACGTTTTTAAGGTTGTTACTGTCTGGGTTGTGATTAATGTTAAAACACTTTGGGGATAAGGACTGGAAAAGTGGTGGTTTAAAAGTGATATTCTTTGTGTGTCAAGTTTGAACAACGGGGGCAATTGTTGCTGGACTTAAGATTTAGGTATAACTGAACACCACCTGGGGTTGAGGGAGCCTCAATTTGGAATGGCTCCATTGGATTGGCTGTGCCACATCTGTGAGTACTGTCTTGATGGCCGAGCAGTGTGGGCGGCCAGGCCCACAATGAGTAGTGCCAAACTGGGCAGGTTGTCTCGTTTGTTGTACCGCTCTTAAGAAGGCGGGGGGCATGAGCCAGGGGAGACAAGACATGGAAAGGCCATTCCTCCATGGCCCTGTGCCTCAGCTCCGTCCATCAGGTTCCTGCCCAGGGTCTCTGTCTTGGGCTCCCTAATTGATTGAACTGTGTGATCCCAGGAGATGTAACTGAAATAAACTCTTTCCTCCAAGTTGGGTCGGTCAGGGTCAGAGTGTTTGTCACACGCAATGGAAACCTACAAAACTAGAACACCATCCCAGCACTTCCGTGAGGAAGCAAGCAGGATTCCAGGTTCAAAGCCAGCCTCTACTACATGAAGAGCCTGGGTAACATAAGACCCAATCTCAAAACACAGACAATGCAGGCATGGTGGACACACGGCTTTAATCCCAGCAGAGCAGGAGGGTTCGGTGAGTTCAAGTCCGCCTGGTCTACAGAGAGTGAGACTTTCTAGATAGCTGGTGGTACTAAAAAGGCGAGCCTCTTTCTCATAAAAATGACCAAAAATAAAAAAAAAAACACCTCTCACAGACAAACGAAAGGTGATTTCTTCTGTGTTGATCAGGATTTCGTAAACATTCAGTAAATGCAGTTCTTGTCCTTAGATTAATCAGTCAGTCATTTCCTTCACATGGGTGGTACAATTTAGTTAACAGGAAACTTGGAGACATTTTGGGCTAGCTGAGGCTGAAATGACTTAGTAATTACTTTGGGGGGGTGTGTTTCATTTTCATCCTATGAGCAGTTAAAAGGCAGGACTCTCTTGGTGCTCAGTTTATCCAGCTAGAAAACAGGGAAGTCTGTCAGAAATCAGGTAGCTCTGAGAGAGTGAATGAGTTGCTCTCTGTAGAAGTCAGTTGGAGCTGAGGATTCGGTGTCCCTGGAGCACCCATAGCTGTGGGGACATGCCCAGCCAGTCTGGTCAGTGAAGCCTGGCTGGAATCTCAGCCTTACTGCCACGCCTCAGAACACATTGCTGCTGAGCTCACTGGCACTGTGAAGCCCATGGTAAAATGACCAAAATTAGTTGTTGTTGAAAAAGTCCCTGACCTTTGCTTTTCATGCCCTGGGTGAACATTCCATTCCACATAATCCCCAAAGGCCACCTTTCACGCCTCTGCCTGGGAAAGGCACTGGCCAAAGCACAGAGGAAGGGCGAGAACCCCCTCCCCGCCCCCATCCACTCCCCAGGCCTTATAATCCAGGCCGTTGATTTCTATTTTCACTTTTCACTTTTCACATCCAACTTAGGAATTTCAGTGACCCACCTCTAACATGGATGAGCTACTGAGGACACGCAGCAAGTCACGACACCTCCTACCAATGTCTGCATGTTACAGCTGTGGTGTTGGTCACCTTCCTTCTTTAACATTTATTCTTTGACAATTTTATCCATATATGCAATGTGTGATATATATTCTCTGACAATTTAATCCATGTATACAATGGAGGCTGGTGTTTTGTTTGGTTATTTTGGGGACATGCAGGAACCCCCGTAGTCCCAGCTGGCCCGGCATTGCCTTGTCGTACCAGGCTGGCCTCAATATCATAACAGCTCACCTGCCTCTGCCTCTGCTCTGAGTGTGGGGCTAAAGGCAAGCGGCCACCATTCAGCAGAGAGTTCCTCTGATAGTGTCAGCCATGGATACAGTGCATGTTGATCAGATTTGCCCCCCATGCCTCTGGCCTGTCTCCTCATCCCCTTTTGTTTTCTTTATTTTTAAACTACCACCTCTGCTCCCTTGCTGTTTTAATGAGACAGAAAACCTTTACGTTTTAACAATGGGACAGATCCATATTGGGGATTCAAAAACCAATATTCAGGACAATAAACTTTCGTTGTTTGCAACCTTCCACTGTGTTACAATAAAGAAATCTCTCTTGGAGAGAAGAGTGAAAGGAAATGAGGACAGGAAGAGCCCCTGGCTTCTGCCAAGAGCAGGAGGAGGGAGTCGGAGTCTACCTGCTTTCTTTCCTTACAAGCCCTGCCATAGAACCCATGCAGATGAGGGGGCAGGAAGCCATACACAGTGAGTAATGATGGACGTTACAGGCCTTATTATCTCTCCAAATGTTTGCTAAAATTCTGTTGGGCGACCATCTGGACCCATAGATTTACCCGTGCATTGTGGTTTTAATGTGAGGTAGAGAAATTTCTTCTTTTAATTCTTTTCTGTCATCTCTGTTAAATAATTTAACTGAATGTCTCTTAGATAGCTCTCTCTGAGTCCTTAGAGTAAGTGGATTCTGTGTGAGACACTCATATAAATATATTCCTCGCAAGTCCCCCCCCCTTTTCCCCCATCTGGCAAATCTGAGGACAGTTTTGCCATATGTTCTAAGAATTTCCTTCTCTGAACCACTTTCTCTTTCTCTTGCAAGCCTGGTCCAGTGATGGTAATTTGTAGCCGTCCTCCTGTGTGTATAGGACTCAGCCCAGAAAGAAGCATCACCCCGTCACTGTTCACGTCCCTGCTCTCTATTAAGGCTTCTCTCTGGTTGGCTTTGTTAGTTTGGAACAACAAAGCCTGTGTCCCAAAGCCTGGCTGGGTATCAATAATTTAACAACATGTCATAGACAGCGGTGAACCTGCTGCTAGGGCTGAAATATTCCTAGGGCTCACCAGGCGCGTATGTTTGCCTTTCTTCAGTGAGTGGTGAATGGACGTTACATGTGGGCACGCGTCTCAATTCCGAACTCACAGGAAAGATCATGGCGAGGAGAAGGGCGATTTGCATTACAAAAGCAACCCTAGCTTTAGCAGAAGGCTCACTTTGGATATTCTTTAAATTAAGAGCTCCTCTTCCAAATCTGAAAGTTCACAGACTGAATGCACTTGAGGCTTTGGGGAAACTTTTTTTTTTTTTTTTTCCAAAACAAACTGCCTGTTCAGACTCCGCAAATGGGATCGCCCTCCTTGAATGCATGAAGGTCAGTTGTTGCCTTTAGAGGGTTTGAAAACAACCTACCCAACCCAGAGGGTTGGTTTCAGATTTTCTCCAAGACCAGATTTCCTCTGGTACAGGCAAATGCGACTGAACTCGCGGCTGCTCCTCTCAGTGCCAGGAGCACGGAGGTCCCACAGCATAAGCCAGCAGCCAACAGTACAGAACTGTCTCCAGTGATAATTTCATTCGGAAAATGGAGGAAAGTTATAACACTGAAAACACTAAAATGCAGGCACAGAAATTCTAAGACGTATTTTTTAATCTTTCTTAAGTCCCTCTACTATGTCACAGGCCTTGCCCCGTTGGCGTCCCGGACAAAGCCTGTGCTCTTCTCTGGTCTCTGGTCCGAGTCTATTCCCAAGGCCTCCACCTAAGTATTGCGGAGAAGTCTGCCTGGCTTGGCCCCCTTCTCTCCCCTTGAGTTTCTATCACTGTGATCCTCACAGAAAGGGCGTCCAGGTACCAGAACCCAGAGCATCCTCCTGCGTGTTGTGTCTGACGCCATCCTTCTTTTACATGGTAAATGGTTTTCTTGATTTCAGGTCGACTTCCTGCCCTCACAGGAAAGTTTACTGCCTTTGAGACTAACTAGCTTGCTCTAAAATATCAAATAAGAATGGTTATGTTTGAAACATGGTGGCATTTGGACAGCAAGCAGTTACTTATACCCTGAAAACAAGGCGATTGTTGTAGAATTACTCTGTGCATTGTTCTGGGCAGGTTGTGCCATTTGGCTTAAATCAAAGGTGATGACTGGGAAACTCAGCAGCTCATCTCGGGACAGGTGAGAGCGAACTTTCTGATCATCGTTGAGTCTATCAGGAGTTGTGCTAAGGAGGATTTGCCACCTAAACAGAGATGTGAAGGGTCAAAGACTGGGGGTGAGCCTGTGCCCAGTCTGCTGGAACACTGCTATGGTTGGTAAGTTCCCACATTTCTTCTAACCCAGTGGACGTTCACAAGCAACAGCAATGCGGGGAGGGAGGCTGAGATCATATTTGGGCCGTAGCTAAGCGTAGGCGTGCTTTCTGTAGACAGGGAAATCTTCCCAAAACGCAACTTTCATGTCATCATTCCATCTCCCCAACAAGCCTCCTGCCCTTGCTCTTCCCTACCAGTCAAGGGTGACCACTGAATATGCTGGATGTATTTAAGAGTAAAACATGGAACTATAGCATTTATGACATGAGAACAGGTGTATATGGAAAAAGATCTCAGTTTATGGGAGTGGGAGGTCACTGAGGTATGCACCCCTCTATCTGAGGTTTTATGGACATACCCACAGCCCATGCTGCTTGTTAGAGTAACTGTAAAGGACAGAGCTCTACCACAAAACTACAAAAAAAACAAAAAAAATACAAAGCACGCAACTGCGGGTATCAGGGGCCCTTCTGTGGAGAACACACAGTGTCTCTAAATACCGGTACACAGTCACTATTCCGTGTAACTCACACTGTCTCATAACACTGGAGCACAGCCTCTATTCCATGTAGCACACACTGTATCTCTAAATACCATTACACAGCCTCTATTCTGTGTAGCACACACTGTGTCTCATAACACTGGAGCATAGTCTCTATTCTCTGCAGCACACAGTGTGTCTCATAACACTGGAACACAGTCTCTATTCCTTGTAGTGCTCACTGTGTCTCATGGAATTGGCATTCACATGAGGTCAGCATACTGTTGCGTTCATGGTGGTGAGAACGGGGATGAGCACGGAGGATTAACTCATGATTTATGACTTAGCGAAGCGGACGTTATAGAAGGGCAGAACGGGAGGGAATTAGCAGATGGTTGGACTCCAAGAGGAAAAGCAGCTGAGGCCACAAAAAGATACGCTCAGTTTAAAAAAAAATACATGTAAAATACTAATGAAAGCNTTCCAGAATGTTGGTCAATGTCCAGTGACCTTTCTTGTAACTGCAATGCCTAATTTTCTGGATCAATTGTTGAAGTCTTGCCCTGTAATTATCCAGATGCATAATGTGTAAACCTGTTCCTGAGACTAATGTTTGGTCATCAACAATCAATGGAGTTTCTCTCTCCAAACAACACCATATGGAATCAGAACAGAACATTTCCCACACACAATTATTTTCACTTACAAGTTAACAATCAGTGTTCTTTTCAGGGTGCCCTTGCTTTAGAGAAATCTGTCAGAATTAAAGCAAATAGGAAGATGATTTCTATCCAACAGATGTGGAATGTAATTTGTTAGGTAACACTGAAACAAAAATCTTTTCTTTTATTGTTTAGGAGACTATGGCAGGGGCAGTTGGATTCTCTGATCCCTAAACCAGTTTCAAAAAAGACACTTGGGTGTGAGCTGAAAGATCTATTATTTGTTTTAATTTTATCCTCTATCCTTTTTTATTGTTATTAAACTTTTTCCATAGGTCATATATCATTTCTCAATCCAATCTAGAGTTGGTTCCCTTTCCATGCCCCCTACCCCACCTGAGTCACTGCACTCTGCTATACATGTCCTGCATCTTTTTTCTGAGTCTTTTCAGAGTTTTTTTTTTTCAGTTCTTTTGTTGTTGCTCTCTCCAACTTATATTGCTACAGTATATATACATATATATACATAGTTATATACATATATATACATAAATACATACATACATACACAAATCACCTGAATTGGAGGATATTTTTGCTAAAAGATGTCATGTTTTCCTTGAGGAAGTGTTTGAAGGTTCCTCCTTGGCAAGCCCAAACAACCATCAATCTTTCCCTTGTGCTCCACACTGGGGTCTTTCTCTCCCATGGTCCCCCAAATGAAGTTGTAAATGTGCTCTGTTTTATCACAGAAAATACAACTACTTTCTAGTCATTTCTTGATTGTTTTGTAGTGTTCTTATAACCCAAAAGAAGTGTTTTATGAAAGTGTTTTATGAAAAACAGAAGAAAGGTTTTAATTTTTTTCTATCTTGAATCCAGTTCCACGACTCTAGCCAGCTCACCCTGGCCCTCAACAATGTGCTCAGCTCAGGACCTGCAGCAAGGTTCTGACTCCAGAACTTTTTGATTGGTCTTTATTTTGCTTCTTCTTTATTCTAAGGAGTTCACAGGACATAGATCCTTCACTGTCTGAACTGTTTTCAATTTTTTGTTATCAGTATTTCCTTCCCCGGAAAGCTTGGCACTGCCAGATGTCACCTTAGGACCATCAGAGGTTGGGGCATCCCAACTTCTGCTGATTTCACTGCACCTGTAGGAAACAGTTGCTCTGGAAGCTTCCACACTGACTTGTCAATTTGATCTTGAGCAAATTTAACCTTTCTGGGACCCAGTTTCTTCAGGTATAAAACAGAGGCAATAATAACATCAAACTCCTGAATATAATAATGTGTCATGAAGAATTCTTGTATGGCATCTGTGGCCTTTTACAGTCATTTAATATTAGTTATTAATACAGTCCACACTTCATTTTTCTTCCCTGTCATAAGATTCCTTGACCCCAGGAAATAAAGACAGACCCCTTCCTTTAGAGCATTATAAACATTTGAGAGTTTCTGTTCTCAATATCTGCTTTTTATAAATGAACAAGTGAACAGATAAATTAAAATTTGAAAGCCCAGTATGTAAATAATGTTCATGCTTTTGAGCAGCCTGCCCATGACTTGAAAGTCTTCAGTTATCAAGAGAGAATTTGCTTTAAGTTGAAGGAAAAGTTGATGGAACGCACAGATGTCAGATATCTCCTAACTTCAGAATGATATGAAAGGAAAGAACTCTAGGCTGAATACTGGAATTGGAGGCAATGAGATTAATATAATCGGAACCAGCTACTTATATGAACCTTAAGATACCAGCAGCTCCCATGGACTCAGCTGACTGTGGATAGGATTAGAATGTGAGAGAAACAGCAATGCAAGCTATCTACTCCATTTGGGGAGAGTCAGTTCAGTTTCAGTTCTTAACCTAGAAAATACCTTCTAATGCTTCCTATGTTCTCTGACACATCTGTCCTTTGGAAATGAAAGAAATCAGATAATGTTACATGAAAGTGTGAATGGCAACATACATTAGCATTGCTGTGAGAAATGGCCTTTTCAATAGACTTCAGACTGGAGGGTGGTAATCAAAAGCTGTGGAGATTGACAGATCCACAGGCTTTATGGGTAAGGTGTTTGACAGCAGGCTAATACACAGCATGTATGGAATCATATGATATATATGACACATTTGTATATATATGCATATCTGTTTTCAGGGATTTGCAGGCACTTATTCATCAAACAGACTTTGGCGAGAATTCACTCTGTGCAACTTAGAGATTTCTCACAACAAGCAAGTTCACAAAGACCCAGACTCTTTTAAGGGGGAAGAACAATGACGTAATCAGGACTTGAATGAGTCTGAACTGTGCAGGAAGCTTCCCCAACCTATTCTAGTAGCAAGGGTATAAGAAGGGAGTTTGATGAGCAGATGGAAAAGGTGTTTCAAACCTATGGACTAGTCCGTGTAACCTCACCTGAGACACTCCGAGAGAAGGTGTATTGAGTTCACCACATGGTGAGGGGAGGTTCTCAGCAGCTTCCAAATTAAATTTCATTATTTAGTATGGCAATGGCGGCCAGAATAATATTTCATTAGATCATTTCATGGGGCGCTTACCTTACTGTATCTTAGAAAGAGACCCTTAACTTCATTGTTGTAAATGATAGCTCTGATGGAGCTGAACCATGCAGGTGGCTCCTAGCCTTCTTAACCAAATGTTCCTAGATTGAGTTGCATACTGAAATCACCTGAGAGACCTTTGAACCTCCTAATATCTGCTTCCCCCTCCCAGAGCCTCCACTAGAACTGATCTAACAGAATACTTTAGGATTTAAGTTGTCCTGTGAATGTTCTAAAATAGTGTCTTGGTCACTTTCTATTGCTATAAAACTGTGTCTCAAACCATTCCACTCCCATATCTCTATGGCTTCCACCCTGTGGTGACTCCCAGGCCATGGCAACAGCCACCTGCATGTAGTAGGATTCACTTGCCTGTGCACTTGCGGTATCTACAATGACGACTCAGGGAAGAACGTGTTTATTTGGCAGGAGCTGACGCACAGACCATGGCGGAGCACCGCTTACTACCTTGCTCCCTGGAAATTGCTCACCTTCATTTCTTACACAATACAGGACCACCTGCCCATGGTGGCACCACCCACAGTGGGCTAAGCCCTCCCAAGAGGGCTGAACAAGAAAATGCCCCACAGACAAGGGCATACACTAGCCCACCAGAAGCAGTTCTTCACTTGAGGCTCTGTCCATTCAGGGATGTCAAGATGACAACAGAAGCACATGCAACCAGCCAGAGAGCCACGACTCTAAAGGGTCCAGGGCAAAGTGTTGATGGTGCATAACTGCTATCCATCTGTACTGGATAGCTTTAGTGTCAACTTGACACACCTGGGTTGAGGGAGCCTCAATTGGGGAATCGGCTCCATTGGATTGGCCTGTGGCCACATCTGTGGAGTACTGTCTTGATGGTCGAGCAGTGTGGGAGGGCCCAGCCCACAATGAGTAGTGCCAACCTGGGCAGGTTATTGCATACCATATAAGAAGGTGGGCTGGGTACCAGGAGTGGGGTATTGCTGTGACAGACCTGACCTTGGTGTTTTGGGGAAGGATTGTGGAGGCGTTTGGAACTTTGGGCTGGGAAGATCACTGAATGCCTAAAGATCATTGCTGTGGAGCTTGGAGCAGTTTTGCTGAAGGAGTTGTAGAAGATGGAGGCCTGGCTTGTGAAGTTTCTAGTTTCAAAAGGGACAGAGATCATTAGGACTGTGTAATCTGTGGGTTCTGGTCAGCTGGGGCTGAAGAATCAGCTGTAAGTAACAAGAGACCAGCATCACTGTGGTGAAATCTTATGGGAAGAATTTCTTCAGGGTCAGCACACAGAAGCTGTGATCCAGAAGGGGCCCGAGCCTCCATATCAAGCCAGAAGCAGGACTTGGTAACGTGTAAGAGTCTCCTATATGGTTGTGGTGTTGAAATTTGAGGGGGTCACAGAGAGCAGCCGAGGATTGGCACTGTGAGAGGTCAGGAAAGACCATTGGTGGAAGTGCACCTCAGTTGCTGTGAAGAACCCAGGATTGCAGGGGTCATGGAGAGAAGCTGAGGCTTTGCACCAGAAGAGGTCAGAAGAGACCATTGGTGAAGGTGCTGCCTCAGTTTCAGTGGTGACCCCAGCTTTTTCGAGATGCTGGGACCTTAGGACGACCACCAAGAGCAACAGCAGGTGTGGAATGGAGTTGGTCTGGGTCTGCGAGATGAGCTGTGTGTGCTGTGGATGGCCGAGTCGGAGAAGGGGAGCTGCTGAAACCCTTTGGAGCCCAGAAGATCATGAGTGAGTCCCAGGTGTCCAGCCTTGAGCTACTTGCTGGACTTAGGTTTTATTTGAGTGTGCCTGATTCTTCCCTTTGAAATAAGACAGTAATTGTTTTGGATTTTACATCAGCCCACAGTTAAGAGACTTTTAATAGACTGTGAACTTTTAAGTGTTTGGACATGTTAAGGACTGTGGAGTTTTTAAGGTTGTACTGTCTTAGGTTGTGATTAATGTTAACATCATACTTTGGGGATAAGAACTGGAAAGGTGGTGGTTTAATAGTGATGTGTTTTGTGTGTCAAGTTGACAAGGGGTCAATTGTGCTGGATAGCTTTAGTGTCAACTTGACACACCTGGGTTGAGGGAGCCTCAATTGGGGAATTGGCTCCATTGGATTGGCCTGTGGCCACATCTGTGGAGTACTGTCTTGATGGTCGAGCAGTGTGGGAGGGCCCAGCCCACAATGAGTAGTGCCACCCTGGGCAGGTTGTTGTGTACCGTATAAGAAGGCGGGCTGGGCATGAGCCAGGGGAGCAAGCCAGTGAACAGCATTCCTCCATGGCCTGTGCCTCAGCTCCTGCCTCCAGGTTCCTGCCCAGGGTCTCTGTCTTGGGCTCCCTAATTGATGAACTGTGTGACCCAGGAGATGTAAGCTGAATAAACTCTTTCCTCCCCAAGTTGGTGTCGGTCAGAGTGTTTTGTCACAGCAATGGAACACAAACTAGAACACCATCCCAGCACTCAGGAGGAAGCAGCAGGATCCAGAGTTCAAAGCCAGCCTCTACTACATGAAGAGCCTGGGTAACATAAGACCCAATCTCAAAACACAGACAATGCAGGCATGGTGGCACAAGCCTTTAATCCCAGCAGAGGCAGGAGGGTCTCTGTGAGTTCAAGTCAGCCTGGTCTACAGAGCGAGTTCTAGGATAGCTGGTACTAAAAAGGGAGAGCCTTTCTCAAAAATACCAAAAAAAAAAAAAAAAAACACCTCACAGACAACGAAAGGTGATTCTTCTGTGTTGATCAGGATTTCGTAAACATTCAGTAAATGCAGTTCTTGTCCTTAGATTAATCAGTCAGTCATTTCCTTCACATGGGTGGTACAATTTAGTTAACAGGAAACTTGGAGACATTTTGGGCTAGCTGAGGCTGAAATGACTTAGTAATTACTTTGGGGGGGTGTGTTTCATTTTCATCCTATGAGCAGTTAAAAGGCAGGACTCTCTTGGTGCTCAGTTTATCCAGCTAGAAAACAGGGAAGTCTGTCAGAAATCAGGTAGCTCTGAGAGAGTGAATGAGTTGCTCTCTGTAGAAGTCAGTTGGAGCTGAGGATTCGGTGTCCCTGGAGCACCCATAGCTGTGGGGACATGCCCAGCCAGTCTGGTCAGTGAAGCCTGGCTGGAATCTCAGCCTTACTGCCACGCCTCAGAACACATTGCTGCTGAGCTCACTGGCACTGTGAAGCCCATGGTAAAATGACCAAAATTAGTTGTTGTTGAAAAAGTCCCTGACCTTTGCTTTTCATGCCCTGGGTGAACATTCCATTCCACATAATCCCCAAAGGCCACCTTTCACGCCTCTGCCTGGGAAAGGCACTGGCCAAAGCACAGAGGAAGGGCGAGAACCCCCTCCCCGCCCCCATCCACTCCCCAGGCCTTATAATCCAGGCCGTTGATTCTCTTTTCATTTTCATTTTTCACATCCACTTAGGAATTTCAGTGACCCACCTCTAACATGGATGAGCTACTGAGGACACGCAGCAAGTCACGACACCTCCTACCAATGTCTGCATGTTACAGCTGTGGTGTTGGTCACCTTCCTTCTTTAAATTTATTCTTTGACAATTTTATCCATATATGCAATGTGTGATATATATTCTCTGACAATTTAATCCATGTATACAATGTGAGGTGTTTTTGTTTTGGTTATTTTGATGCAGGAACCCCCTGTAGTCCCAGCTGGCCTGGCACTTGCCATGTAGACCAGGCTGGCCTCAATATCATAAAGATCCACCTGCCTCTGCCTCTGCCTCCTGAGTGCTGGGGCTAAAGGCAAGCGGCCACCATTCAGCAGAGAGTTCCTCTGATAGTGTCAGCCATGGATACAGTGCATGTTGATCAGATTTGCCCCCCATGCCTCTGGCCTGTCTCCTCCTCCCCTGTTGTTTTCTTTCTTTGTAACTACTCACCTCCTGCTTCCTTGCTGTTTTTAATGAGACAGGAACCTTTACTGTTTAACTGGACAGATCCCTCTTGGTGGCTTCCACACCCCATTTCAGGCATTTCGTGTTTTGCAACCTTCCCACTGTGTTCAGAAATCTTCTGGAGAGCAGTGAAATGAGAAGGAAGAGCCTGGCTTCTGCCCAGAGCAGGAGGAGGGAGCAGGAGTCTACCTGCTTTCTTTCCTTACAAGCCCTGCCATAGAACCCATGCAGATGAGGGGGCAGGAAGCCATACACAGTGAGTAATGATGGACGTTACAGGCCTTATTATCTCTCCAAATGTTTGCTAAAATTCTGTTGGGCGACCATCTGGACCCATAGATTTACCCGTGCATTGTGGTTTTAATGTGAGGTAGAGAAATTTCTTCTTTTAATTCTTTTCTGTCATCTCTGTTAAATAATTTAACTGAATGTCTCTTAGATAGCTCTCTCTGAGTCCTTAGAGTAAGTGGATTCTGTGTGAGACACTCATATAAAATATTCCTCGAAAGTCCCCCCCCTTTCCCCCACTGGAAAATCTGAGGACAGTTTGCCATCTGTTCTAAGAATTTCATTACTGCACCCACTTTCTCTTCTCTTTGCAAGCCTGGTCAGTGGAGGTAATTTGTAGCCTTCTCCTGTTGTGGATAGGACTCAGCCCAGAAGCCTCACCCCGTCACTGTTAAGTCCCTGCTCTCTCATTAAGGCTTCTCTCTGGTGGCTTTGTTAGTTTGGAACAACAAAGCCTGTGTCCCAAAGCCTGGCTGGGTATCAATAATTTAACAACATGTCATAGACAGCGGTGAACCTGCTGCTAGGGCTGAAATATTCCTAGGGCTCACCATCTATTATGTTTGCTTTCTCAGTGCGTGGTGAATGGAGTACAGGTGGGCACGCGTTTTCCCAATTCAGAACTCACAGGAAAGATAATGGAGAGGAGAAGGGCGATTTGCATTACAAAAGCAACCCTAGCTTTAGCAGAAGGCTCACTTTGGATATTCTTTAAATTAAGAGCTCCTCTTCCAAATCTGAAAGTTCACAGACTGAATGCACTTGAGGCTTTGGGGAAACTTTTTTTTTTTCCCAAACAACTGGCCTGTTCAGACTCCGCAATGGGATAGCCCTCCTTCAGACATGATGAAGGTCAGTCTGTGCATAGAGGGTTTGAAACGCAACCTACCCAACCCAGAGGGTTGGTTTCAGATTTTCTCCAAGACCAGATTTCCTCTGGTACAGGCAAATGCGACTGAACTCGCGGCTGCTCCTCTCAGTGCCAGGAGCACGGAGGTCCCACAGCATAAGCCAGCAGCCAACAGTACAGAACTGTCTCCAGTGATAATTTCATTCGGAAAATGGAGGAAAGTTATAACACTGAAAACACTAAAATGCAGGCACAGAAATTCTAAGACGTATTTTTTAATCTTTCTTAAGTCCCTCTACTATGTCACAGGCCTTGCCCCGTTGGCGTCCCGGACAAAGCCTGTGCTCTTCTCTGGTCTCTGGTCCGAGTCTATTCCCAAGGCCTCCACCTAAGTATTGCGGAGAAGTCTGCCTGGCTTGGCCCCCTTCTCTCCCCTTGAGTTTCTATCACTGTGATCCTCACAGAAAGGGCGTCCAGGTACCAGAACCCAGAGCATCCTCCTGCGTGTTGTGTCTGACGCCATCCTTCTTTTACATGGTAAATGGTTTTCTTGATTTCAGGTCGACTTCCTGCCCTCACAGGAAAGTTTACTGCCTTTGAGACTAACTAGCTTGCTCTAAAATATCAAATAAGAATGGTTATGTTTGAAACATGGTGGCATTTGGACAGCAAGCAGTTACTTATACCCTGAAAACAAGGCGATTGTTGTAGAATTACTCTGTGCATTGTTCTGGGCAGGTTGTGCCATTTGGCTTAAATCAAAGGTGATGACTGGGAAACTCAGCAGCTCATCTCGGGACAGGTGAGAGCGAACTTTCTGATCATCGTTGAGTCTATCAGGAGTTGTGCTAAGGAGGATTTGCCACCTAAACAGAGATGTGAAGGGTCAAAGACTGGGGGTGAGCCTGTGCCCATTTCTTCTGGAACCCTGCTCTGGTTGGTAAGTTCTTCCCCATTTCTTCTAACCACAGTGGCCTTTCCATCAACAGCAATGGTTTCTTTGATGCTATCTCCTCTTTTTTCTCTCTAAGTCTTTTGCTTTCTGTAGACAGGGAAATCTTCCCAAAACGCAACTTTCATGTCATCATTCCATCTCCCCAACAAGCCTCCTGCCCTTGCTCTTCCCTACCAGTCAAGGGTGACCACTGAATATGCTGGATGTATTTAAGAGTAAAACATGGAACTATAGCATTTATGACATGAGAACAGGTGTATATGGAAAAAGATCTCAGTTTATGGGAGTGGGAGGTCACTGAGGTATGCACCCCTCTATCTGAGGTTTTATGGACATACCCACAGCCCATGCTGCTTGTTAGAGTAACTGTAAAGGACAGAGCTCTACCACAACTACAAAAAAAAAAAAAAAATAGCAAGCAAGCAACTGGGGCTACTCAGGGGCCCTTCTGTGGAGAACACACAGTGTCTCTAAATACCGGTACACAGTCACTATTCCGTGTAACTCACACTGTCTCATAACACTGGAGCACAGCCTCTATTCCATGTAGCACACACTGTATCTCTAAATACCATTACACAGCCTCTATTCTGTGTAGCACACACTGTGTCTCATAACACTGGAGCATAGTCTCTATTCTCTGCAGCACACAGTGTGTCTCATAACACTGGAACACAGTCTCTATTCCTTGTAGTGCTCACTGTGTCTCATGGAATTGGCATTCACATGAGGTCAGCATACTGTTGCTGTCATTTTAGAAATGGGTAGACTAGTATAACCAGATTTATATACTTAGCTAAGCTTACTTAATAAGTGGCAGAACTGGAATTTAATTATCAGATTGTTTGACTCCAATCTTACCACATCTTAGGCCAAAATTATCCTCTCATTTAAAAAAAAATACATTGTAAAATACATGAACAGCATTTAGAATTAAGGTGGTTCTGAAGCTTGCCTGGGCTGTTCTGCTTTACGGCGTGCCAATGCAATTATTAATACTGCCTGTCGCTCCTCATTGCTTCATCTTTGCAAGTACTGTTATCTCTGAACTCATCACCACCCTAGGTTCTCCATGTTGATCCATCTGGCAAAGCCCAGTTTAATTTCACACCCTCTGTGAAGCCTTAGCTGGATACCTCACCGACAGCAATCCCTCCCACCTGAATCCCCCAGCCTAATTATCCTCCTGTAACACACAAATTGGCATCAGATTATAATTTCCCTTTTTTTGTTGTTCTCTAATTATTTTCTGTTTCTCTTCATCTGTCCCATCTCGGATGCAAATCCATCAAACATGGAAGCACCCGAACACAGTTTAGCTTAAAATTTGGCTGGATTATTATAGTTAGAGCTTTACAAAAATTCACAACTAACAAGAGATCAACAAACCTACAATCCCAAACCAAAATGATTGTCCTGAAAGGATTTTTTTAAATTAGTTTTTATTGATGCTTTGTGCATTTCATACATTTTTTCCAATTCAGTTCAGGCTTATTTCCCTTTCCCTCCCCCCCCACCCCCACCCCATCCCAGATCATGCATTCTGCCATAACTGTCCTGCATCTTTCTCTCAGTTTTTTTTTTTCATTTTTAGCTATAAGTGATAATCCATGAGTACAAGCATCCTCCATGCAAAACCTATC